>LPNX010806018.1:73550-224336 GCA_001517045.1 Pseudotsuga menziesii | reverse complement strand
TCGTGTCAAGCATGAGTTTATGTTTGCTGTTATGGCCAAATTTGGCTTCTCCTCCACTATTATAAACTGGATAAAAGGCTGTGTAGACTCTCCTTGGATTAGCCCTCCAGTAAATGGCCGACCTTCGGGCTTCTTCAAAGCAACCAGAGGTCTCAGGCAAGGCTTCCCGTTGTCCCCTCTTCTTTACGCCATTCAAGCCTCTGTTCTCAGCTTTCAGCTCACTCTCTGCCAGGATACCCAAACGCTGCCTGGTCTCCGAATAGTGCACGGTGTCCGGAGCATAAACCATGCTCAATTTGCAGATGATACATTGTTATTAGGAGGAGCGAGCTCTCATTCTGCCGAATACTTTAAGAATGAACTGGAAATCTACAAGACGGTGTCTGGAAGCCAAATTAACTTCCATAAAAGCAAGATATACAGCTGGAACTGTTCAGCAATAGAGCTCCGTGGTATAACCAGAATTCTTGAAATGGATGGCACAGCTAATTGGGAGACCTTCCCCTACCTTGGCATCCCCATCTGCAAACACAAGCCCAAGTTAGCATACTGGGATAACATCATAGATAAAATCAAATCAAAAATTCAAAGTTGGGGTTCTAATTGGCTCAATACCGCAGGTAAAACCATCCTTTTAAAAGTTGTCCTTAATAGTATGCCCATTTACCAATCCTCCATCATGCTAGCTCCTGCTCTGGTCATTCATAAAATGGAAAGTATGCTTCGAAAATTCCTGTGGGAAGGAGGCAAGGGGAATGAGAAGAAATTCCATTTGATTAGCTGGAAAAAGATACAAAGGCCTCGCTTTGAAGGAGGGCTGCAAGTCAGAAGTCTCTCCTCTCAAAATCTAGCCCTCGGTGCCAAACTTCTCTGGCAGATTGTATCTGGAAAAGACAGTTGGAGCAAGAAAGCTTTAAGGAAGAAATACTTCCCTAGTCCAAGAAAAAGATGCTTGGATATGCCCCCCCCAAGAAGAAATGGATCCCCGATTTACAAGATGTGCCTTAAAGCTCTGGAACCTTTCCGAAGTAACCTTTACTGGATCCCGGGTGATGGTAAAACTATTAGAGTATGGGATGACTCTATCCTGGGAGATACCCCTCTTGGATCTTGCAGGGAAGTGGAGCAAATTAGAAACTGGCTGTTAAACAACGGCATCACCTTGCTCTCGGACTTGTCTCAGTGGGAAGACAACATTTGGATAGGCTGGGACTTAGGCAACCCCCCACCAAAACTCGCTGCTGAGTCGGATCTGCTCTTAGTCCTTCTCCAAGGTAAATCTCCTGTCAAGGAAGGAACTCGAGACAAAAGAGGTTGGGGAAGTAACTCTGGAACCTATTCCTCCGCTGAAGGATACAAGAAGTTTCAGGCTACCCCTGGCGCTGCTCCTAATCTGGCAATCTGGAAACTCCTGTGGGAAAACTGCTTCATTCCAAAAATAGACATGTTCTGCTGGACCATGGCCCACAACAGTATCCTTACTGGAGAAAATCTTAAGAAACGAGGGATGGAAGGTCCCTCTAGATGTTCACTGTGCAAAATGGAGACTGAAACAACGGATCACCTCATCTCTGACTGTAATTTCTCCAAAGAAGTCTGGGCCCAGGCCTTGAGGATTAGCCCGAGCATAATTCACCCTACCTCTATCCAAGAACTCCTTTCAAGCTGGGGGCAACTTTCCCCCTTCCTGCTGTCCAAAAAACCTCTCCTTCAAGCAGCCTGGAATTGGATCCTTAAAGCCATTTGTTGGAAAATTTGGACGGAAAGGAATAGTCGAATCTTCAGGGGGGAGGAAAGTCACCCTTCCAGAGTAGCAGCTCAAGCAAGAGCTATAGTTGGGGAAGCACTGAAACAGAACTCCTCATTGGCTAACAACGCACCTCTCAAGCCCGAAGAATCTCATTGGCTTGCCCAGTTTGTCCACAATCATCACATCAGAACTCCCTCAAAAGCGCTCTTAGCCAACTGGGAAATCAGGCTAGATGAGAATGCCTTCAACAGTTGGAAATTTGCAAGGAATACTTCCTGTCTTTTCTTTGATGGCGCAGCAAAGGGGAATCTGGGGCTTTCCGGTTGTGGTGGAGTTATTACTGATGCAAATGACAATTTGATCAGCTGCTACGCCTGGGGTCTAGGTAATGGGACAAATAATAAGGCTGAGTTCTGCGGGCTCTATCAAGGATTAAGGATCGCGAAAACCAAAGGTATTGCCAAGCTTCTGGTATTCGGGGACTCTCGGCTTCTAATCCAAGCCATCTCCAATAAAAAGCGACCCTCCAATGTACATTTAGCTCAAATTATGAAAAGAATCAGGACCCTTTGTGAAGATTTCCACTCAATTAGTTTCTATCACATCCTTAGAAAGCTGAACTCTAAGGCAGATAAAGCAGCGAATGAAGGAGCTCGTTTATGCAGAGGTATCCTGCACATAGATGGCAATGAAATAAGATGGGACGTCCCCTAGCAGGGTCAAGCGTCCTAATTCGACTGTCAGAACTCTGTTGTCCCTAGATTCCCTTCCTTTCGTCTGGCTTTGCACAGGAAATCACTGTCCAACGATTTTGCTCTCATGATGTCTGAGACTGAACCGCCCTTAGAGCTCTTTTTATTTCCCTCCTCTTCTGCTCTGAAGTGCTCTGCCTCTGCTCCCTTCGCTGAAATTGCGCTGAAGGTTACTCAGTTCTGTAGCGTGCTCCTGCAGTGTTCCCCCGTCCCCCTATGGCCTCGGATAGCTCATCCTCATCAGGACTGTCTGTGGAGGCGAGACTCCAAGAAGTTGAATCAGCACTGGGGAGAATCCGTGGTCGCATGTCTGGCCTAGAGAAGTCACTGGACGATTCCAATAAGGCTGCGAATAAAGCCTGGGACTTACTGAACGCCGATCTAAGAAAGTTAAGAGAAGATCAAGCTGGTACCGCTGGAAAGATGAAAAGTTTCAAGGCCGAGGTGCGAGCAGGATTTAAAGATGAAGCAAACGTCCAGGGTGACTTCGGCAGGCGTCTCGCAGCTCTGGAAGAGGCTGTGGCAAAACTGGACTTGAAATGAAGAAATGGCGATCTATTCCCTTCCCTTTTCTCTGCTACTCTGTGAACTACTATGCTAAATAACTATAATAAGGCCGTCGGGCCTCTCCGGGTCAAAGTTTAGCTCTGGAAGACCGTATCTCTGTTCTGGTTTGTTAAAGCACCCGGCAGCTGTTTTGCTGGTTCTTATAATCTACCCTCTGCTTTAGTTTTAAAAAAAAACAATATCATAAATAGTATCCAGTAGTAGGCATAACCAGCATTAATAATGTCTTTCCAATTCATATCAACAAAGGATAGTGACCATCTAATTGATGTTTGCAAGTCATTTCACAGGGTTCAATGGATTGAAGTGCAAGGGAAGGGACACCTGACTAAAAGGGAGAGCCCGAAATTTTAGGGCACAAAAGTTTAGGGCTTGAAAATTTAGGGCGCAAAATTTTAGGGAGGGCCTGAAATTTTAGGGCACACAATTTTATGTGCGTAATTTTAGGGCCTGGGATTTTAGGGCCCAAAATTTTAAGAGGCCCTAATTTGGCCAAATATTTGATTTTATGAGATTTTTATAAATTTTCAGACTTGAATTTAACCTAAAATCAATCCTAAACTAACCTTAGAACTAGGTTTTTTTAGAAGAGAAAAAGTGTAAAAATCCAAGGGAAACCCTACCCTAGAAAAATCCCTACCCAACCTAGGGCTTCTAGGGAGGATGGCTAACCTAGTGAGGAAGGGTTCTTAGGTCAAGCAACTAGCCTAGAAAAACTAAGGAGAAACCCTAGGGCACCCTCACAAGGAGACGTGCCTTAGCTTGCTAAGGTGACAAGAATGGAAGGTAATGGCCTATCCTAGGAAAAAGTGTAGCACTAGAGCTACCACTAAGACTTGAACATGCACATCCACCAACATTCAAACAAAGCGATAAGAAGCCAAACCTCCATGTGCTTGTGTTCATCCAACAACTCGAAGCATCACCAAAAGCAGAGATTTGCCAAAGAATTACCAGAAAATAACTTGCATTAACCAGAAAACTTTCTCAAGAGGAGCGCATCCATCCAAAAGAAACTCTAACAGGGGTAAAACAAGTGCATAGTGTATTATCCCATAAGTTCTGTTTTAAAATGGAAGTGAGGAGATCTATTTATATGATCTCACACTCACTTTTTACAAAATATCTAGACCGACATGCCTTAAAATAAGTTAATTTGAAATTATAAAATGTCAACTGAAAATTAAAAGAAAATAATAATAAAATATAGCCTAAGGTAGGCTTAAGGTGGGCTACTTCGGGTATTTGTATCCCCAAGTGCCAAAACACGCTCAAATAAGTGAATCACTCTGAACGAAAAGATGGAGTGAGCTAGAGGGAGGGTGTTATACCCCATATAACCCCTAGAATGTTGTTAAACCCCTCAACACCCTTCTCAAAGCATGAAAAGGCCTAGTATGGAGGGTGGCTTTCCTCTAAGGAAATAAGGCCAAGGAGAGCAAGGACCCACTAATTGAAGGGCCTAGAGGGTATCCAAAGTGGTTGTGAATGAAGATGAGTGTCTTGTATCTGAAGCAAAGTCCACCAGAGCACGTAAGTAGGATATGGATCCATGAGACCCAGTGGTCAGCCCTTAGGGGCCCTAGACACCAACCCTGAGGTTAAAATCCCCTTTAAAGGGTAGTTAGCAGTACCATTAAGCCTTAGTACCCCTAAAGAAGGACCAAAGGGCCCATCCATGACCACCATTGCTCAATAACATCTCTTCTAGTCGAAAAATTGCCCTTCTCTCCTTGGGTTACACCTGAAAGTGCGTTGGGTACAGGTGCAACGTAACACTGGCTCCAACTGCAGGACACGTGCTCTTCCCAGGAATGCTCGAGAACCTTTGAATCTGCTGGTACTTGTAGACCTGCACACATATCAAATGTCCGAGGGATTAAAAGTATCTAAAGGCAGACACTTATGTCCTTCCTTGTTCGCAAAATGAGGGAAACAAACTAAGAACAATACAAACTCACTAGACAATGAAAAGACATCAAATGCAATGCACAAAAATATGCCTAATGCGACTAACCATACCTAAACCTGACAATCAAAGTAGGCTAGGTGAAATCGTACCACCAATGTAACCATCTAACTAAGCAATTCATACCTGATATCTTACCTTTGTCCTTTAGTGTTATCCATGACAATACCTCATTGATGATATGTTGAGATTGTACTAGGATCTTCATCTGGATGAGTGCAGGAAACTGAACCTTCTTGAGAACCTGGAATACTTGAAATTGGTGCCATGAAGAAGCATCGCTTTGACAAGCTTTGTTGATCCATGCTTCTAGCGGACTTAAGTATGGAACACCTCCATCATACAAGTCTTCTAAGAAAAAATTTTGCTTGAAATTCGCCCATAAATCCTGAACTTGGGAGGTTATTCGTAGAGTCAAATCTCGCAAATATTCATATGTGAGTTGCAACTTGTCTCTGCATTTACTCAAACATTTCAATGGGCATACAAGTACATTGCTTATCATTTTCACAATCATGTTAGCAACCCTAATAATTCTTGAAATTTTGAAATTGCCATCTTTATAATTCATACCTTCATGCTTCAAATGAAAAGATAAACAATAAATATTATGGAGCTGAGGAATGAAAATTGTGCTTGTCCACCTACCTTCCTCGGTCTTCTTGAGATGTATCATTAAGGGCTTACCGATGTAGGGTAGAGTGGGCTGAACAACTTCTTCAACACTTCTTGAGGAGCACAACTGAGAATGGTAACCGTGGCTCATCATATGTTGAATATCTACAAAAGAATCCTATGTGCCACATGCTTCCCTGCTACAGGATGAGTATGAAGGAAATATCATGGAGGAATCACTAGAGATACGGGGTCCCAAATCTTTGAACTTTTCATCATAATGGGTCATCTGCACATTACAATTATCAAGGTTTGGTGATGTTTCATCTTCAATTATGGTGGCAAAAGGGTTGAGCCATTCTTCATCATTAGCCTCATAAGGGGAAGGAACAATCATATCTCGTAAATCATTTCCTCATCATCCCTGCTTAAGGTCACTAAAAGCTCTTCATCCCAAATAGTGTCAAATCCTAGCACAACCTAAGTGACTTCATCAAGTTGTTCTATTTTGCTGCAACGTATTGAGACAAAACTTTTTGGTCTTAAGGAATCATAGGAAGGTGGACCCATAAATGTCAAATAACCATCGTCCTCATAATTCCTGTTATTATGTTCCCAGAGATCTAATATGTCATAAGGAATTTTTGTATGTTGGAAGGAGGACTCATCCTATCTTTTTGTTCTTTAGCTTCTTCATATTCACTTGCTTGGGGAGCTTCATCTATCGTGCTTTAGACATAATCAGTTAGGCCTTCGACAATGGATACTTCGACCTGGTCCTCGTTTTGGGCTTCCTTTCTAAACAAGTCCCTTGCATGCTTGACATGACATATCCATTCGTCACGTCGCTCAGAATACCAATGGCTACATAATGTTTCCACCAATTCTGCAAAGGATGATATCGTTCCTTTATCTAGGCCTACAAACCAAGCGAGGGCCTTTCCTTCGAGGTGAAGGACAAATGACTACATGTAAACATCTTATTTTTCTTTAATACCATATTTTGAAGCCAAATTCATCAACCATTCCACATGATGCGTGGCATTATCATGGTCACCCTTGAAGGCATGCTAGAATACCTCTCGTAACTCATCTGTATATCCTAGGAAGCCTGATAAATCAAGAGGAGTGAAACCTATTTCCATTGCAATAGTACTGGGATTATTAGGATCTTTGAATTCAAATGGAATATCATCTTTGATCCCATTGCTTGAATCACCTTGTGTCTAGTTGCTTCCGAATTTTTCTTCCCATATTCGGTCGATCATGGCTTTTCTTTCCTGTTCTTTGATACCGCAATCCCAATCCACGCTGAATGCATCGATGAACTGCTTGAGTGAAGAAAAAAATTTGCGAGGAAAACCCTCATACCAATTTCTAACAGATAAGTTGTCTTTTAGGTGAAGAGATAGCAGAAATAGCCTCATCCTAATGTCTTCGTGCACGATGTTGCTTGCCCGGATGAATTGCATGAATGCCTACACATGTGTTGATGCATGGTACTTATACTATTGGAACAATGGGAAAAGTTCCTTCCCGCCATCTTGAATGGCATACTTGTGTCGAAATCCCGGAATGTGTGAAAAATCCAACGTATCCATCCACAGTTCGTAATTAGACACCATCTCATCAAGCTTCCTTGTCTTTGAAGAGCACTTCCTTATTTTTCATAGTGTTGCTTTTCTAGGGCGTGAATGACTCTGGATAAACCGCTTCAATGTTTGAAATGTCCTCGGCAACGACGCCAAAATGTTAAGCCTTGTCGGGCTTCTTTGTGGAGTCACCAGGTAAGATCTGTAAGATTAGTCCTTAACAATAATATTTTTAGAATACCAAGAAAAACTTACCTCAATTTTCTTACCGAATGTCGTTCTTTCCAGGGTGTGAATGACTCTGAATCAATCGCTTCAAATTTTCAAATGTTCCCTGGCAACGACGCCAAAAGGTTAAGCCTTGTCGGGCTTCTTCTTTATGGAGTCGCCAGGTAAGATCTGCTAGATTAGTCGTTGGCAATAATATTTTCAAAAGACCCAGAAAGACTTTGCTCAATTTTTCTTACTGGATGTTGTTCTTGCGAGGGTGTGAGTGACTCTGGATCAACCGCTTCAAATTTTGAAATGGTCCTCGGCAACGGTGCCCAAAATGTTACCGGTTGAAATGGAAGTCCAAGCCACCGACAAGCATATGTGGAGAAAGTAACCACTGCCACCTTAGTCACTTCTCCAAACTTCTTCGGAAGTAGAAACCTCCTAGGGGAGAGCCCTATGTAACTCTACAAAAGACACTTAGGAACTGAATATATCTCCTATGTGTGTATGGTTAGTGACCAGTGCCTAATGGAGTCTAGAAGAGGATATGAATAATACAAGTTCATTCATCCAAGGATAAGACAATTGCATAACTAATTAGTTCCAATACGCAGATAACAAGTGCAATATGTAGGAATTAGAAAAAATACATGCATTTCATAAGTATTTATCATTATCAAATAATAATTTAAAGCACATCTACAATAGTATGTATCAATCAAGCATGTTAATATTATGATAGCAGTAGTAGTTTAGGGATTCACTTTTTTATAAGAAACAACAACGTGCATGTAATCAAGCATTTACCAAACAATTTGCATCAACTTTGAAAGCAAGTTGTGTGTGTTTATTAGTAACAATATCATAAATAGTATGCAATAGTAGACATAACCAGCATTAACAATGTCATTCCAATTTATACCAACAAAGGATAGTGACCATCTAATTGATGTTTGCAAGTCATTTCGCAGGGTTCAATGGATTGAAGTGTAAGGGAAGGTACACCTGAGTAAAAGGGAGGGTCTGAAATTTTAGGGCACGAAATTTTATGGCACGAAAGCTTAGGGCGCAAAATTTTAGGGCCCGAAAGTTTAGTGCACGGGATTTAGGGCACGAAATTTTAGGGCCTGAGATTTTAGGCGCAGAGTTTTAGGGCCTGAAATTTTAGGAGCCAAAAATTTCGGGAGGCCTTAAATTGGCCAAATATTTGATTTTATGAGATTTTTATAAATTTTTCATACCCGAATTTAACGTAAAACTAATTCTAGAACTAGGTTTTTTTAGAAGAGAAAAAGTGTGAAAATCCAAGGGAAACCCTACCCTAGCAAAATCCCTACCCAACCTAGGGCTTCTAGGGAGGATGGCTAACCTAGTGAGGAAGGGTTCTTAGGTCAAGTAACTAGCCTAGAAAAACTAAGGAGAAACCTTAAGGCACCCTCACAAGGAGACATGCATCATCTTGCTAAGGTGACAAGAATGGAAGGTAATGGTGTAACACCTCGGTTTTGACCCCATTGCATTAAATGTACATGATGTATATATTGTAATGAATCGTGGTGTGGAGCTAAAGGCAAAAGCCCCACCATTGATTTAGTTGTGTTATGTTTCAGCGAACGGAATCGTTGCTGATGGTCTATCATGGTATACGGCATATATTAAGTTTTGTCATCATGTAAATATGCATCTTTAATTAAATAACCCAACCAACTATGTTCGCGGCAACTAAATTGAGAAGGGGCATGATTCTCACAAGGATAAGGGGGGGGGAATTGTCAAACCTTGGGCTATGGGGGAAAATCCATGTGTCACCACCTTGTTTGAATTGCTCAACTTCCCTTGTCTTATCCAACTACCATTTTTTATATTCTGCTGAGTAGTTGAGGTAGTTGTGGCTAGGGAGTGGAATGTGGCAGGACTGTCAGTCCTTGCCCACACGCACACTCCACCAGCAAATCAAACCTCACGTTGGGCAGAGGAAGCAGACTCTCCATCATTCCACTCTCTCCACGACGGTGTTGAAACACTCACACACTTCCGACTCGCCATTCTCCATGGTCGCTCATTCTCATGCAAGGAAAAACATCCTGTGTCTCACACAGAGGATTCTTTCTTGTTTGGCTTCACGCAACCAGGAGAGGGAGCCGTTCTGGCTGTCATTCACGTTCTCCACAAAGAGGTATCTGGTGTGTTTCCATCCGTATTTTGGGATCTGGTGTAAATTTCTCTCACACACAGGTTGGGAGGCTGATTCCTTTCCATTTTTGGACTGTGTAAGTTTCCACGGTGACTTCATTGTTCAGAACGGGCCGTTGTTTTCCCCACGTTTGTTGGTTGTGTTTGCTGTTACGTTTTGGGGGCTACTGTAGGTTGCTTGGGAGTCGTTTTGGCCACGATAGGGCCAAGAACGACTCGGGAGTCGTTTTCCCTGTCTAAGTTGTAACTGTTGATTGATTGCATGCGTGTAATGGTTGGTCTTTGGACTGTGTTGGGAGCAGGGATGGGGGCATGGTTTGCTTGATAAACCTGGTGTGTTTGGAAACCACACAGACAGAGCTAGAGGGCTGGCTTTCTTCTCCACAACCCCTAAATAGCACTGGAAGGGAAGTCAGGGCCTGAGGGACTGTGTAGCAGAGAAGGCACTGATTCCTTGTGTTGGGTGTGTGTGGGTGTCTTAGAAGTCAGGCTAGTTCTGGTGTAGGTGTTCCTAGCTCTGTAATGGGCTCGCCAGCTTAGCATTTAACCTTTCCCAGCTCCTTGATGGTCGTGTTGGCTTGGCTGTCTTGTTGATGACTTGATAAACCCAACTGCGTTGGCTTGGCTGATCCATCGTTTGCCTAAATCCAATTGTGTTGGCTTGGCATGTTTTGTTATCCTTGGCTATGTGTAAGCCTGCTTGTTCCTTATTCCTTGGGGAATCATGCCCAGCTCGGGGGTGGCAGCATTGCTGAGAGATTTAAGAGCATGCTAGCCTATGGTTGGGTGGAACGTTGCAGCGACGTAGCTGGTTGTAGGACGAGTTCTTTATGAGATAAGTAATCTTGACCATTTCGTCTCTATATTTATATTTATTGTTTAATGAATATGATGAACATGTTGAATGCTTGTATGAATGCGTGTTTGCTTCCGCTGTATGCTAAATAATCATGTACGCATGTTCTAGTTCAAAGCATTTTGTTCCAGCATTTTATGTACATACATGTTCATGGGGTGGTTGCCCAGATGGTTAATGCCCTGGTGGCGTCCTCTTCGCCGATCGGAGGGTCGGGGACGCTACAAATGGCCTATCATAGGAAAAAGTGCAACACTAGAGCTACCACTAAGACTTGAAAGTACACATCCACTAACATTCAAACAAAGAGATAAGAAGCAAAACTTTCCATGTGCTTGTGTTCATCCAATAAATTGAAGCATCACCAAAAGTAGAGATTCACCAAAGAATTACCAAAAAATAGCTTGCATTAACCAGAAAACTTCCTCAACAGGAGCGCATCCATCCAAAGAAACCCTAACAGGGGTAAAACAAGTGCATAGTGTATTATCCCATAGGTTCTATTCTAAAATGAAAGTAACGAGATTTATTTATATGCTCTCACACTCAACTGAAAATTAAAAGAAAATAATAATAAAATATAGCCTAAGGTAGGCTTAAGGTAGGCTACCTAGGGTATTTGTATTCCCAGGTGCCAAAACACACTCAAATAAGCTAATCGCTCTGAACGAAGGATGGAGTGAGCCGGAGGGAGGGCGTTATACCCCATCTAACCACTAGAATGTTATAAAATCCCTCAACGCCCTCCTCGAAGCATGAAAAGGCCTGGCATGGAGGGTGGCTTTTCTTTGAGGAAATTAGGCCAGGGAGAGAAAGGACCCATTGACTGAAGGGTCAGGAGGGTATCCAAAGTGGTTGCGAATGAAGATGAGTGTCTTGCATCTGAAGTAGAGGACACCAAATCATGTAAGTAGGATATGGAGCCACGATACCCAATGGTCAGTCCTTGGGGGCCCCGGACACCAACCCCTGAGGTTAAAAAACCCCTTTAAAGGGCAATCAGTAGTGCCATTAAGCCATAGCACCCCTAAAAGAGGACCAAAGGACCTAGCCATGACCACCATTGCTCAATAACACCACTCCTGGTCGAAAAATTATCCTTCTCTCCCCGGGGTACCCCTGAAAGTGCGTTGGGTACAGGTGCAACGTAACAATGTCAATATGCTAAATGTGATTATGTCATTGAGCCTAAATCGTTAGTTATTTTTAACTATAGTAGCAATGTAACAGGAGAAGTTTGTAACTGCATAAATTTTAATGTATAAATTGTATTTGTATTACAATTAATCAAGGAACATACATGAGAAGTTTTTTAGTTGTTGATTCCCTTCATACCATTTCTAGCACGGTATAGAATAAGCGATGGTGTCGAAAGTATTGGAAAACACAGCATGAATGACATGCTCAATGTGTTCGATGTTAGGTGGAACTATAGCTGCAAACTCCAACTCATGCGATAATTGAAATCAAGAGCGCAAAAAAAATAATATATATGCTCCAATCATGTACAAGAAAAGAAGCAATTTCAGAAGTCCATCAGGGAGTATGGAGAAAATGTCCCTGAACAAGGAAGGATCTTCGCAGGGAAGATGAATCTAGTACTCAACTCAGCAGAGAAGCACGAAGTTTTCTTGAGGGACGTATGTCAAGATCTAGATGAAGGTATGGTTAGGGAAACGAATCTATGGGATCCTCAGCCACGCAGAGACAAATACACATGGAACAACCACTTACTCGAGCCCAATCACGTTGCATAAAGGCTCGACAAATTTTTGATCCACAGTTCATTTCTGCTAGGAAACGTGCAAATCACATTCGATATCTTGCCCTCTACAAACTCCGACCACAAGTCCATATCGTTGGTCATCGCAAGAATGAAGGATCGAAGTTGAATCTCATTCAAGTCCAATCCTCTCTGGCTAGGACATCAAGAGGGATGGGAAATTATTGACCAAGCATAGGGGTTATCTATCGTGTGCCCCCCTTTCTTTGCATGGGAACAAAAATTCAAGATGAAGAGGCAACTAATGGAATGTGTGAAGGTCGAGTTTACCCAGGGTAGAGGGAACTTTTTGTCCAGGTTCTTCAACTTGCAATGTGAAATGGAAGCAATGTAAGTCACCAAGGATCCACAAATGAGACAAGCAAACTTGTCCCGATAGTTGTTTCAAAAACAAAGGGAGGAAGAAGAACATTAGAGACAAAAATCTCATAGTTTTTGGGTCAAAGCGGGGATAGAAACACAAAATCCTTTCACAAGCAAGAAAATGCTCGGTGGATGCACAGTAATGTTTCTGAGATTCAATTACCCAATTGAGAAAGAGTGGCTCAGTTTGAAAATCCCCTGGAGCAACCCACTCCCACTTAAAAAACCTTTATAAAGAAGGCCCTCCGGCAACTAATGTAGCAAAGGATCCATGTTAGATTGCATCCCTTCAATAGTCTCGAAGGACGAAAATCGGAAATTAGTGTATCCCATCACTAACATTGAAATCAAAGCAGTCGTTTTCTTCTATGGAGGAAGACAAAGCACCAGGTCCAGATGGGTTCTCGGCCCAATTCTGCAAATCTTGTTAGGAGACAATCAAGGAAGACCTTCGTAGAATTATAGAAGGATCAAGGAAGAAACTTCCAGTAGTCAACTCTTTTGTTTTTCTTTCTCCCATCAGCAAAACAAAAATTTCCCACGAATTTCAGTGGGTTCTACCCCATATACCTCTGCAATGTGTCTTATATAATAATAAATTCTTAGAAAGCTTTGTCCAAGGGTGTAGGTCAAGTGGAAAAGGAGGGAATCAAATCCCTCTCCGTCTAGGTTTAATCCTCACCAAGGATAAGTTGGTTTGTTATGGCTTATCTAGAAGGATGGGAAATCCCAAGTGAGACATCGCATCCCTTGTTTGAGCCATGAGTTTCCTGTAAGGCCATGAGCCCATCCCAGCAATGACCACAGCTATCAATGACTTATTCTAGAAAATAAAGGATTGGCCTAGTGTTTGTCAATGAGGCGTATGACCCTTAACAAGTTCATTTTAAGTAATGCATTGTTCATGCCATTGGATCGAAGGTAGAAACCTATTGTTCAGTAGTGTTAAGTGAGTTCTAAGGAGAGGTAGAAGGATAAGTCAAAAGGAGGGAGAGGATAAGAAGGAGGCCCAACATCGGTGCCAACGGCACCACTAGTAGGAAAAGCACCAGCACCACCAATGCCATTTCTCATTCCCTAAAGGGAGGCGAGAAGCATAAATATAAGCCATGAAACAAGGTTATGTTAAGGCAAGGATGAGTTGACCATTGGCCCTAGGTGTATAGTGGCATCCAACCAAATTTGAACTTGTCTAGACTTCTGACCAATTCTCCTATATCTTAAAAAAAAAACCTCAAAAATATTCTTTTTAGCCACAATAGGAAACAATCTAATCCTATATCTTAAAAAAAAACTCAAAAAGATTTTAGCCACAATATTCAACAATCTACTTCCCTAGACCAATTCTCCTATATTTTAAAAAAACCTCAAAAAGATTTTAGCCACAATAGTCAACAATCTACTTCCCTAGACCAATTCTCCTATATCTTAAAAAAAAACCTCAAATAGATTTTAGCCACAATAGGAAACAATCTACTCCTATATCTTTAAAAAAAATCCCAAAAATATTTTAGCCATAATAGTCAACAATTTACTTCCCCAAGGTAGTTTTGTAAAACAAAGACAAATCCTAAGCTAGGGTGTGCCAAGAACTTGTCTCGACTTGTGACCAATTCTCCTATATCTTAAAAACAAACTCAAAAATATTTTAGCCACAATTGTCAACAATCTACTTCCCCAGAACAATTCTCCTATATCTTAAAAAAAACCTCAAATATATTTTAGCCACAATAGTCAACAATATACTTCCCCAAGGTAGTTTTGTAAAACAAAGACAAATCCTAAGCTAGGGTGTGCCAGGAACTTGTCTCGACTTGTGACCAATTCTCCTATATCTAAAAAAACCCTCAAAAATATTTTAGCCACAATAGTCAACAATCTACTTCCCCAAGGTAGTTTTGTAAAACAAAGACAAATCCTAAGCTAGGGTGTGTAACACGAAGACAATATTTTAGCCACAATATTCGACAATCTACTTATCCAATGAGGTTTTGTAACACGAAGACAAAAATATTTTAGCCACAATATTCGACAATCTACTTCTCCAAGTAGGTTTTGTAACACGAAGACAAATTCATAGAAATGCTATCTAAGTCTAAGAAGCTATCCATTCATGTAATCAATCCAAGTAGAAAGGGATCGTCAAGTTAGATATGTCGTACACCTTTAACAAAGGCACAACTTCATTTTGGTAGTCCTCAAATGCTTTGTTTTTCCTCAAGCATCCATTCATTAGATCCAGGCTTGCATTGGGGAACCCTCAATAGTGCTTCTAATAAATGAGAGATTGGCGTTATCCTTCAAAAGCTATGAAGGACTCCATAAGGGGTACCCACTATTGCCTACCTTGTACATTATCAACGAGGAATTTAGAAAGGTCACTGGAAAAAACCTAAATCCAAGAATGACTTCCTAGAGTATGCATAGCAAGAGGAAGTAAATCAGTGAATCACATAGTTCATTGATGACACTCTACTCATAAACGGGGCATAAATCATAATGGACAAGCTCTTCAAATTTATTCTAAGTGTCTTCCTTGAGGGTTTGGGAGTTCTACGCCACAAAACAAAGTGTAAATTTTATGGAGGGAACACCTGTGTCACCAAACTCATGTTCTCTCTAGATCTTCACTGGAAGGTTATCAAATATTTGGGCATCCTAATACAGTCTCCTCTTTAAGTATAGCAAACTTGAACATGTTAGAATATTAGACAGCACTAAGAGGGGAGCGAGCAGGGGGTGAATCAATATTGATAACTTTTAACAATCAAAAGCACTTTTAACTTATTCATTAACACACATGATCAACAAGATACACAGAACAAAAATTTATCATGGAATCCCAATTGGGAAAACCACCAATACTTCTTATTACTGCAAAAGTATATTTACAAATAGTTTCTGCCTGCTTCTACAAACAAGGATGCTACAACACCTTGTTTACCAGTAACTACTGGATGGATGCTACGACCCCCTGATTTTATCAGCTGCTACTAAAAGGATGCTACGACACCCTATTTACCAGCTACCACTAAAAGGAGGCTACAACCCCCTTGCAGGCATGTAGCCTGCCCTAGCACCACCCTGACACGCTATTATGTTTTTATCAAATTTACAGATCTTCTTATGTCTTCAATTCTGTCACAGGTTTCTCATTACTTACTTGGTCTTTGTCTTCTGTTGCTGCTATATAGATATGGACTACAGAGACATCTTTTCTAAACTTGAAATCTTGCTTATAAATACATCATTCATATTTCTTTACAAACGGATATCTTCATATTGGAGTTTCACAGTTGCGCCCTTTCAATCTGGAGTCGTGCATGTTCATCAGACACATCACTTCATAAAACATGTCTCTTCATCAAACGCATTTCCTTACTTCCCTGTTTAGTTTTTAACTTTGTTTAAATTTATTAGTCACAACCTTCTGCAATTCCCTTTCCACATAGTGGTGCTCGCAATGCGTATTTCTGCAACTACCTTTCTGCAATTAACCTTTCACAACGATCTTTCCACAATTGTCATTTCTGCAATCTACGGGAACTCCTTCCTTCCGTAATTGTGGGTTACTGATTGCAGATTTCTTTTCAACTTTTTCTAGAAATTGCTTCCACAATTCATCTTCCGCAATTGCGGATTGTAGATTCAAGGTCCGCTTTTCATAAATTTTCAAACATGGCTTCCGCAATAGTCTTCCTGCAGTTTTAACAAGATTGCACCTTGGCATTGTGGAAACTATTCTAGAATATTGATCTTTCTCTCTCTTATGATCTAGGATGTCCAAATCTTCACTTCATAGAAACTTAGCGTTATAATGCTTCCAACTCCACTTGGCCAACTTGTGTTATTTTGGCTTCCACAAATCTTTTTGGACTATTTCATCAATGTTTCCTTATGATCTAACAATGTCCATTTAATCAACAATCTTTAGTTATTCCTTTTTTCTTACTGAACTCCTTTGACATCAATGACAACCATATTCAACATTCTCCCCCTTTGGCATTGATGGCAACAATTTCTTAATTTTCAATTGTCTCCCACTTTGACATTAATGACAAAGGATTCCTTCTGACAACTCCCCCTGTGAACATATCTCCCCTTGACATGTTTTTTTTCTCCCTTTTGTTCACCGTAAGGAGATTACTCCCAACTTATGTCTAAGATGCTCAAATGCTTCTTTGGGTAGTGGCTTAGTGAATATATCATCAATCTATTCTTTGGTATTAATATATTCCAATTTGACCACTTTTTGAGACACCTGATCTCTTAGAAAGTGATATTTTATTGGTATGTGCTTTGTTTTGGAGTGCGTGACAGGATTTTTTGATATGTTTATGGCACTTGTATTGTCACAATTTATTACTATCGGATGCTCATACTTCACAAGTGTTCCAATGTCTGCTTCATCCAAATGACTTGAGTATAACATGATGCAGCAACAATGTATTCAGCCTCTGCTGTAGATAGTGCTATGGAGGATTGTTTGTTGATTAACCATGATACAAAACAATTCCCCAAAAAGAATGCTGCTCCCCTAGTACTCTTTTGGTCATCAACACTTTCTTCCTAATCTGCATCAATGCATGCTTTTAAGGTGATGTCTTGACATTTTGGATACCATAAACCATAATCCACAGTGCTTTTTAGATATCTAAGAATTCTTTTTACTGCAGCCACATGTGTTTCTTTGGGAGCTGATTGAAATCTAGCATCCAATCCTACATCTTGCATCACATATGGTCTTGTAGCTGTCACATATAGTAGGTTGTATATCATATATCTATACGTGGTATGATCCACTTCCATGGATTCATCATTCTTACTTAGCTTACAACCAGTGATCATAGGAGTATTAACATGCTTGGAGTCTTCCATCTTAAACTTCTTAAGCATGTCTTTGATGTACTTGGTTTGATAAATGAAGATTCCTTTGTCTGATTGGTAAACTTGTAATCCCAAGAAGAATGTTAATTCACCCAACATTGACATTTCAAATTCCTTTTTCATTTCAGAAGCAAAGCTTACACTTAGTATTTGTAGATTGCTTCCAAATATGATATCATCCACATAAAAAACAACAATGATCATATTCTTATATTCGATCTTTATGCAGATATTACTATCAGTGGCTCCTGTTTTATATCCTTGTTGCTTCAGGTAGTTATCTAGCCTTGAAAACCATGCTCTTGGGGCTTGTTTGAGACCACAGAGTGCCTTTTTTAGTTTGCAAACATAATCTCCATTTTCTGACAAGAGAAAACCTTCAGGTTGTTCAATATAGACTTCTTCTTCTAATTTCCCATTCAAAATGCAGACTTTGACATCCATTTGATATAATTTGGAGTTTTTATAGCATGAAAATGCCAAAGACATTCTGATTGCTCCAAGTCTTGCTACAAGTGCAAAGGTTTCTTCAAAGTCAATACCCTCCACTTGGGCATATTCTTTACACACTAATCTTTCTTTGTTTCTTATCACTTTGACATATTCATTGAACTTGTTTTTGAAGACCCACTCGGTTCCTACAATATTCTTGTTTGCAGGTCTTGGAACTAGTTCCCAAGTTTGGTTCTTCTCAATTTGATCCAACTCTTCATTCATGGCTTTGATCCAATCATCATCTTTGTTGGATTCTACAAAGTTCTTAGGTTCCACCACTGATAGTAAGGCTTGTTCAGTAAATAGTAGTTTTCTTCTTATACTAACTCCAACATCTTTGTCACCTATGATTTGTGTCTTGGGATGATTCTTTTGTATTCTTCTAGATGGAGCTTTTGTATCAGGTCTTGGAGAGTCTTCATCTTTACTTTCTTGTGAATCTTCTCTTTTCTCTTCTTATTCTTATTCTTCTTCTTCATGATCACTTTCATCCTTTTGCAAGACTTCCTTCTCTCCTTCATCAACATCTTGGATTTTTATTTTTCTTGATTTCATGTCATCTACCCTTACATCTACACTTTCTATGAGTTTGTGTAGCCTTTTATTGTAACATATATATGCTTTTTTGGTGGAAGAATATCCCAAAAATTTTCCTTCATTAGTTCTAGAGTCAAATTTACTAAGGTCATCTTCATTTATTTTTATGTAGCACTTGCTGCCAAACATTCTAAAATATTTGACTGGGGCAGGTCTTCCATACCATAGTTAGTAAGGGGTCTTGTCATTATTAACTCTAAGTTGTCCTCTATTTAGTATATAAATAGTTGTATATATTTCTTCCCTCCAATACACATCAGGAAGTTTTGCTTCATTTAGCATAGTTCTAGCAACTTCTTGGATTGTCCTTTTTTTTCTTTCCACAATGCCATTTTGTTGAGGAGTCTTGGGGGATGAAAACTGTCTTTTAATTTCAAGGGTTTCACAAAATTGAATTCACTTGAAGTGAATTTACCTCCATTATCTGACCTTAGACATTTGATTTTCAAATTTGTTTCATTCTCAACTTTTGCTTTGAAAATTTTAAACTTCTCAAAGGCTTATGACTTTTCTTTAAGAAACGTAGCCCAAGTCATCCTTATATAATCATCCATGAACAACATGAAATAGTACTCTTCTTGCAAGATTTTAGTTCTTGTTGGTCCACAAAGATCAATGTGAACTATTTCCAATGGATGCGAGGTTGTATGTTATTTTTCTTTGAAGCCGGATTTAGTTCGCTTCCCATGTTGACAATGTTTACAAACTGATTTTAGAGGTTTCACATTTTTTGGCAAATCTCAGACAACTCCCTTCTTACTTACTTTCATAAGATTTTCAAAGTTTAAGTGCCTCGTCCTTCTATGCCACAACCAATTTTCATCAATCATACTCATGTAGCATTGTTCTTCATTTTCTAAGATGTATACATTACTTGAATTCCTTATAGCATCCCCTGTTAGATTTTCTTAAGATTATAGCAGTGTATCTTAATTGCATTAATCAATCGGATCAGTAGAAGATAGACAAAGCACAGAACAATAACACTAGTAATTTTATCCCGAGAAATCCAAATGGGAGAAAACTCAACGACCTTCGTCTAGAGATAATAATTCTAAGATCAGAGTACAATAACGAAAGATAAAAGATGGAAGTATCTTCCAGAGATAGAGACCCCGAAAACAATCTTCTCCTTCACTGTGAGCGAACTTCTTTTTCCCGGAAAATTGTGAACTTTATTGTGTAGCTGTGTTGTTGTTGTGTGTAACAATGAGGATGGGCGCCTTCTATTTATATGTTTTCTCATTAAGAATTTAACTAGGGACGACTTCACTTGGAGGAGCAATATAATTTTATAGTTTATAGTTTTATTTTATTTCTTTTATTGTTGGCTTTTCACCCTAAGGTTTACATTGTTCTTTATAGGGTTTGTATGAATGATTACAACAAGTTCAACTCTCGAAGGGGGACAATACAAGTACAATAAGAATAACTTCTGAAGTTGCACAAACTCCAATACTCCCTCTCAACAAGGAAGGTATTCTTTGGTCTTCATCAGCATCATGATCATCTGGGTTTCATCTGTACATCTATATTGTCTCTATCATCTCTAAATGTACTGAAGGTTGCCTTTATGAATTTGTTATATCCGGATGTCTGGGATAAAATATCCTACTACCTATCCGTCTCTATTGCCAATGGAATACTTCCATATTTGGCTAGAGATCCTTGATGATAACACGTGCATGACCATCTACTACCTGTTCGTCTCATCTTCCAATGGGGTACTCCCATACCTGGCTGAGAACTTGAACGAGTAGAGGTACTTGTGCAATCACATGACCATCTACTACATGTCCGACTCATCTGCCAATGGGATTTCTCCCATACCTGGCTGAGCACCTAGATGAGCAGAGGCACCTGCGTGAACCCGACCATCTACTACATGTCTGTCTTATCTAATGGTGGGATTTCTTCCATACCCGGCTGAGAACATGGACAAGCAGAGGTACCTAGGAAAAGCTATGGTAAGTGTATCTCAATCATCTCTCCCTATCGAGGAGGGATACGTTCTCTTCTACTCCAAGTCTTCCGCGAAAGTATTCAAAGTTCACACCTGGAAGAGGCTTGGTGAGAACATCTGTAGTCTGGTCATCTGTTGGAATATATTGTAACTCGACCGCACCTTTCTACACCATATCACGTATGAAGTGATACTGAATCTCTATGTGCTTTGACTTGTCATGAAATACAGGATTCACTCCAATCTGCACACAACTCTGGTTATCATACTAAATCATGGTTGGCTCTGGAATCGGGCCAAACAATCCTATAAGAATTTTATGAATCCAAACTGCTTCTCGGGTTGTTAAACTAGCAGCCATATACTCGGCCTCTAAATTAATGAGAGCTACTGAGTTCTGCTTCCTGCTGCACTAGGAAATAACTGCAGAACCCAAATTATGTAATATCCCAAATCCCGATATTTTCTATTTCTATACAATTTTATTGAAATAGTCGGGCATGCAAACTGCCATGCAAAATTTCTCTATTTTATAGCTGAAATTAGGGTTAGGGTTTACAGGATAGAATGAACACTTACCATTGATAAGCCGGCTGAAAATGCTCCAGAGAGAATACGCATGCAAGATGAACTAAGTTGATGAAGAAATGACCTGGTTTTCTGTTGCAATACCCCAGTTGGCTGAATCAAACAAGTGTGACATTTTTGCTGAAGGGATGGTCAGTTTCAGCTGGAAATAAGTCAGAAGGAAGGTGTGCCCGTGCCGGAGAGGATGACCGGAGCATGCAAGAGTTTTGACCTCTCCATATGCCCTAGCGAATTGATCTCCCAGTCTGCTACTCACACCCCCACAACCCTGTAAACTGCTGCTAGTTGCCCTGGATGGACAATCTAATAGCTAATAATCACCCAATGTAGTAGAGTGATCCTGTCAGTGAGGATGCAGGCTGCATGCGGAATAAATATGGCGATCCAGAGTCTTGGTGAATGACTTAGGGTTTCCCAGCTAAATGCCCCCAGCTGTACGGATAAATCTGCAATAACCTTCAGAGTTATACTAGAATACTGGATAATGATGAATGCAATAGATACAGTGACAAACCTGGATGGTTTATCCTGAAGGAGACTAGGGCAGATGTCTCGCTACCGAAATCTCGTTAGCTGAAGACGCCGTCTCCAACCCCAACTGTTGTGGCCGCACACTGTGCTGCTTCTCAAGAGCTCCAAAATAATAATAATTTAAAAGTAAAGTCTCCATTCACTTTATCTTTCTTTTATAACTTTCAACTGCGAAAACCCTAACTTTTGACCTAATTAGGTCACTTTAACTTCTAATTTGCAGTTGACTTGCATGCATGCGCATGGAGACTTAATCGGGTGCATGCATCATTAAATAACGCTTAGATGTCATGCATGTCACTTTTAGACCATATCGTAGACCATATCCCACAATGCCATGTAAGTATCTGAGCACATGTTTTGTAGCAATCTAGTGAATTTGCCTCGGTTCGCACATGAACTAACCGAGAGCATTCACAACAAAACAAATATTTGGTCTGGTGTTCGTCAGATACATCAAGGACCCAATCAACTGGTGATACATAATGGGATCAATCAAATTTGAATTTGAAGCAGAATCCCTCAGCTTCTTCAAGTTTGCATCCATCAGAGTAGCTATGGACTTGCAGTCCAACATTCCAAATCTCTTCAGTATTTCTATGGTATATTTTCCTTGTCCTACGAAAATATCTTTCTGCCTTTGCCATACTTCTAATCCCAAGAAGTAGTGCATCAATCCAAGATCCTTCATTTCGAACTTAGAGGCAAGTTTCTTCTTACACCATAAGATAAGTTTCTCATTTCCGGTAAGAAACAAGTCATCAACACATAGTACCAAAATCAGTGGCTCATCATTCACAACCTTGTAGTAAAGGTTGGGGTCTGCATCACTCTTGGTGAATCTTAGACTCACTAGGAATCTGTCTATCCATCCATACCAAGCACAAGGTGCTTGCTTGAGTCCATATAACGCCTTTTTCAGCTTGCATACATGAGACTCCTTTCCATGGACAACAAACCCTTTTAGTTGTTCAATATATACTTCTTCCTCAATATTACCATTGAGAAAGGTTGTCTTAACATCCATCTGATGAACTTCCATCCCATAGCTAAAGCAATAGCAATGATTGATTTGATGGAAGTATATCGAGCCACGAGAGAAAATGTTTCATCATAATCGACTCCCTCTTTCTGAGAGAGATCTCTGGAAACAAATATGGCCTTGTATTTTTCAATACTCCCTTCTGCTCCATGTTTGATTTTTTATATCCATCTAGAAGTTACAACTCACTTCCCCTCGGGTCTCAGTACAATCTTCCACACATCCTTTTTCATGATGGATTGATATTCTTCCATCATGGCATCCTTCCAAACTTGGTGTCTGGATGCTTTTTCATAAGTGGTGGGTTATGAGTCAATAATGTGACTCGTCAATGCTACATAACTGGAGAACCTTTGAGGTATTTTTCTTTCTCAGAAAGAGCCATGTGGGGCTTCATGCCCCTCTGCATCATGTAAGGTTTATTGCGCCCATCTAAGTCTTTTTTGACTTACTACCATATCTTCGGGAATATCAATTGTCATGACCGGATCAATGGGATCGATGGGTTCATCTTTCTTTGTTAATTCATTCTAAACAGGAGGGGAAGATGATCTCCTCTCCAATTCTTCATCATCGATCTCCATGTCTGGTCCTCTGCCTTTCCTGATAGACATTTCCTCTTCAAACATCACATCCTTTCTAACTTTAATCTATCTGGATCTTGGGATAGAGATTCTGTAGGCCTTTGAAGAGTCTTTGTATCCCACGAAAGTTCCCTTCTTTCTTGAAGGTTCTAACTTGGGCACATGAATGTAGACTGGAAAGTAATTTTCCATCTTGGTGACGACCAGGTTCATCAAGGATCCTTCAATTGTTTTGTTCGAGTCTCAACAATAGTGTCGTCAAGTTTCTATCATATTTAATAGATTAGAATCCTTGTCTTTGAGGGGTAACTCCCTCTGTCTCTCAGAAGTCGGTTGAGTAAATCCTGTTGAAGCAACAAATAGACCGACATTCGTAGAAGCCTTCCACTTTTGATCACCAAATCTCTACATGAGATCATTCTGGGCCTGAGAGTCATAATACATGCTTCTAGAGGCTTTTTGCTTATGTTCCATCCGTATATCAATGTGATCACTTGTCTTTGTAGATCATGGCATTCCCTACAAGTCAAATCCCATAGGATGGTTAACAGCATTTCATAATCAATGTTTTAACAAAATAATGTAGGCAACCTTTTAGTCAATGCTTCGACACAACACACATAAGTCCATTATTCGTATCTTTATGGTATCCATTATAGCATACCATTAAGAGTGTGTACTACTCCAGTATGTTATAAAGGAGTTGTCACCCTAGATGGGTTGTGCAGCATGATAGGCTATTTAACTACTTGAATTTAGAAATGTAGATCTGTGTAAAATATATTAAAAACAACCAGATCTAATCGACTAGAGCATGTAAAATCAGATACTTATCTTTTGTAGTTTTGTGGGTGGGCTCCTACTATCATAGTCCACTGATCTTCATATGCTTGTTTGAAAATCATCACAGTCTGGATCTGCATATCATTTCTTAGAGCAATAACTTCGAATGATCATCCTTCCTTGACTCCTTGTGAGGAGGGTCTTCTTTTACATCAGCAGTTGAAGTTTCATGCTTCCTTTTGATTGAACTTCGATAGCTACCGGCATAATGACTGTATTTCTTGCACCTGTAGCACTATATCTGAGATAAATCCTTCTTCTCTTGTTTCTTCTAATATGGGGAAGCACTTGATCTCCTATCTTGGTGCTTGTGATTGAAGGATTTCCTTCCCCTTACCTTTCCTTCCTTGGCATGAGATATGAACGCTTGATTCTCCTCAGGTTGAGCGCCATGAAGTCTTTGGCATGCTGTGATTCTTGTTTCTTCCTGAGTGAATTTTTCCTATAGCTTATCAAATTTGGGCAACTTGGTCCAACCACTTATATTTTTAATAAAAGACTCCCAAGATGGTCGAAGACCATTTCAGGTGATCATAACAAGATCCTTTTCTTCAATATTGTCTCCAATGGACTTTAGCTTGTCTCGGAGTTCAGTGATCCTCATGAAATATGAGTCAATATTCTCGGACTTCATCTTCATATTCAACAGTTTATTCGTCAATGTGAGGATCACATTGATATTACTATGTTCAAATAGATTCTTTAAGTTTTTAAACATCTTCCTCGCCGTCGTCTTTTCCGAGATCTGAGGAACCAAGTGGTCTCTAACTGAGTCCAACAAAATTCTTCTTGCTTTGGCATCATTCTTCCTCCATCGAGGTTTGTCTTCTCCGGCTTCTAGCTTTAGGACCTTTTCATTTACATACTGTAATAGGTCATTTTCTTCTAGTAGGAGAAGAACCCTAGACTTCCAGGGGATGAAGTTGGAATCTTCTTCCATACGATCTTCAACCTTCATGCTGATCATCTTGACTGTAGTTTTGGATCTGAAACCCTAGCAGAGACTAGGTCAAAACTGAAGGTTGGAGTTTTGGAAAACTGACTCCACAGATAAACGTGCCCTAGAGAGGCGAGTTTAGAAGAGGTAGAGTAGAGCCAAAACTGTGGAGGGAGTAGGTAAAAAAATGAAACCCTAATTTCTGTTGCAGCTGTAGAATTAGGTCAAAATTGAAAATTCTCATAATTGAATTTTGTCTTCACCAAAAGATGTGCCCTCCTTAGAGAAAAATTCCCATGGCTCTTTTTCTACCAAAAGTTTGAGTGAAGACCTTGAAAGATGAAACCGTAGTTATGACAGGTTTCCGATAGAGCTCCGACAATGACTTCGTCTAGCACCACTCTGATACCATGTTAGATTTTCTTAAGATTATACTAGTATGTATTAATTGCATTAATCAATCGGATCACTAGAAGATAGACAAAGCACATAACAATAACACAAGTAATTTTATCCTGGGAAACCCAAATGGGAGAAAACCAAGCAACCTTCGTCTAGAGATAATAATTATGAGATCATAGTACAATAACGAAAGAGAAAAGATGGAAGTATCTTCCAGATATAGAGACCCCAAAAATAGTCGTCTCCTTTAGTGTGAGCGAACTTCTCTTTCCCAGAAAACTGTGAACTTTACTCTGTAGTTGTGTTGCTGCTGTGTGTAATAATGGGGAGGGGCACCTCCTATTTACACTGTTTTCCCATTAAGAATTTAACTGGGGATGACTTCACTTGGGGGAGCAATATAATTTTGTAGTTTATAATTTTATTTTATCTCTTTTATTGTTGGCTTTTCACCCCAAGGTTTACATTGTTCTTTCTACGGTTTGTATGAATTATTACAACATGTTCAACTCCCAAAGGAGGACAATACAAGTACAATAAGAATATCTTATGAAGTCGTACAAACTCCAACAGTCCCAACAAGTCTTCCTGAGTCCCTTTTTCTGATTTCACATTTCTCAGAGTAAAAAATACAGATGTGCCCATGATCACATGTTTGACTTACACTAAGGAGATTAGGATTTAGGTCTTCCACTAGAAACACATTTTTAGCTTTGATCTTGTCGTTGATAGCAGATGTACCTCCGCCAAATATTTTAGAAGACATATTGTCTCCAAAAGTGACTTTTCCCTTATTATCTTTTCTTAGGCTTAAGAACTTGTTTGGATCTCCTGTAATATGTTTTGAACACACACTGTCAATATGCCATAGATTCTGCTTTTCTGTCACACATAGAGAAATCATGGATATCTTCTCCTCTTTCTTTTTCTTCCAATCCTTTCTTTGTTTTTTGTCTTGAAACTCTTTTGTAGCGCCATTCTTTGTAGGAGTTATTAGTTTACAATCTCTTGCTATATGTCCATGGTTATTACATTTGTAACACTCCATGACATATCTTTGAAAAGGTGCAAAAAATTTACAGTTTCTTACTTTTGGTTTGTTACTAGATGCATTATTCTTGTAGTCATGAAACTTTCCATATGCTCTGCAATTTAGGGATTTATGACCAAAATTATTACAGGAGTAGCAATGACCAAAAACTATATGTTGACATCTACTTGTCATTGGTCTTCTAGGCATCACATTAGTTCTATATTTGTCATGAGAGGATAGAGCAGATTTCTTGATTTCTTCCTTTTGAATTGGAGTCTTCAGTGCAACAACATAGCTTCTTTTATTTCTTCCTTGGTTTGTAAGGGAGGAACATTCTAGCTTATTTTCTTTGTCATATCCTAATCCAGATTTATCTCTTGATGGTCTTTGGCTACTCAAGATGTCATCTAGAGTCTTTGAATTGTTTTCAAATTTGTTTTTAATAGATTTTTCGTCAAACTTATTTCTAAGGTGCATAATCTCTTCTTCAAACCTTTCATATTCTTGTATTCTCTTTTTGAGCTGCAAATCTAGGTCTTCTTCAATCTTCTTGGCCTCTTGAAGCTGGGTATTTAAGTCACTAATGATTTGGCTTGACTGTTTGTTTTTCTTCCCTGCATTTTTCAAGTTCTTCAAGAGCACTAATGAGTTCAGTTGTTAGGTCTACTTCTCCTTCCTCATCTGATTCACCACTTCTCCCTCCTCATCTGATTCACCATCTTGAGCTTGAGTTTATATTCCCATGAATAGAATTTTCGTTTCCTCACCTCCACTTGTGTTTTCATCTTCACTATCTCCCATGGTGTAAAAGATCTTCTTCTCATTAAACTTCTTGTTTTCGGTCTTGTCCTTTTTTAGCATCTAAGAGGCTTCTCTCTCATCACTATCACCTTGTTTAGGATAGGGACATTTTGAAGCAAAGTGTATGATTCTTCCACAATTAAAACACTTTAGAGGTAGCTTTCCTTTATACTTTCCAATACCTCTTTCAAGTTGCTTGATGAACACAGCTTCGTCATCGTTAGAACTCTATGACTCTATTCTTAGATGGGGGTTCAGACTTCTTTGGTTCTTTTGAGACCTTAAAGGCTGCTTCTTTTCTTGAAGGTTCATTTTGTCATGTTCTCATCTCATATGCAGTGAATATCCCATGTAGTTCATCTACTTTCATGAGGTCAAGATAATCTCGTTCTTCTAGAGTATATACTTTTGAGCCATACTTCATGGGCAGGGTTCTTAGTACTTTGTCAACAATTTTTCTCTCCTTTATTACTCTTCCAAGGCCTCTAATAGCATTAACAACCTCATCCACTCTTAAAATATATTCTGCAATATTTTCTTCCTCTTTCATTTTTATACTTTCAAACTGTCCTTTGTATGTATGAAGTTTGGATTTTTTTACTTTGGACGCTCCTTCATAGACACATTTTAATTTTTCCCATGGATGTTTGGTTGTCTTGCATTGCATGACTTTTACAAACATTGAATTTGTTAACCCACTCAAAATTGCATTCGGGGCTTTTGCATTGGCCTCATATTGGTCTAGTTCATCTCTTTCTATAGGTAGGTTGTTTAGTACTTTATATTCTTTTTCAACAGACCTCCATACTCTGTATCCAAGAGACATTTGATAGCACTTCATTATTACACTCCTGTATGCATAATTATCTCCTGTAAATAATGGAGGTTTGTTGGTTGCTAACCCTTCTTGTTGATCCATAGTGGTTTTTGATAGGATCTTCCTTTTAGTGATTTAAACTGTAGTGAAAGATCTTGCTCTGATACCAATTTTTGGAATATTAGACAGTGTTAAGAGGGGGGGTCAATTGGTATTGATAAATTTTAAAAATCAAAAGAACTTTTAACTTATTCATTAACACACATGATCAACAAGATACATGGAACACAAATTTATCGTGGAAGCCCAATTGGGAAAACTTCCTATACTTTCTATTACTACAAAATTATATTTACAAATAGCTTTTCCCTGCTTCTATAGACAAGGATGCTACAACACCCTATTTACCAGTAACTACTAGGAGGCTATGACCCCCCTGATTTTATCAGCTGCTACTGAAAGGATGCTACGACACCATATTTACCAGCTACCATTGGAAGGAGGATACAACCCCCTTGCAAGCATGTAGCCTACCTTAGCACCACCTTGCCACCCTATTATGTTTTTATCAAACTTCCAGGCCTTCTTCTGTCTTCAATTCTGTCACTGGTTTCTCATTACTTACTTGGTCTCTATGTTCTGTTGTTTCTATATAGATATGGACTACAGAGACATATTTTCTAAACTTGAAATCTTATTTATAAATACATCATTCATATTTCTTTACAAACGGATATCTTCATTTTGGAGTTTCACAGTTGCGCCCTTTCAATATGGAGTCGTGCATGTTCATCAAACATAACACTTCATAAAACATGCCTCTTCATCAAACGTGTTTCCTTACTTCTCTGTTTAATTTTTAACTTTGTTTAAATTTATCAGTCACAACCATCCGCAATTCCTTTTTCGCAGCGATCTTTCCGCAAAGTGGTGTCTGCAATGCTTCTTTCCGCAACTACCTTTCCACAATTAACCTTTTGCAACGATCTTTTCACAATCGTCATTTCCGCAATCTGCGAGAACTCCTTCATTCCGCAATTGCGGGTTAAGGATTGTAGATCTGTTTTTCGACTTTTCCTCGAAACTACTTCCACAAAACTTCTTCTACAATTGTGGATTGCGGATTGTGGGTCTGCTTTTTCATAAATTCTCAAACATGGCTTCCGCAATAGTCTTCTCACAATTTTAACAAGATTTCACCTTGGCATTGTGGAAACTATTCTAAACCATTGATCTTTCTCTCCCTTATGATCTAGGCCATCCAAATCTTCACTCCATAGAAACTTAGTGTTATAATGCTTCTTACTTCGCTTGGCCAACTTGTGTTATTTTGGCTTCCGCAAATCTCTTTGGACTATTTCCTCAGTGTTTCCTTATAATCTAACAATTTTTGTTTAATCAACAATCTTTAGTTATTCCTTTGTCATTACTAAACTCCGTTGACATCAATGACAACCATATTGAACAGAACCTAGTGCCACATCCCCATCCATCATTTCGACCATCAAAAGGGGGGTGGGGGATTCTACGAATTTCAGGATTCTAAATTTTGCCCCTTTGCCATATTGTGAGTTTATAAACAATAAAATGTGTGTGCAAATGCACAAATAGAAAACAAAACATAAATAAACGCTATCCACACACACATCATGCATATACATGCATATTCATCATAGGGATGAAATCGAATCATCGCACATTCAAAAATAAAAAGAATAATTATCCTTAAAAAAATAAGATCCAAGCAATCAGTTGTGTAAGAGCAATTTTCCACCCAACCATAGGCACTCTAACCAGCATACACTCTCTCTGTTGAGAGGCCACCCCCTAGCTAGACTATGAGTCCACTAAGGCAAAGGAAGCACCTACAGGATTCTCTCTCTCAAACCACAACCCATTTTTCTCTCAATGCTTAGTCACATGCTTATTCAGAACTCTATAGGATTCTCTCTCAGCCATCACAGACATGGCAGTCATTCCAACTACCTCACACAACACTGTTATGTAACCAAGTCCCATAAATAACAGAAATAGACTAGAAGAAACTAACCCATGCTTTAATAATGAATAATAGAGATGAATAGCAATCCTCTTCGAGGGAGGAATCTCCTTACACAATGTACTAAGTACATAAGACAAGACAAGATACAATGATGACTAAAATGAAAATATATCCTTCCTATATGTAGGAGATAAAGGTGTACCATAACAACTAATAGACCTACTAATAGACCCAAGCCGACTGTTAAATGATTGAACCATTGATCTAGAGACAATGAGAGAAATTGAAATGTAGAATTGTGCAGTGGAATATTAAGAACAATGTACACTAAACAAGACAAATTTGAGACAAATCTGATAAGAATTTATCAGTTAATTACAACATCAATCTTCATTATTCCCAACAGTATACAACATTGTTATAATAAGAAGAATTTGAATCATGTGGATAAGATTCGAATCTACCAACTAAACCTGACTGACTGGCTAACTAGGACGGAGTGTCTAAATCACTGCATGGGAGCCACTAGTCTAACTCCTGATGTCTAAATCAGTTTGAAAATCAGTTAAACTCATGAGATAGGTGGAAAAAGGCACCACTTCCCCATGCAACCATGCAAAAATGGCGTTATACTAATTGAGAGTGATCTAACTGAATGTAACTGAAGGTTGACTCAACATAACTGCATACCTACCACAACCAACTGATGGAGGTTGTTGGTGGCACTCATAGTGGCTCCTATAATATAGAGAATGGTATCAGAGGTACCTAAACTCATGCATGAACATGCAGTAAGTGGTAGTTAACCTCTATATTTGTTCCCCATACTCCAGTACAGTAATAATGTCTCCCTATGCTAGACAAGATGATCAATAGACTATATATGATCCAGGACGTGCCCAAGTGGACGCTGGGGACAATAGTCGACTGAATGAGTCGATTTCTTTTATGGCGGAAGCATATAAGAAGAACCAGCAAAGCTAAAAACACACTAGGTCGACAAGAAATATATGCACAGTCAATATGAAAGAATTCAAACCAATTTATTAACTCTGTTCCATGAAATATGGAGGAATCATAATTCTATTGATCAGAAGGATGTATATTGCATTAGTGTACATGCTTATATAGGATGCTGAGACGCTTGGGTGACTACCCTCTACATTCAGTTACAAAAGAATTTATAACGGTTCAAAAGTTCAACTGTCGCAGAGCATGTTGGTATGTTGTGTTGGACATAATGGCTCATTGAGAGGGGGGGTGAAACAGTGAGCATACACTTATCACAATTTCAACTTTTTCTTCAAATATTATATCAAGATCATCATTTGCAAAATCATATTCATCAATAAACTAAGCACATGACATTCTTCAATAGAACACATTAATCACAATGCAAGAGACAATATATAGTTTTGTAATCTTTTGTAAATGTTCAACCGGCTACAACCGTGAGGTAATTCAACACCAACTGGTACATAGAGAACCAACTCCTTATCTAGGACCCAGCCTAATTTTCTTAGACCCAGCCAAGAAGGGTTGAGGTTTCCAAACCCCAGATGCAAGACTAGCTTGCATTTACAATACAATATACTTGTCTTACCATACTCATGTCATCATTCACCTACTCTGCCCATTCAGCTGCAACTCAATCAACCAACTGCTCATGCTAAAGATCTACTCAGGTGCACATACATCTACTATGCCCGTTCAGCTGGAACTCAGTCAACACACTGCTCATGCTAAGGATCTTCTCAGTAGGATTCTACACATGTACTGTCAAGATATCAAGGCTCTTCTCGAACAACTAACTGATCACAAGCCCTTCTCAATCAACAATGGTCCTGTTATGCTCAGGTGCACAAGGTGTTAACACTCAGAATGTACCCAGGTTGTGAAAGGTAAATCCCGAGGTAACAACAAAAACCACTTTAGACTGTATTTCTGACCTAATACAATCAGAGGGGGATCTTTCACTATTTACAAAGTTTTTTCTACTCAAGATATTCAATCAAAGACGGTCAGAAAGTCATATTTTTTAATAGAACAAGTTTGTTTTTATAAAGTTTGGTGGGACAATTATGGAGGAGACCATTGAGCAATGGAATCAACAATCAGGTCTGAAAGTAGGTTGCAATAGGTAGGAAGTCTGAAGGTTTTATGGACAAAGGCAAGGTAGACACCCTTTCCTCAATCTGTAGGTATTAGCAGGTTGATTAGCAGACAGAAGGAGACAGCCCATCAAACAGAGCACCTAACTAGGGTGAATTTTGCAAGACTTTAGAAGAAAATGTTTTGAAAATGCTTGAACAATGGACCTAAAGCATGCAAAATGAATTCTGGTCCATATACACTAATGCTCAAGCATGAAAGCAACTACAAAATGGAGTGGGAAATAGGATAAACAATCACATAAAGAAATTACTTATTGAAGAAAAAGATGGCACAAGAATATTTGCCATGAAAGGTTTAACGTTCCTCCTCTGCAAATTTCGTTCATCTACTTAAAACTTGAAACCCGTTACAATGAAAAGCCTCTTCGCTCTTGAAAACCCAACCCTGTCTCCCTCGGCAAAGAGCTTTTTATAACGTTTCATACCCCCAAGGCTAATCCTTGAAATAGGACCTGAAACTGTTTACAATCATAATCAAAATACTAACAACTAGAGCGTGGTACTTTCTCCATGATTTACATATATTAAACAAACATCATGGAGCAAATGTGTGCGCTCGGTCTGGATGGCAGCACGACGCTTCTGGTTTTGAGCTCACGGGCCGTGAAAATGATGTCTCATGATGCTTCTGGTGGCTCATTGCTGATTAGGCCCGAACCATTTGTCTGTCTGTCGAGTCAACAACGTGTCTTTTCCCTTTGTGTTCATTCCGTGCTCAAAGGCACATTTCTACATGGGCCCAAAGTCGGCAAGGGATTTTGTGTCCCTTCCATGCTCAGCCTTTTCCATAACTCCCCCCTCTCCTGGTAACATTGTTATACAAGGGGACTTGAAGAAGGGTCGCATTGCTTTTGGTAGAAACAAGCCTCTACAATGGCTTGTCATTCTTGTACTCCTCACCTCCCATGAGGCGGGTTCTCCTGTAGGAAATACGGTGGGGTGTGTCTTCAACCTCCTCACCACCTCAGAAAAAGTTGGCAAGTGGAATTCACAAAGGCAGTCATGGAGACTTTGGACCCCTGATGCTCCAGTATGAGCATTCGCTCCCATAGAGCGCTGCTAGCAACCATCATCATGTGTCGAGGCTTTGGAGGCAGCGATTACATTCGGGGGTTCTGGAGGGACACCCATGGGACATGAAAGCCCAGGCACCGTGTAGCTGGAGGTATGTCTATCTGAAAACATGTGTATCTCTCAATGTGTTGGACTTATTTTCCTCGATGGTTGGCACTTCCTTGGTGTAAAAATCCAGGGCGATAGATGAGCGTGGAATCAAGCTCACCAACCAACAACACACCCAGACTAACAAGTTTCTCGAACCAGATCGCCATTGCAAATTTCTCAGAACTCTTGGAACCTCCTGCAGAATGATACTTCGAGTTTTGTTTCTACACTAGCTCATCCTATGCACCTTAATGGCTCTGAAAGGTGTTGTTTATATAGGATTGGAAAACTGGACATGGGGATGACCTATCAACATTCTCGCACACTTCATCGTCAAGTATCCTAGTGACGACACGAGCGAGCACATGAGCCGAGGGATTCTCCCGCTGGAGATCTAGTCATGCCTCCTTATCTGTTGCGACATTTCATTATTGGCTGCGGAAAATACTTCAGACGTTACCCTGCCTGGTCTGTTAGAATAATCAACCCATATTTACCTTCATTTGACATTAATTAATCATTTTTGTTTTATTACCTAGATTTCATTCTATGCTACTTGCCTTCTACATGTCCTAGAAGTCAACACATGCTAAAATTTAGTCATGGAGCACTTGGGAAACATCCTAGAAACCAATTTTAGCAAGTCTGCTTTATTCCTGATTCCCTAAAGTGCATATCTGCTTTTTCAGAAAAGCTGCCTTGCTTTATAGCTGATTTAAGGAAAAAGGAAAAGCTAGTCTAGGTGTAATTGCCTTGTTTTTTTGTCCACATAATCCTCCCTCCTTTTCTCCAAATAAAATCATGTATGAGTTGTCTTTCCATCCCTCTTTAGCTTTCCCACTTGACTTAGAAAATTCGTGAGCATCTTCATAGATTTGGAAACTGTTTTATGCACCTAGGGGGGATTTGACTAGATTTGGTAAGCCTGCTTTTTGACTATTTAGAATTGCATTCCTATGCATTCAAACCTCTCATGTAATTATTTATTTGAGCAGCCTATTACTTCACAAGGTTTGCTATTGTACACTTACTAAATACAGATTAGTGTTATGCTCCAATTTTAGTCTCCTTTGGTGTGAATTTTGCATGTTTGATTAGCAATTTTCTGAGTGTTATTGTTCTATATCTTGGGTTCAATTTCCACATGGTATCAAATCCTTTGTAGATCGATTTCTCTCCTTCCAAATTGTTATTGCAGGTTCGACATCATTGACTAGGAGCGCATTCTGCTAACTGGAGGGCACAACTACTGAGCTATGGACCAATCTCAGAAGATCATCTTGACTCCATTCAATTTCTTTGAGTGGAAAGCTGAGATGGAGATATTGTTGAAAGGGAAAGGTCTCTACAGGGTGACTATGGCAACTGAGGTAGAGCCCAATGCAGTAGCAGAGAAAATTAAATGGCACAACAAGAGTGATGAGGCCTATGGTCTTTTGTGTCTGAGCATTTCAAGAGACCTCCTCTTCCATCTTGATGGATTGACATCACCTAATGAAGTGTGGGAGAAGCTTGAAGAGCTTTTTGGAAATACAGATAAGATGAGAGGACATCAAATCAAGAATGAGCTGATCACTTGAGTCCCAGTAGCTTCAAATCATTGCAACTCTACTTTTCCAAGATTAAGGCCCTTGTTTTGCAGCTAAAACAGTGTGGGATCGAAAAGAAGGAAGAGCAACTAGTCTTAGCCATAATCTCTAAGCTTGGTCCTGACTATTCAGTGTTTATTTCGACCTTCCATGCCACCAAGTTGACAGCACGAGCCTAGAAGATGCCTAAGCTTGCAGAGTTCATGGAATCCCTCACACGGGAGAAAGATAAGTTGGTGATGATGGGCACCATCAAACCTTCCAAAGACCAAGATTTGGTTGCTGGAGATTCAAGGGTGGATTCAAAAAGCAAGAAAAAAGCTAAAAATCCACCTGAGCAAAAGAGAGACAAGTCAAAGTCTCAAGAGGAACCTCAAATCTCCAAGAAGAACTCCCAGAAGAAGAAGAATAAAGGAGAAATGAGCAAGTGTGCATACTGCTGTAAGGGCTATCGTCTTGAGAGCTCTTGTATGAAGAAGCAAATTGACATGTTGACCCAACTCCTAGAGAAGAATAACATCTCCCTTCCTAATTTCTCAAAGAAGAAGGAAAGAGGATCAAATTCAGAAGACAGAGCGAGAGTACATGCTTTGGTTGCTGACACATCAAGCTCACCTAGCTTCATCATAGATTTTAGATATTCCTTACATATCGTTTCGACAAAGGAGACATTCTCCTCTCTTGACATGTCAAAAGGCCCACCAATAGTTTTGGGAGATTACTCTCTCACTGACAGTTTGAGGAAGGGTAGGATTGATCTTGACCATGGTAGTTTCAATAATGTGTTGTATGTTCCAGGTATTGCCTCTAATCTCTTGTCAGTGTATCAAATTACTCATACTGGGTCTCCAAAGAAGGTCATATTCTCCCCTTATGATGTTGAAATCACTGAGATTTCGAATGGTAAAGTCATACCAAAAGGTGTTGTTGATCACACTTCAAAGGTATACAAGTTTTTCCATTTTCTACCCTACTCAAACCCCTCTGCTCTTCTTATTCATGCTAATGAAGCAAGAAAGCTTTGGCATGAAATATTTGGCCATCTTAACTACAAGTATCTTTCTGATTTGAGTGTAAAAGATATGGTCATAGGGTTACCAAAGATCAAGAAACTCCAATTTGTAATCCATACTTTCAAGCCTCTACAACACCTTTATAGGGACCATAGTACTTGGGTTCTAATTTATTGTCCTTTTTTTGCTTGAGGGACATCAGTTTGTATGGTTGTAGACTCAAAAATAGCCAATCCCCCACTTCAAATTTCCTTTCATTACAAAGTTGATCTACTTGTTTTTTCTTCCTATTTTGTGTTATAGCCAAAGTATCTTTCTGTAGTTGGAGAACCTATTGTTGGTGTTCTATGCGATCCTCCACTACTTGAACCTTAGCTTTATCTTTCAAGGATGATGTGATCAATATAGGTTGAAAGCCATAAAGTGCCATAAATGGTGACATTTTTGAAGAATTATGGAAGGATGTGTTGTACTACCATTCTACTAAGGGAACCCACTTAACCCATTGTGATTGTTTCTCAAATGAAAAATAACAAAGATGCCCTTCTACACATTTATTCACAATTTTAGCCAAAATCCTTTAAGATTCATTGTTTGAAACTTCCCTAGAAAAAAATTGTAGTGAAAATGGCTTTAGTGACCTAATATTATGCACCAAATTCCTAAAGAGCATAAAATAAGAAAGAAAGAGTAATCCTTACAAAATAAAATAAGAAAGAAAAATAAGTCTCTTTGAGGGATAAACCTCCTTATTTAATGTATGAAATACACAAGACAATATGATATCATTCTAAGACTAGGTCTCCTTGGTATATATATAGGAGACAAAGGATACAATTACATTTAATTTCCTAGCTAACCAATACAATACTAATATAGTAATGGAAATGAAGCACTGCAATATATTGAGCTTAACAAAATAAGAGATTTCACATTCAAAATTAGAATCCATGGAAGATTATTTTGAAAATATAGATGAAGAAGATGAATAATTAATATGAAGGCCCTCAAACTCCCATTGAAGATAAAATTTTGGTAGATTACACTCCTTTTCAAAATTATGATTATGATGATGAATATTTTTTTTGAGTTTGAGAAGGATGTGTTCGAAGACAAAGATTTTATAGCGAGATGCAATTATAAATATGGAGGGTAGTCAATCAATTCGGATAATTTCATATTAATAATCATAATGCGGATGAGAATCACTGGGATTTATAAGGATACCCCATCTATAATACTAGGGGTGAATTTTTTAAAGATGTGGTTGTTGATTTTCAATCTTTTGGGAAACCTTGTTGTGTTGATGAGACGGCTAGAAATAAGGGTGAAAATGTATAAATTCTTCATCCTTCTTTTCCTACATATAATGTAGATTTGCAACCACATATAATAAGTTCATCTTCCAAAGAAATTATTCACAATTTCCAGCCATGTTTGTCACTAAAAAATTCATTGAATTTGCATGAATTTATAGTCATTTCTAGCCACTTACACATTCAAATTTTGATCCATTTTCATGCAAAATGTTGTCTAGAAATGAACATGTGTTTGCTGGAAATTGTATGGATCGACAATTTTTTCAATCTAAAATGGTTTATAGAAAATTTAAGTGTTCTAGATTGGAACAACAAGTCATTAACCAAACCAAAATTTATTTCAATATTTAAAAATGTATTACGTACTTTTCCTTCATGCACATTTGATGTGGAAGAATCTAATATTTTTGTTTGTTGAGGACAATAGGGATGTTTTGCCAAGATATGATGGTTTTTTCATCCCTTTAGAAGTATATATCAATGTTATTCAAAAATGGATATTGATATCTTGTATGAATTCATGTCGTGCTTGGCATGTGTTTTGTTTTTTTCGTCTTTCTTATGACACTCTTCCAGATTTCAACATAGCACTCATAGACATTCTACCATATAACAATCTCCATTTTTTGTTGGCCTTGTTTTACGTTATCATCAAATACAAAGGAAAACTATAGTAATTGTTAAAGTACTAGCATTGCTTCATTGGTTGTATGATTACTCCTAGAACTTTCATTTTTCTATGCTAATTAAAGTAGAGTAGGCTCTTGAAAAGTAGTAATAAGAACAAGCTCAACATATGAGCATAGGTTTTATGCATGTTGTTTTTGGCATTGGTGGCTTATGCCTTGTATTTTGAAAACCAAATTTGAAACTCTATGTAATAAGCATGTGGATTTGGGATGTGAAATGATCTGTCCCACCAAATACAAACCAAAGATTCTAAGATTTTTGTGCACTTTCCCTTGAGAACACATGTCCCCAAGTTGTAGCCAGTTATTAAAACTATTTTCTACACTGTGATTTCTTCACATCACTTGTGAAAATTTTCACACGTGTCGAGCTTATAGGATTCCATGGCTATACGGCTAGATGGGAAGGTTTTGCACTTGTGTTATTGCCTAGATATGGTTCTTCTACATGGTTGCATGGTTATGTGGTGGCCTAGTAGTTGGCTAGAAGTATGGGGGTGATGTGTTTGCATGTATTCATAGTATTATTGGTGAGTATGGTGTTCCTAACAAGTAAAATTTCCCATAAGATGATTCACTCCCTCTTAATTGATCATCAAAATGAGAATGACCAAAGTATTAAAGCAATCAATCAACTCTTTATTATTTATTGGAATGGTAACACATCAACTTAATGTATCCTTAAATTTTGAAGTGTTAATAATTGCACTTTTGAATTAATGGAATAATTAAAGTGTTTTAAATTGGGTTTTCTAAATAATTAGTGGGATTAATTAATTAAAATAAATTTAGCACACTAATTAACCAAAATACCTATGGGTTTCAATTCATATTAATTAAATTATCGCTTTGGGAGGGACGTTAGGCACAATGGACCCTTTCATATACTCAGTTGATGATTATTGTTGGAGTTCCCTAGGGATATGAATAAATCTCACACATGCGAATTATTGTCACGTCACATTTATTATAACCTTGAGGAGTGTTATCCTGAGGACTTTGATGTATATGATTTAATGGCTTTGGGTTGTGGGATTGTGACACATGGAGGCCTAATACTCAAACTCCCCAATCAATTTTCCTTGTTCACTATTAGGAAATGATCAAACAATGTTAAGCTTATAGATGCCATGGAATGCACTCCCAAAAAATGAAGAAAGAATCATTAAAAAATATCATATTCCTAAGGGGTGGCACTCTTTCTTTGGGCGTATTATTAGTTAAATACTCGTCAAAAGTTGTTTGCGGGTTGGTTTAACTCCCTAATTCATGCCACACATGTGCATTAAATTGATTCATGATGGATATCGCATATTCCCCAAGGAATTAATTGGATGCACACATGTGGAAAAATCTCTCTCAACTATGCACTTATATTTTTGGTTAAGGTGGTTAAGGAAGGCACTTGTTTCAATGAATCCCACCTTCTAGAAATATTATTTTATTCCTTCATCGAAGTTTGTTCCTCGTTTCACATATAACAAGAAAAAATAACCCATTCATCCATTCACATGTGTGGAGGATATTGTTATACTCTTGGAGGGCGCATCAATTAAAGAAAACAACTACTCATGTGTTGGATCTTCTAGATTACTAATTATTGGAGAAAGAAGATGTCAAAGCTTGGTCAAACCCTCATCTACCTAGGAAATCTCTCCACCATCTTGGCCTTAGTGGATCTAACCAACTTAATGTTTATTATTATTGAACTCTTATGAAAGATAAGATTACATGAGACTATTATTTTATTATTTCCCTCGGAGATAGAATTTGATATCCCTGATCTGATGTATAGATCATAATATTAACTTGCTGCAATTTTTAAATTAAATTTCTGCTAATACTCTTGCAAACATTCAGTTTATTGCTGATTGGGAAATTAAGGTATTTCACTAGGATAAATTGCAGACAAAGGGAGAGGGCAGTGGGAAGAAAACAAACATATTTCAGATAGAGAATTTCCTCTTCCCTAACACATTTAGATCTGGCTCCATTTAAGTTTCAGAATCTGCTATGCAGAAACCTACTTCCACGCTTTTGGGCAGTCAAACCATGAAACTAGGAAGAGTAGTTCAGTATTTTTCAACCAAGGGATTTTGGAAACTTTAAGAGGGTTGTTAAAGCCTTAAGATAACATAAGAAATGGTTTTGGACAGTTTTTATCAGGTCAGAAAGGTTCCGAGGAGTTTTGGAAGAACTTGGGGTTTTTTGGCAATTTTGGCCTGGTGGAATCCTGCGCAATGGAGGATCCCAAAACCCAGTACGACTTCAATGAATATCTGATCAGGGGTAATGGATGGATAGGTGTGTCTGTAAGTGATATGAATCAACTTACATAATCAAAAATTACTAATTATAACTCTCTGAATTTAAATAACAACTAGACTAGTCAAAATTAGCTAGTAATCTAGCAGGGGTGTGCAAATAAGCTTGAATTTGGGAACAGCGACATATTAGAACTGATAATTTAATTTGGAATAGTATATTACATCATATTACATTATATCATAGCATTAATTCTCATTCTCATGGGCAAGACTCATTTATTATTACAGTAGGAAGCTCAAATCCCTCGTTTTGATGACTAGTTCAGCTTTTACATCTAAAACTGAGTATGCAGACTTAATGGACAGTAGTATTTCGACTTGAAAGAGATAAATACATTATTTATTAGTAGCATATATTATATATTAAAAGAATCACTGACCATTACATCAAGAGTCTCACAATGATAGGCAGGAGGCCCAAAACATGACCCGGGAAGGGCTGAGAGAATAGGTGAAGCATGGGCTTCACTGGAGCTCCACTTGAACATGATGGAGGCTATAAAATAACTCTGATATTATTTCAATGGCTTAACTCAAGCGCTCCACACCTGCAATAGAAGAGAAAAGGGAAGAAGGAGAGGGGAAGTGAAGGTCTGGGGCTCATCTCACAGGGCTTTGAGGTTCATCACTCAAGAAATAATGTTCACATAGCATCAAGCAATCAAATAATCAACCAAAATGAAGCAATGGGATTGAAATATCTTTTAATAGAATTCTAGATAACCTGTTGAGCAAGTTACTTGGCTTGGTGACTTGTGAGAATACGTCACCCATGAGTGGACATACTTTCCTTGCTTTGCTTTGCTTTGAATTTCCTTATTTTTCCTCTTTTTCTGACTTTCCTTCTTTTTTGAACTTTCTTGCTTTTCATACTTTCCTTATTTTCTTGTTTTGTCCTGCTTTCTAGATTTATGTTGCTTTTCCTAAAATATTCCTCTTTTCTCATTTTTGGCATCATTTTTGGACTCTAGCGCTTACTTGACTTCTACTCCAATTAATTGCTCCAACCTTATCCACTAATTCGAATTAGTGGGCCAGTTTCTCCATTTATTCAGCATAACAAATAAAAATATTAATTGCATCAATAATATTAAATGCTCCATAATTATTTATTCCAAGTGGGTAGCAACTATGGATAAATTTAAATGCACACTCCTAATTGATTAATTGCCTCATCTTAACCCCTCATTAATTATTTAATTCAATCTATCACTAGGATCAATGGGGTTCTATCTACTTCATTGTACTGTCAAAATGGGAACATGACAATTCTCCCTTCCCAAGATTGCTTGTCCTCAAGCAAAGTATCCCAAGAGGTCCATCATGCTTTTGTTGCATTGCTCTGATCATAATCCTCTCTCCAAGAAAATATTCACTACATCTATAACTGAACATGCCTAATTCTATCCAAGTGAAGAAACTAAAAGTATGCCAAGATCCCATAAGAATATCAGAGATGAAAATATACCACTACCATTCTTTCCATTCCAACTGAAAAGTTCTCATGTGACCAATGCACACAAGGAACAAGTGTGTTATCCATGAAACTCAAGTGACAAGGGTGAGGATCCCATGTCCTAAAATGCTGCTCTAAAAGAGAGTAAGTTGTATCAAAATCAGTCATGTTCATGTTTCCCTCAAATAATGAGGTGTCATGGTCTCTATGGAACTCAACAGGTGCTCCCCTCTTCATCCAATGGCTCAACTCTCTGCCATTGATTCAAGGGTGCAAAACTCCATCAATTGACCCACACATTGAAGCTAAGTGTAGATCTGATGTCTTCTTCTCAAAAGTGGCTACACACACATGCCTTCTCTGCTGCTTGTAAATCATAGAAAAAACAACAATATTAAAAACAATTTTCTTGCAACAAGACATAAAACTTTTACCTTCTAGATTTTCCTCTTCAGTGATTCCTCTATCCAACCATCTAGTGGATGAATCAGAGATATTGCTTGCTGATTTATATGATCTATAATCATCCATCTCTTCTACAATAGGATTTATCTCCCATGGGTACAAATAATGATCCCCTTGTTGTACATGTGACACAAACCAGAAAAAAAATCTTCACCCACTGTTCATTCCCCATTTGTGTTGTTGAACCTAGGACATGTGGGAAAGAACTGTGAAACTTCTTTACATGTATGCAACCTTAGGTTATAATACTTATGGATGCAAATTTTTCATTATTGGCTGGCCCAAATTGGGTGCTCTCATTCCACTCTACATGGAAGAGTGATTGTCTTCAAGGAACAGCACAGGTTTACTTGGAAAGAAATTGAGTGCTTAGTTCTCATCAAAATGTTCTGCACACTCTTCAAGTACATACCAAATAGAATGCTCCTCATGGTCCACCCACTCATGAGGTTCCTCCATGGACATTTTTATGCCATCTACCCAAAAGGGATGACTCTCAAGAAAGATTGAGGATTCAGACAATTCTTGCCACTCTTGTTGGAATTGTTCTATCTTCATTTCTAATTCTAAGAGGGAACTTTGAGTGTATCTCAAAGAATCTTGGGTGGCTAACAACTCGCCTTTGAGCTTTTAGTTCTCTTCTTCATATATGCAAATAATTTCTTCATCATGCAATGATGCTTCCTGCAATAACTCAACACGCTCAAACATGTCATTTTTATCTTAAAAAAATTGTGAGAAATTACCTTTGATTGTGGACATTGCTTTCTGGATATTCTCCATGGTTTCAAAGGAATATGTTTCTTCCATTAAAGTAGCTTCCCAACACATCTTTGAAACTGAAGCATGAGTGTCATGGATATTTTTCAGGGCCTCTTGGATCTTTCGTTCATCCATCTTCAATGACCCTACAAGAAGATGAGGTTCTTGTAGATGTTCCTCCTCTTCATTTTCCATCACCGGATCAATTTCATGCAGTGCATTCAAGGTTTTGAAATCTGATCCATATGTTGTTGCTGAAATATATTCATATTTTAAGTCCTCAACAACATAATTTTGTCTGCAACTTAAGTGCTCATTCATCCTTGGTACACCAGAAAGATATTCTCTTAAAGTTTCATCCTTCATACTGCATTCATTTTTTACACTAGAATTCTGAACCTCATTACAGGAGTAGTAATACACCCTTAGTACATAGTTTTGACTTTAGGCTAAGTTTATTTTCCCACATGCAATGATGTCCTATGTTTTAGACTTGGGATAGTTAATTCTGCTAAATATCTGGTTATTTTGGCATGTTCACACCTACAACAACGCCCTAGTTTGGTCAACCCAGCCCATGTGCTCCCTAATTAATGCATTGGGGTGCTACCTCCTTGATTTGTGGGGTTCGAGCTTGACCAAGTGTGCTAGTGGTGTATTTGGCTAGTTTTATCTCTCCCATGAGAATTTATTGCCACCTAGAGCACCCCACTCACCTCAATATTCTCACCCATGCTTGTCTAGGACTCATTAATGACCCAGCACACCTCACCAATGTTCACATGAGGATTCGTGACTGTTTGGGATGACTTGGGTCTCCATTGGTCCACCTAGGGGGGATTGAGGTCATTTCTCACCTTGACACATGTACAACTCCAATTCCCTTCCAAAGCCACTTTAATTTGTCCAATGTATTATAAATGATGTATGATAATAATATGATCAGCAATCAGCACCTTTCACATGTGTTGTTCTAGTTATTTTTCAATCTCTTTGTTTTTTTCTTGCATCCTTTGTCAAACACTTTGATGGTGAAATTGTTCTAGCTCCTAGATCTAACTTGAGATGCAATTATCACATGGTATCAAAGCTTGTTGGAGCTGCAACAAAACTTGTGAGGCTGAGTTGTTGTTTAGGGAATATTTCCAATTTATGTGAATGTTTTTCATTGTAGGTTTTTACAACAACTTCATGGATTCGAAAGTTGTTCCTCTCCTTTCCCCATTCAACTATTCTGAATGGAATTCAAATATGTGTGCATATCTCAAGAGGAAATGTCGCTATGAAGTGTCCATTGGTGTTGTGATAGAACCAGATTCATGTCAAGAGAAGGATGCTTGGCTTAATGACAATGATAGAGCCTATGGAACTATGTGTCTAGCTATACCTCCTACAATGTGCTACCTCCTTGATTCTGTTGATTACCCATTTGAGCTTTGGAGAAATCTAAATGAAGCTCTTGGCATGCAGCAAGAATATGCGAGATATATGGAGAGCAAGAAAATGGGCACCTCCTTATGTGTTCTTCCTCCTATGATCCCTGCCTCATGCATTTCTCAAGAAGATGTTCGAAATGAAGGAGAAGTAGCCAAAGATTTAGCAAATGATCCAGCTCACGTTTCTTTCTCTGTGGCTTCCTCTCCTTTTCAAGAAGTTATGTTTCATGAAGAGAGCATACGAGTTGCTGCCATCACTACTGCTGAAGATTTATCTAGCCATTCTACACCCTTCTCCTCTATGTCTTTTGTTATGAATGGGGAAGATGTATTGCTAGTTGATGTTCATAGCAAGCCTTCTCTAGAAGATGGGTTTTCTTCACATAAGAGTATTGGTTCGAAAGATGGAGATGTTTGGATGTCAAGTGAAGATCTCTCATCGCTTCACACTATTTTTTCCATATATCCCTCCACCATCACTAGTAGAGTTCCCTCAAGTTCATATGAAGATGGAGAGTCCTTTGCCATCACAATGGCACATTTGGGACTCTTGTTCCACATTCTTGTAGCTGATTACAACCTTCATTTGAAGTTGATGCTTCAAGATCCTTATGAATCGCTTGGGGTCACCTATTCTCAAGCAATTTCAGTCTCTTTCAGGCATGGAATCCTGTTTGGTTCAAAGTTCAAGTTTGAAGAGCACCATTCGCTCTCCCATCACTGCATTCCAATTGTTATACATGGTCTAAGGATTCATCATGCAGTTGTTCCTGAGTTGGTTGAGAACATTACTGTTCTTCCCAAGAAGTTGATTCATCCAGACATTTTCATTTATTTTGGAGTATATGCATATTTGTTTCTATGTAATAATCCATTTTTTAGGGGAGGTTTTGTCCCATGAGGTTTTCCTCCTTACCTCTATTACATGGATCAATAGAATTTTGTTATAAAAGGTTACTTGTGCCTTAGTTTCCAAGGCCTTAATAAATCATTAAATTGTACTAATTCTGGATTAAGGGGGGGTGTAGGAGCAGTAATACACCCTTAGTATATAGTTTTGACCTTGGGCTAAGTTTATTTTCCCACATGCAATGATATCTTATGGTTTAGACTTAGGATATTTAATTCTGCTAAATATCTGGTTATTTTGGCATGTTCACACCTACTACAACGCCCTAGTTTGGTTAACCCAGCCCATGTGCTCCCTCATTAATGCATTGGGGTGCTACGTCCTTCATTTTTGGGGTCCAGGCTTGACCAAGTGCGCTAGTGGTGTATTTGGCCTATTTTAGCTCTCCCAGGATCATTTATTACCACCTAGAGCACCCACACTTGTCTAGGACTCATTAATGACCCAGCACACCTCACCAACATTCACATGAGGATTCGTCACTGTTTGGGTTGAGTTGGGTCTCCATTGGTCCACCTAGGGGGGATTGAGGTCATTTCTCACCTTGACACATGTACAAATCCAATTGGCTTCCAGAGCCACTCGAATTTGTCCAATGTATTATAAATGATGTATGATAATAATATGATCAGCAATCAGCACCTTTGACATGTGTTGTTCCATCTATTTTTCTGTCTCTTTGTTTTCTCTTGCATCCTTTGTCAAACACTTTGATGGTGAAATTGTTCTAGCTCCTAGATCTAACTTGAGATGCAATTCTCACACTCGTCACTAGGGGGCTCAACCATTGTGAAATTTTCACTGAAAGTGGCTGCCATATCAGATTTACACAATGACGCATAAAAATAAGAATTTACTAACTCGCCATGTGTCATGTTCTCCTCCTTATGTGGTGGAATTATGTTGGCTTGTTCACCCACCCATTTCTCTTCTTCACACCCTACTGATATGTGCTCGATTTCTACTTCCTTGTGAGACTCAAGGGGTGACTGTAAATCTGAATTGTGTTTCTCTTTTGGATCATATCCAAAAGATGTCTCGCCATCATCAATCTTCCCCATCTCTTCTAAACTTATCTTGAAATCAACCACAAAGAAATGTGGAGTCATTTCACCTTCCACATTACCAACAACTAGATGTTGGACTATTGTATATTTAACTGTGCATGGATCTTCTTCATCTCCTTCTGACGAAGGATTTGGTGACTCGTCATCCTCATTGATGCTGCAAACAGGTTGATCTCTCTTTGGGGAAAACCCAAATAATTTCTCAAAGAAACCATGTGCAGATGGCTCTAATGAATCTTCACTTTTGGTCATCTTTTCTTCCCCTTTACTTTGAGAAGTGGAACAACTTAGTTCCTCTACGGATGATTTGCTGCTCTTGAAAGAGTAATCATCTACATTCTTGGGCTCAAATCCAAATCTGCAATAAAAATAATCTTTGAAAGGAATGGATTTACAAATCACTTCCCCGAAGGTAAGATACTCTTTGTAGTGTTGGGGCAAGTTTTCAGCTACATCTATCATCTTTACTAAATCCTTCTTAGGATTAGCCATGGGTAGTTCAACATTGCTTTATTCATACTCCATATGGTCATAAAAGTAACCATCCTTGTCTCTTGACATTTGCAAACCATCATTAACATAGATCACCTCTTCTTCTTTAACAAATTGATCAAAGTCATCATCTTCAACTACTAGCACAACCCTCATGGTTGCAACTTGAATTGGTGATTTGCAAAATTAGTCAATAGAGAACCTTCTTTCCACGAGAGTGGAGAAAAGTGCTCTGATACCACTGTAATATCCCTGATCTCATGTATAGATCAGAATATTAACTTGCTGCAATTTTTAAATTAAATTTCTGCTAATACTCTTGCAAACATTTAGTAAATTGCTGACTGGGAAATTAAGGTATTTCACTGGGATAAATTGCAGAAAAATGGAGAGGGAAGTGGGAAGCAAACAAATATATTTCATACAGACAATTTCCTCTTCCCTAACACATTTATATCTAGTTCCATTTAGGTTTCAGAATCCTCTTTGCAGAAACCTACTTCCACACTTCTAGGCAGCCAAACCTCGAAACTAGGAAGAGCAGTTCAGTATTTTTCAACCATGGGATTTTGGAAACTTGCAGAGGGTTGTTCAAGCCTTAATATAACATAATAAATTTTTTTGGACAGTTTGTATCAAGTCTGAAAGGTTCCGTGGAGTTTTGGAAGAACTTGGGGTTTTTTGATAATTTTGGCTTGGTGGAATCCTACGCAATGGAGGATCCCAAAACCTAGTGTGGCTTAAAGGAATATTTGATCAGGGTTAATTTCTGGGTAGGTATGTATATCATTGATATTCAAAAACTTACAAAACCAAAAATTACTGAGTAGAACTCTCTGAATTTAAATAACATCTAGACTAGTCAAAATTAGCTAGTAATCTAGCAGGGGTGTGCAAATAAGCTTGAATTTTGGAACAGCAGAGTATTAGAACTGGTCATTTAATTTGGAATATTCTATTACATCATATCAAACCATTCAATCTCGTTCTCATGGGCAAGACTCAATTATTATTACATTAGGAGGCTCAAATCCCTCATTTTGATGACTAGTTAAGCTTTTACATCTAAAACTGAGTATGCAAACTTAATGGACAGTAGTATTTCGACTTGAAAGATATAAATACAGTATTTATCAGTAGCATATATCAGAGATTAAAATAATCATTGACCATTACATCAAGATCTCACAATGATAGGCAGGAGGCCCAAAACATGACCCGGAAGGGGCTGAGAGCATAGGTGAAGCATGGGCTTCACTGGAGATCTACCTAAACATGATGGAGGCTATAAAATAACTCTCATATTACTTCAATGGATGAACTCAATTGCTCCACACCTGCAATAGAAGAGAAAATGGTTGAAGGAGAGGGGAAGTGAAGGTTTGGGGCTCATCTACTAGGGCTTTGAGGTTCATCACTCAGGAAATAATGCTCACATAGCATCAAGCAATCAAATCATCAACCAAAATGAAGCAATGGGCTGGAAATATCCTTTAATAGCATTCTAGATAACCTGTTGAGAAAGTTACTTGGCTTGGTGACCTGTGAGAATAGGTCACCAATGAGTGGACATACTTTCCTTGCATTGCTTTGCTTTGGCTTTCCTTCTTTTTCCTCTTTTTCTGACTTTCCTTCTTTTCTAAACTTTCCTGTTTTTCCTAATTTATCCTGCTTTCTGGATTTATGCTGCTTTTTTTGAAATATTCCTCTTTTCTCATTTTTGGCATCATTTTTGGACTCTAGTGCTTACTTGAATTCTACTCCAAGTAATTCCTCCAACCTTATCCACTAATTTGAATTAGTGGGCCAATTTCTCCATTTATTCAGCATAACAAATTAAAATATTAATTGCATCAATAATATTAAATGCTCCATAGTTATTTATTCCAAGTGGGTAGCAACTGTGGATAAATTTAAATGCACACTCCTAATTAATTAATTGCCTCATCATAGCCCCTCATTAATTATTTAATTCAATCTGTCACTAGGATCAATGGGGATCGATCTACTTCATGGTGCTGTCAAATTGGGAACATGACATAGAAGCAGATATAACCACTAGTTTGTTATTCTTAGACATAATTATTGAGCAAATAGTGGATATAGAAAGGGAATTTGATATTTTATTATACAAACAAATTGATAAAAGATCTATATAAGGGTTTTCTAACTTCACTTAAGGAGAGGATGGTTTTTGGAGAGGCTCATTTTCCTTATAAATATTTTGATGCTTGTGGAAAATCATGAAGGATAAGTTGTGGTTCCTTGTGCTGGAACATGTCATGAAAAGATATGATTGTGATGGATTCATACCTAAAGTAACTCTTGTATGGTAATTGTTTTTCAATTTGAATTTATTAAGTCATGAATGTGCTTCCTCTTACACTTCATGATTGTAATAATCATATTTCCTTCTTATGGTCATGGATAATGGGATTATGTAATAGAGTTGCTTCATTCTAATTCATCCTTGTTGTAAGAATCATTCATACAACTACTTGATTAAGCCATTTTATGTTTTATTAAGAGGAATGAATTGCATTCCTTATAGGTGGTTGTATATCCCTCTTTCATTGCAAGTATAGTTAACATAGTTTTCCATAATGAACCCATGTGCCCAATGGATTCTATGCACTAGTCATTTTCTATATCGATCAGTCACTTTCTAATTTCATATCAATTTTATAATTTGTTTTGAAAAATAAACTTTATCTTTGATCTATCACTCTTAGTCTTTGGCAGTCCTACTAGTAGGGAAACCCTCCCTTGTGCTGGAGGAGAACTAGCACTAAAAATTAAAAGAGGGTGGTGAGGTGACAATGACTACCTCTTAGCTGAACCCAAGTTCATATTTTTGCTTTGGTACTTTATCGCTAGGAGTGTGAAGTTAAGCTGTATAATTCCCAATGCAAACTTTGATAATCCATATGTCAAAGATAAAATAAATAATCAAATTGTATCATGCAATCAATGCCATTATTTTGAAAATGGATGACATATATAAGCCATATTGATTAGTGGCTTAAATAAGTCCAAAAACTTCTCCTATAAAACATGACAAATTGATTTTTTTAGATCACTACTATGTCAAAGAAAACCATGCTCATATATAAAGCTTCAAAGGATATGTTAATGTAATGCCTTCATTGTACCCAAAACATGTAGAATCTTCTAAGAATACAAATTTTGTTTTCTTAACCCTTTCCCACAAACTTATTGCTTTGAGTGGACATGTGACTTATGTGTGTTTCATTAAATTGATTTGCACTATGATCATAGGAATTCACTAATACAAATATCAACCATCATAAAATCATATGCCTAAAGACAGAAAAACTCAGAGATGCCCCTCTTAAAATATTTGACTACTTCACTATTGTACTCCAATATTGCACCATTCTTTGTCAAATGGATAAGGAACTATGAGATTCATTAAAAAATAGCAGCAAGTATACCTAAAACCTAAATAAGGATTCTGTCATAAGTATTCCATAAAGAAGAAAAATTGAAACCTATTGTTGATTTGAAATAGTATCAATATCATCACCCCAATCTAGGCCATAGTGTCTAATAGAGACAATATCAGCATATCAGGAATAAAGCATAAGAAAGAATATTTTATAGGCATGATCAACTCTATCTGCCATTGGCACTAAAAAAAATCATATACCACTTGAAGAAAACTCCAATGAATTGTTAGTTTAAGTCAATCAAACGAATTCTTAGTGTAAGTCACTTAGTCATCCAATGTTCCCTATAACATCATGTCATCTAAATTAAACATGTTTTTTGAAAGAAAACTTTTCCAAACCATATGTCAAAGATAAAGTAAATCAGCAAAATGTAACATGCAATCAATGCCACCTATTTTGAAAATGGATGACCCATATAAGCCACATTGATTAGTGGCTTATATCTAGCCAACAAATCGACCTACAAAACATGACAAAATCAAACTCTTATCGCATTATTCTGTCAAAGAAAATCATGTACATATATAAAGTTTCAAAGAATATGCAATGTCTTCATTATGCTCAAAACATGCAAAACCTTTTAAGATCACCAATTTTGATTTTTTAATCCTTTTCAACAAACCTCTTGCTTTGAGTGGACATGGGACTTGTGTCTTCCATTCATTTGTTTTGCACAACAATCACAATCAGGCATTCACTAAGGTAAAGATCAAGCACCATAAAATGTTACACCAAAACAACAAAATAACAAAGTTTCCCCTTTTCTTAAATTAGTCTACTACTTCTCTATTGTACTCCATTGCACCCTACCATGTTAAATAGTTAACTATGAGACTCGGTACGTCATTCCATATTTCTCCAAAGGTTCCTATGTTATTCTTCAGAATTTATTTTGTTCATCCTAACTTCATTTCATTTATATAATCTTATGAATCTTTGGTTTCATCTTCCCAACTAGCTGTTTGATTGGATGTCAAGACAACTTTGCATCAACTATATTATCTTCACAATATGCATACCTTCATGGGCACAACAATAACAAACTCTCCAACATCTTGGTGCTATAAATTTTGTGTTTTTATTCATTTTGTTTATATATAAAATATAATCAATAAGGAGTACAAAATACAATATTAAGATGGTCCTAAATTATGAAGTGTGTATTATATTAAAACACTAGCTATATATTGCATGCCTCTCTAAAAACCTAGGCTTTAAAATATAATAACAATACAATGCAAAAACTTAGTAGCCACTCTTTCACACCCCATCCTTCTTAGAAATATGAATTTTCATTTATAATCAATTTGGGCCCATTATAATATTCCCTTTGTATTAATCACTCAATTTTCTATTAAACATCTTCTTCCTTTCAAGATCTACAAGAGCCCTATGTTTAGGGAACTAGATCACCTCCATCATGTAATTCAATGTCTCTTCCTTTGTATGATTATGCTTTGGTACTTAACTCTTAGTCTACTTAATGAAAAAATCAAACCATAATGCCATACCCTTAGTTCAGTTGTAACGATGATCCACTTGGATTTGATAATAATTTTAATCCAACATAAGCTCTTTTAAAAACTTTATTTTTGTATACTTAGCCGAATATGCCATAAAAAATGTGTGCATCTTGGAATTGTTTTTGCAATATAAATACACATCTATATACTCTTCATATAATAGTTTGATAGAAAATACTTTCCCATACATATAATTATTTTAAAAATGAAAGAGTTAAGGATATTTTTCCCTATACTGCTTTGGTCCAAATACAAATATGGATATAAATCTACATTTTCATAAAAGTAATTACTTTCGTGTGACCATATAAAACAAAGTTATCTAAGTATGGAGAAACACCTAACACGTTGAATTTTAAAGCATGAAATCAAAAATTAGATCTTTGAATGAGTGTTGGTAATTTTTGAAACTCAAGTAATGCTACAGCAAAGGTCTATAACATACATAATTAATGTATTGCTAAAGAGAAGGCCTCGAAAGATGACACAAATCAAAGCTTCAAACCGTACCTCCATGTTCGTAATGTGGAAAATTCACACCAGCTATTTACAAATTTTCAATCATCACAACTTAACATTAATAAAATTAATTATAATATACTTACAAAAATACAATTTGCAACTATAATAACTATATAACTAAATATATATTTCATGTTACCTTGATATTTAAATTTGATATTAAGATATAATAAGTGTTGAACACTTTATTTGAAAATTAATCATCAAAACAAACCATTATAAAAATGAACCCTTAATATTTGTTAGATATGAGATATGACAAGTGTTAAACTCTTTCTTTCGAAATTAAATCATCAAAACAAACAATTATAAAAATAGAAATTCAATCATCAAAACAAGTAATTAAGGAAATGGCAGTGACATGATGAGAAACAATAAATCAAACCATTAATTTTACACGTCATAATCCTTTGTTACTCTTGAAAATATATTTTATTTATTATAACCTTATTCCATTTATATAATCTTAGGAATCTTTGGTTTCACCTATGTTTGATTGGATGTCAAGATAATTTTGTGTCAGCATTCGTATCTTTACAATGTTCCCACCTTCAAGGTCACAATAATAACAAATTTCCAACTTCTTGATGTTAGAAATTTAGTATTTTTTTTATTTCGTTTATATTAAATTTGAAAAAATTAAAATGAAAAATACAATATTAAGATGATCTTAAATTGTAAGCTTCATATTATATTAAAACACTAACTTTTTATTGCATGCTTTTTGAGAAACTTAAGCTTTAAAATACAATATCAAAACAAGGTAAAAAAAACTTAGTAGTCATTGTTGCACATCTCATTCCTCTTAGAAATATGATTTTTATGATTTTTATTTATAATCAATTTATAATATTCTCTTCATATTAATTAATCATTTTTTTTATTAACCGTTCTCATTTCAAGATTTACAAGAGCCCCTTTGTTAGGGATCTAGATCATCTTCATCATGAATTCAATGCCTTTTATTTTGTATGATTATGCCTTAGTTTTTCAAATTTTAGTCTATTTAATGGCAAATTCAGATTATAATAACTGCTCCAAGGGTTAGCTCAATTGGTAAGACGTGCGTACACTCTCTCGGTTCGAGGGAAGGTCACGGGTTCGAGCCTTGAGTCCTTTGGGGTTAGGCCTTCTGCTAGGATGGTCGGCGGTTTACCACCTCTACCATCCACGAATGTGAGGAAGTATTGCTGGGTTTCCTGTGAATATTTCCATCTGAAAGAAAAAAGAAAAGAAAAACAAAAACAAAACAAAACAAAAAAAAACCAGACTATAATAGAAAACCCCTCGAGTACTCAGTTCAACTATAAGGATGATCCATATGTATTTGATAATAATTTTATTCCAACTTAAACACTTAAAAAAAACAATTTTCCATACGAAGTGGAATACGCCTTGAAAAATGTGTACATATTGGAACTGTTTTTAATAGAAAACCCCTCGAGTACTCAGTTCAACTATAAGGATGATCCATATGTATTTGATAATAATTTTATTCCAACTTAAACACTTTAAAAAAAATCAATTTTCCATACGTAGTGGAATACGCCTTGAAAAATGTGTACATATTAGAACTATTTTTACAATATAAATACATCTCTATACTCTTGAGCCATATACAAATATGAATGTAACTCTACATTTCCATAGAGTAATCACTTTCCTAATACCACATAAAACAAATTTATTCAAGTTTTGACAAATAGCTCACTAATTTAATTTTAAATCATGAAAATCAGAAACTATATCTTTAAGTGAGTGTTGGTATTTTTTGAAATGCGGCTAATGCTACAGCAAAGGTCTATAACATACACAATTAATAGATTTCCAAGGAGAAGACTCGAAATCTCACGAAACTCAAAAACCTAAAGCATACTTCCATGTTCACTACAATTTGTGATGTGGAAAATCCACACCAACTACTTACAAATTTTCAATCATCAGAGTCTAACAATAATGAAATTGTTTATAATACAAGAACAAAAGTATAATTTACAACTATAATAAATGTATAACTAAACACTTTCTTTGAAATTAAATCATCAAAACAAACAATTAAAAAAATAAAAAATCAATCATCAAAACAAGTAATTAAAAAAATAACAATATCATAATGAGAAACAATAAATCAAACCCATAATTTTCCATGTCATGCCATATTTCTCAAAATATTCCTCTATTATTTTTCAAAGCATATTATGTATTCTAACCTTATTCCATTTATATAATCTTATTAATATTTGGTTTCATGTTTCCTACAATACATTGAATTAGATGTCGAGAACTTTGTATCATCATTCCTATCTTCACATTATGCACACCTTCAAGGTAATTATTAGTTTTTGGTAGCAAGAGAGTACTTCTATATTAGCGGTGCATAGCCTCGAGAAGTGGAAAATGTCTCTCTCTAATAAATTGACTTTATAAAATGATTTTATAAAGTCAAAAGGGATACTTTTAGTATTTAATGTATAAAAGGGACTTTTATAAAGTTTGGAGAGTTAAGTGATTTAAGTGATCTCAACTTGAGATTAACTCACATCCATTGATCTTATGAAAGAAATATTTAATCTTGACCATTTATATTTACAATTAAGGTAGTTATTCATTAATGGAGAGTAACAGAAGAGATTAGAAAGAGATGAGGCACATTACAACAAAGATAAATTTGGAGAGCCGAAGAAAGAGAAAATTTCAGTGAGAGAGAGGGAATGATTTCTAAGGAGAGATTCCAAAGAAAGAGGAGGCACAAATACCAAGGAAGTTCATACAGCATTAATTATTAGCAATACAGCAAGGAGATAATAGGTTTTATTGCATTTATTAGCACGAAATCAAGGATACAACTACTGCATTTATTTTCATGTTTCGTACAGCATGTGTGAAGGTCATACAGATTGTGGGCTCAAATCTCAAGGTTGCTGACAGTGTGAAGGTCGTACAAGATTTAAATAGCAGACTATGCAGTGACCGTACATCCTTTGTATAATCAAATTTCTGCTAAGTATATATTGTCGGGGTTTGGCACGAAGTTTATGCAACCAAGTCCTAGAAATGCATAAAAAGAGAAGAAATAGACCAGAAGAAAGTAATCCATGCCTTAATAATGAATAGCAAGCGTATTCGAGGGGGAAACCTCCTTACACAATGTAGTAAGTACATAAGACAAGACAAGATGCAATGATGATTGAAATGAGAATATATCCTTCATATATGTAGGAGACAAAGGTGTACAATAATTACTAACAGACCCATTAATAAACCCAGTCTGACATTGGAGCCTCTCAAGCTCGGAAATTGATTTGTGGTGGGGGTGGAGTTCTTTTCAAATCTGTGTCTCATTATTTTCATTTCTCGGCTGGTTTAGGGAGGGGAACAAACAATTATGCTGAATTAATGACACTCAGGCTTCTGCTTTTATTTGCTTTAGAACAAGGTTGTTTGTCTTTACAAGTCTTTGGTGACTCTATGCTCGTTATTGAATGGGCAAAAGAAACTGTTCAGTGCCATGTGATGATTCTTTTGCCTATACTGGAGGAGGTGCTCCGCATTAAACAACAGTTTAATTTTATTTCTTTTAAACATGTTTATAGGGAACGGAATGGGGTGGCTGATCAGCTATCTAAGGAAGCGACGCTGTGGCATTTAGACTTTGGAATCTGGAGGATAATTGTTCACTCTCTAGCGGGTACATACAACTATTATCATCGGCCTTTTCATGAAGCTGTTGTGCATCAGCATTGAGCTTTGTCTCAGATTTTTGTGACCTGTCATATTTCTTCTCTGTTTTGGTTTGTCGCCCTTTGTTTCTAGCTGCTTATATCACGGTCATGGAAGCCTGGCAGTGGTTTTTAGCGGTTGAGGGAATTGTTTTTTGGATTGAGATCATGGGATTCTCTGAAGAGTCCGAGTTTTTCAGCTTTTGGCTGGCGATCTATGCCTGTTAATTGTTGGTGTTGATGTTTTATCATGGCTCAAATCATGATGGATTGGGCCAATGGAAGCCTGGCAATGGCTTTACTGTTATCATCGGCCGTTTCATGAAGCAGTTTTACAACTGCATTGAGCTTTGACTCTGATTTTTGTGACCTGGCATATTTTTACTTTGATTTGGGTTGTGATACTCATTTTTTCTGATATCTAGCTGAGATATGCTTGTATCAGGGAAATCAGATTGTGATGTGTTGATATTTTACTGTCAGGGATAGTATACAAATTATTTGTTGTGGTATCGAGCTGCTACAGGATGGGATCGGTTGTTTTGTGTCAATGTTGATACACTTTGTGAACTGAGACTGCAAATGTGACCTGTTCTGCTACAGGATGGGAATGGATCAGATTGTAGTATAGCTTTTATTTTACAGTATGGGACAGATAGCAAATTTGCTGTGGTACCAATACAGTTTTTTGTGATCTGTCAACTTATATGGACAGTTTAGTGAATTGGATACATTCCAAATTTTGTGAACACTCTTTTGTGGACTATCTGAGACAGCAAATGATGTATTTCTGCTGCTGGGTAGATTTGTGACCTGTCAACTTATATGGACAGTTTAGTGATTTTGTGAACACTCTTTTGTGGATTATCTGAGACAGCAAATATTGCTGATAGTATTTCTGCTGCTGGGTAGAAATTTTTTGTTAATATGAGACAGATAATATGTGACAATGTAGGGATCCTAGTGGTCCTCTTACATGTGTAGATGTAATTTTGTTCTTTTTTGAAATAAAATTATGAATTTTTTTCGAGGAAAAAAAAACCCAGTCCAACATTAATAATGTGTAATGCACCACAATATAGGGGGTAATGTGGCACTCTATATGGGGTAATGTGCCATCATTGAGGGCTTAAGATGTCCCTCCCCTTCAAAAAGTGTTGTACTTAATGCTAAAGGAATCTATCTAAACAAGTGGACCCCAGATTTTGATCCAACCCAAGATGTTCCATCCATAGTTCATGTCTGGGTAAGGCTCCCTCATTTACCTTTACACTGCTAGAAATCAAATTCTCTAGAAGCCATTGGGAACAAGCTTGGAAAATAAATAGACAAGGCAGATCGGAAAGATCAATATTCATGTGCTAGAATATGTGTTAAAGTTGATTTGGAGATTGGACTGCCATAGGTGATCAAGCTAACTGTAGTTGAATGGTGTTACATACATGAGTTGTACTACAAACGAATTCCTTTTAAGTGTTGGTTCTGCCATGGTTATGGACACTTTGTCCAAAATTACAAAAAAAAAAATCAGAAGAGGAGCATGAAGAATAGAAAGATGAACAATGGACTCAAGTTCAGAAATCATGAAACTCTAACGAAGACTCTAGAAATAAAGGTAAAGAAGGAAAGATTTTGAAAGGAGACTTTGTCAATGGGAAGAATCCTCAGGCTGCAGAAAATCCCATGGCATCCTCCAATCATTTTGGTGTCTTAAGTTCTCCTGAAGTCCCTATTCTTGAAGAGGGTGAACTACAACAATTCGAAGTGCAGGATGACGACCCTGCAGTTAATATAGGATCTATGAAACAAGTTGGAGCAGTCATATCAGAAATACCTAGTGTTGGTGAATCCCTGCAGGAAGATCATCCTTCTCCAAATAGAGCTAAGACTCCTCCTTCTTATGTAGAAATAACTAAAAAGAAGTCGGTTGATATCTCTGGCTCCTCTGATGAAGATTCCATTGAACAACTTTCTAAAAAGGTAGGCTTGAATTCTCGAAAGGAGGATCGACAAGAAGAGGATGATAAAATAAAGATGTTGGGCAGTCATTCTACCATTGAAATGTTGTTTGGCAAAAGAAAGAGTACTCGGCCCTCTAAGGGAGTAATTACTCCCTCCCTCTCGGGTAAATAATGCCGACCATCTCTTGGAATTGAAGGGGGTTGGGGAGCCCAATCAAAGCAGAAGAATTCAAAGATTTATTGAAAATGGTTTCTTCTCGAATTTTCTTGCTCCAAGAGACTAAGATAGAGGAGGAATCTCTTCTCCTCTTAAGTAAAACCAAATGGAAATTGAATGTTGGAAAAGTTGTCAGTGCAAGAGGTACATCTGGGGGCCTAGCAACTCTTTGGAGTGGTGAAGAACTTCAACTAAATCATTGGCTTGCCACCCAGCACTGGATTTTTACTGATCTCTACCATATCTCCAGTAAGATCTCCTTTTCCCTCTTTAATCTATACTTCTAGTAAATTTCAACGAAAAAAAAGAATGTTGGAAAACACTCTCAGACTTCATAGAATCCAATTCTCCTACAAATACAATAGTCATAGGAGATCTCAACATTTCTTTAGCTCAGAATGAGAAAAAAGGTGGTGTATGCGGCAAGGATCATTTTCAAGACACGGTGGAGGAGTTTATCCAAGCCTTCAATCTGAATGACTTTAAACCCAAACAAGGACCGTACACTTGGTTTAATAACAGAGTGGGCTCTGCCAATAGCGATGCCTGTCTTGACAGGTTTTTGGTCCATAGTTCATTTATGGATGGGAAATCCATCATCACAACTAATATTCTGCCCAGACTCTCTTCAAACCATCACCCGATATCTCTGAATTTCTAAAAAGAAAATGATCTCAACCCAATTTTTTTTCGCTTCAGTCCCCTCTGGATTCAGAGAGATGGTTTTTGGGACACTGTATATCAAGCATGGTCTCAGTACATTGTTGGATCTCCCTGTTTTGTTTGGGAATGAAAATTAAAGACCACTAAATTTTCTTTGAAAAACTATGTAAAAAAACCTCTTCATACTCCGACCAATGGCAAGAAAGAGAGAGCACTCGAGCTATCAGAGATCCAATTAGGAATGGAATAAAGTGAAATCACCAAATCTCAGCTTGCCCTGGAACATTTTGCTCAATCTAAAACCACTCAATCTTTTCGCGGGGAGGAGGAATATCTTCATATGAAGTCTCGAAGTCTCTAGTTGCAGGCGAGGGATAAAAACATTGCCTTCTTCAATCACCAATGCAGAGCTAGATTGTCTAGAAATCATCTTTCAAAAATTTCCATTGGGGAGAGGGAAATCATTAAAGTTCAAGACCATCTAAAACAAGCTGCAAGCAGGCACTTTCAACTTTTCTTTCAGGAGGATGGTCTCTCTGATGGGGTAGTGTCTCCAAAATATTCGGAGAATGTTCCTTCTCTTGTCAGTACAAAGGATAATGTTGATGGAATGAAACCCTTCACTGAAAAGGAAATATCAGGATGTCATTTGGGAAATGGAGCCGGATAAAGATCCTGGGCCAGATGGGTTTTCCTTCCATTTTTATAAATTATGTTGGAACATCATCAAATTAGATCTAATCCGCATGGTGACAGCCTTCCAAAAAAAATCCAAAGTGGGAGGGTGTACGAATTCTACTTTTCTGGCTCTTGTTCCAAAGGAAGTCAATCCTTCTTCTTTTAACAGATTCCATCCTATTTCGATGTGTAATGCCTCTTACAAGATCCTAGCCAAACTTCTCGCCAACAGATTCAAGCTCTTGTTAGGTAAGTTGATCTCTCCTCTCCATGGGGGTTTTATAAAATGTAGGCACTTAATCGATAATGTAATCCAAGTTCAAGAAGCAATCCACTCAAGTTTCCAAAGGAAGGAGAAAGGAATGATAATCAAACTGGATATGAAAAATTCCTGTGATCGAGTAAAGCTTCCCTTTTTCTATCAAGTCCTTTCCTTGTACAAGTCGTTTCCTTTCAAGTTCTGATTTTGTGAATTTGATAAAAGCTTGTACAAATAGGCCTTGGATTGCGCCCCTCGTCAATGGTAGACCTACAGAATTTTTCTATGCTTCATGAGGTCTTTGCCAAGGATGTCTGATGTCACCCTTTCTTTACATCTTGATGGCAGAAACTCTTAGCAGAAAACTTTCAGCTAAAAAGGAAGCTGGTTACATTCCGAGAATTAAGATAGCTAGGGGGGTGGACCCAATAAACCATGCCCTATTTGCAGATGATTCTCTCCTTCTAGGAGGGACCTCATTAAAGATTGCTCATGCCTTCAATGAAATTCTTCAAAAGTTTTGTCTTATCTTAGGAGGCTTGGTCAATAATAATAAAAAGTGTTGTTTATGGTTGGAATGTAGAACATTCGGCAATTCTTCGAATTGCAAACTCCTTGGTTTTCCATGGTTTTGATAAGTGGGAGAAGATAAAATATTTGGGGTTTCCTTTAACTCTTGGATCAAGCCCTCCTTCTCTTTGGCTCAAATTTATAGCTAAGTTAAAATCCAAAATCGCTTCTTGGGGTGGTCAGTGGTTAAGCAAGGCTGGAAAATTGGTTTTGATAAAGGCGGTACTTTCAGCTCTTCCCATCCTCCAATCCTCTTTGTTGCTTGCCCCTAAGTCTATTTCGTCTCATATTTCCAACACAGAGATAGAGAAAGAATTCAAATGCCCATGTATGCCTCCAAGTGAACTCGAATCAATAAGACATCACTTGAGTCTTAGTTATGATAGAAAAAAGTTCAATTAATTAAGGAATAAACTCCTTAATTTATGTAAGTGGTTGTTGAAGATGACACTCATGGAGAAGCACTAGTTACATTAAGTTATGTTCAGTTACACTCAGTTTTGTTCAGTTACATTCGGTTATGTTTAATTACATTCAGTTATGTTCAGTTACATTCAGTTCCATTCATTTACATGCAGTTCCATTCAGTTCAGTTCAGTCCATTCAGTTAACAACTCAGTTAGAGACAATTAAACTCAGTGAATTAATGGAGGGTGCATATCATATTTGTGGGAGATAACTATGGAGTGCCAACTTGGCACCAAAGGTGAATTTTTTCACATGGTTTCTCATGCACAACAAGGTGCTAACTGGCGAAAACTTGTTAAAACGTGGAATTTATGGACCCTTTCGTTGTTTTTTTTGTAATTTAGCCTCTGAATCGTCAAAACGTATCCTAATTGACTGTGTCTTTTCTAAAACGGTGTGGGAGCTTGCTCTCCACGGCTCTAATATTTCTTCCCTAGGTCATTCTCCTTTCACTTCCTTCTTCCTTTCCTGGATTGATTGTTGTCCTCAAAAAATTGATAAATCTTTTGATTGTTTCAAGCTTTGGCTTGTAATCCCAAAATTCACGTGATGGAAACTATGGATCGCCAGGAACAATTGGATCTTGTCGAAATCCGCAGGCAGTCTGAAGTCCACTACAACTCTGCCATCTGTTATTTCAATGTGGTTGGGCTCCACTCCAACTGGAATGATAAAATTGGTCCGCGTTAAACCTGTCAGCTCCTCTCCCTAGCGTTTTCATGGAAATATTGATGCTTTTAAGTCATTATGGATGAGTTCCTCTTCTGTGTCAATTTTCTTTGATGATGCATCCAAGGGAAATCCTGGGATCTCGGGAGCTGGGGGTTTGATCTTCTCTCCAAGTAGATTGATTGAATCCAGTTTTAGCTGGGGACTTGGAATCATGTCGAATAATCATGATGAATGTTACAGCCTCCTCATGGCATGCCAGATTGCAAAGGAGAAAGGATACAAGTCAATCCAAATTTTCGGTGATTCAGAGCTGTTGATCAAAGTTTTAAATTCAGCTAATCAATTCAATAATTCTGCCTTGAATAAAACTCTGTTGAGAATTCAGAATGTTTTGAAAGAATTTGATGGGGTCACACTTTTTCACATTCTTCAAGACCGAAATAATCTTGCAGATGCCTTGGCAAATAAAGCATGCCTTCTGGCTCAAGGTACCCTTTGCATCAGCGGAGAATCCAGCTATTTTCACCCAATTCTGTGATTTGTGATCCAATAAGCTGTAATTTGCTTATTCTAAGATATTCACTCTCAAACTGTAAGAATTTGTACAAACTCTGACCTTCTCGAAGCATTTCCTATGATTGTGTAATTAGTTGTTTGGCATTTGTCAAAACATACCGGTATCCCTTCATAAAAATAAAAATAAAAATTATCTATTTTGGTTTAAAAAAAAAGAAAATGGGATCCCTAGCACTTACTATAATATTTGGAGTACCACGTAGTTTTTGGATTGTCTCCATAAAAGAGGTGGCGACTGTGCTAACTTTGGAGGGTTGATATAGTCAACAAAAGTGTGCATATTTAGTAAGTCTATCAACAACCACCATGATGACACTCTTTCCTTCATACTTTGGTAAACCTATGATAAACTCCATTAAGACCTCTGTCCACCGTTGGCTTGGAATGGAAAGTGGTTTTAGAAGACATGGAGTCTTGATTGTATCCACTTTATTTTGTTGGAAAACCAAACATTTTGTCACAAATTTCCAAACAACAATTTTAAGATCATCCCAAAAAAAATGTTTATTGACCTTGTGGTAGGATTTTAAGAAACTTGAGTGCCCTCCTACCGATGAGGAGTGGAATTCCAGAAGAACAATTCTCTTGAGTTGGGAACTCTTACAAATATATAAGTGATCCATGTACTGTAACACCACGGTTTTGACCCAGAATTGCATATGATGTAAATAACATTAATAAATTATGGTGTGGAGCTCAAGGCAAAGGCCCGATCATGGATTTATTGTTTTATGTTTCGGCAATTAAAATCGCTGCCGATGGTTTATGTGCTATCCAGGCACAATATGTTGTGAGACATCATGTAAAAAATAAAATTAATAAAAATACCACAACTAGCTATGCGCCACAATGTTAAAGAGATGGGGGCATGATTTCACAAGGAATAGGGAGGGGGGGATTATTCAAACCCTTGAGCCAATGGGGAAAAGACGAAATGCCAAGGGGGGAAACCCATAAAGCTATCAAGTACCCTTTTTGTCTTTTATGTCCAGTCATATAAAGTTGGTGAAGGAAGTTATTGCATTGGGATGCGAAAGGTATGGAGGTCAAATTCGAATTTGGGAAGTCACCCATTTTTGGAAAACGTGTTTTTGGCTTCTTGGCCGAGTAAATGCTTGGAAATGCATTCCCAAGCCATTATTCACCCATGCATTTGCTTCCTCACACAGGTGGAGATAATTGAGGCATTCTCCCTCACGATTTGGGTTGTTTTCTTCATTCCTCCATGGTTGGGGATTTCGTTTTTGGTATGGCTAAGTGAATGTGGAGTAGGGATGCCCGATTTAGGGGTTTTGAGAGGCCATTTTGCATCCCTCACACGGTTGGAGTGTGTTGTGTGTTTCCTCCATGTTTTTATGTTGTCTCCTCATTCCTCCATGCCCAGAAATCTGTTTTTTGTTAGTGTTCAGTGAAGGGGCATAAGAGAACCACGATTTTGGGGTTTAAGGCAGTCGTTTTTCCCAGTGAATCCATAGACGTCTCTGAAATCGAGTTTGCTATCAGAGGGTTGTTTTCCCTTCTTTCCATTTTTTGTTTTGGCTTCCCATGACGTTTTGTCCATGCCTAGCAATGGTATTTTTCTACAAAGTGCATCCTTGTGTTGGCTTGGCTGAGTAAGTCCAAGGACCCCTTGTTATTGGTTGTTGCCTTAGCATCCTATGAAACCCAATTCCTTATTAGATTGGCTGGAAAATCTGTGAAACCCATCGATGTGTTGGCTTGACTGTGGATGTACGGTTTTGGCTATGTGTGAGCCTGTTGTTGTTCCCTAGTTCCTTGTGGAATCATTCCCAGTTCGAGGGTGGAAGTGCTGCTAAGAGATTGATGAGCACACTGGCCAATGGTTGGGTGGAACGTTTCAACGACATAGCTAGTTGCGGGGAAAGCTTCTTCTCAAGATAAGTATTCTTGTGTATTTAATCTCTGCAACGATATTGTTAATGAATTAATATGAACATGATGAATGCTTGAATGTGTTGAATGAAATATATTTGCTTCCTATGTATTTACATGTCTTATGCATATGTATATGTTTTTATTCCAATGCATTTTTATATTTATGTTCATGGGGCTAGATTGCTAGTCATATTTCCACATAAATGTAGTAGAGGCTCTAGAATATTGTTGTAGCTTATGAATGAATGTCCATATTTCTTCATCATTCATCCCTTGCTTCAGTTCTCCAATATGGTTGGATGATGGAGATAGCATAGAAAAATGCTTCAACATCCACATCTTTCCTAGAAAGTGCATCTGCCACATCATTTTGCTTCCCTTTTTGTATATGATTTCAAATTCATAGCCCAACATCTTTGTCACCCATTTTTGTTGCTCTTGTGAAGATATCCTTTATTACAATAAATATTTAAGGCTATCATTATTGGTTTTAACCTTGAAATGTTTTCCTATGAGGAAGGGGAACCATTGCTTCAGGGAATGTAGTATTGTCAACATTTCCTTCTCATAATGGGATTTTGTAAGTTCTTTACATTGATTGGATGACTTGTGAAAGCAAGCAGGTGTCCTTCTTGCATTAGTACAACACCAATGTCGTTTCCTGAAGCGTCACATTCCACAATAAAGGTTTTTATGAAGTCTGGTGTGGCCAAAACGGAAGCTTTGCACATTGCCTCTTTGAGTTGTTGAAAAGCTTGAGTTGCCTCTGGAGTCCAAGAAAATGAATATTTCTTCAATAATGTTGTTATAGGAGATGCTAGTCTTCCATATCTGGAACAAACTTGTGGTAGTACCTTGTCAGACCTAAGAATCCTCGAATATTGTTCAGGGTTTTGGGAATCGGCCACTCTATCATGGATTTAATTTTGTTGGTGTCTACCTTGACACCTTCATGAAATACAATATGACCCAAACTCTCTACCTCCTTTGCCCCAAATAAATATTTGGAAGGATTTGCATATAGTTGTTGCTCATTTAGTAGTTGTAGTACCCTGTCAACATGTTGAACATGTTCTTCCCAAGACTTGTTGTAGATTAGTATATCATCAAATAATACTAGCATAAATTTTCTAAGGAAAGTCTTGAAAATGGAATTCATCAAACCTTGAAATGTGGAATGTGCATTCGTTAGACCAAATGGCATGTCTAAAAATTCATAATGACCTTCATGAGTTCTAAATGATGTTTTTGGAATGTCTTCGTTCTTCATTCGAATGTGAAGATACCCAGAATGGAGATCCAACTTTGTGAAGAAAAATGTTCCATGTAATTCATCTAACAATTCATCAATGACAAGAATGGGAAACTTATATTTAATGGTGATCTTAATGATCTCTCTATAATCAAAACACCATGATCCATCTCACTTGGGTACCATTGCCACTGGTGCTGAGTAAGAACTTTTGTTAGGCCTAAGTATGCCAGCCTCTAACTTTTCTGCAACCATACGCTCAATTTCACTCTTCTAGTCATAGAGGTATCTGTAAGGTATGATGTTAGGAGGAACACTTCCTTAAATCAAGTGAATGGCGTGATCAAAATATAAAATAGGTGGAAGAACTTTAGTAATGTCTTCAAACACATTGGAATGCTTAGTAATTACCCTTTGTAGATCTGGGGAAATATGAGACTTCGGTGTTTGAACATCTAATGAGTGTAATTGTGCAACTACACCTTGATGTCCATTTTTCAACAATTTTTCCATATCATTAGATCTTATCACCTTGCTTTGTTTCCCTGTGATACCTTTTAACTCATATTATTTTCCTTCCCATGAAAATTTCATGAAAAGTTTTTGAAAAATAAAATTCATTGTTCCCAATGATTGTAACCATTGGACCCCTAAGACAACATCAGCACCACCCATTAGGATAGCAACCATTGGAATATTCACTACGTATTCCCCCATAGTAAGATTGATATTATGTCATTTCCTTGATCAATTTATAGTTCCTCCATCTGCAATCATTACTTGAAACTCTTGTGTTGGATATACAAAGCAATTGAGAACTTTGGCTAAATTACAGTGAATGAAATTATGAGTACTACCAAAATCAATCAACATTGTTACCTTCTTCTTTTTTATATATCCTTCGATCTTGAGAGTTTAAGTGCTAATTTCATCCAATGCATGACAAATTATAGTGGGAGTGATTTCTTCAAAAGTAGTATCTTCTATTTCTTCATCTTGAGATAGTTCCTGTTCTTTTGGTTCTTCCTCTTCACAATATATGTAGAATAATTTATTCTCACCACACTTATGTCCCTTACTATACTTGATGTTACAATTAAAGCATAGGCATTTTTCTCTTCTTTCACCTAGTTGTTTAGGTTTCAACCTTTGAATTGGGTGAGAAGAAGGAACATTATTCTCTATGTGTTGGAGGTGGTCTTTCTAGTAGTCATCGCCATATTTTTACTTTCAACATTCCTTCCCACCATGAAATCCTTCTCTATGGATGGTGGCTCAAAGAGACGCGCCTGATGTTAAATGTTATCCTTCAAGGTTCCAATAAAGAGATTCAACAAATTATCTTCTGAAATATTCTTCACTCTAAGACTTAGCTTCTAAGATGTGTTCTACAATTCGACCTTTTTGTTTGATGTTTATCAACTAGCTAAAGAAGGTGTTGCTTTTGATATCCCCATAATGTGCAATAAATTATTCGATGAATATAGACCATGAGATAATATATTCATTTTTACAATCACAAATCCATTGGTACCATACAAATTGATCAAGCTCTAAATATAAGGAAGGTGGGAGCTAGTGTACATCAAAGATTTGCGCCATCTAGAATATCCATGTGATTGGATCCTTGCCATCAAACTTTCTGATGTTAATCTTAGGAATAAAGTAGTTCTTTGGACCTTAGTTAAAACAATGATGATGTAGTGAATCATCAAATTTGAAGAACTCAAACTTCTTATTCTCCAACTATTTTTCAATTTTCTCAATACGTCATTGGAATAAGTCCCATTTTCCCTCCTTATCCTCTTCTTGAGTAGATGAATGAGGAATAAAGCTATGTTTCATGTCATTCATCAAGTCCTTCAATTCTTGAAGATAGTCTTTACTAATCGTCCCTTGAGATCATCTTTAATAGCCATCCTTTTTAGATCCTCTTTACTAGTCATCTTATTTTCAAATTGAACTAAGTCATCCATTTTCACATTCCCTTTCCTCATATCTTCCAACTTGGACACCTTAAAAATTATGTCTTCACTTTCATCGTATTCTAATGATGAATCTTATAGTTGTTTGACTGGAGTGTGGTTTTTTCCACTTCCTTTTGGTGGTATTTTTAACAATATAAATATATATCACACCCTAGGTTTCAATACAAATAGATCCTTCTACTCAAAGTTATTCAAATTTAAGATAGTGTACCTTTTTCAAACCCTAATTGGAAGAGTGTTTTATGGTTGACTTGGAACTAAGGTAAATATAAAATTTTGGCTCCTCTAGGTCTAAACCTTTGGCCTATTGTATCTTGATTTGTAATTTTTCAATTTCATAAATCGGTCCTAATTCGGATGCTCCAGTAAGAAGTTATTGTGAATCTCCCAACACCTCTTTTTTTGTCTTTCTAGAAGATCGAACTTGTACAGTATGCCACATGTCATGTTTTGGATCTAAAGCTAAAAAAACTACCACATATATTGTGGTCCATCTTCTTTCTTTTTCAATGGCTCTCACTCAATTTGGATCTTACATGCCCCAGATATGACCATTTTCCCTAGAACACTTGTTTTAGACTAGTTTTTGGACTAGTAAAAAACCTTGTATTACAAGGCAAATATATCCAAACGTGTAATGTCTTGGGATCTCAAAATTGGAACACAGATAGAATGGCCCTTTTTCTAGATGGGTTTTAAGTCTCGCTGTCTAAAACCATGTAGGAAAAAGGTTGTAGCAAAATTTCCAAGATGACTTGTTTTGAAGAAACAGGTCTCGAGGAAAGAGCTCTAATACCAAATGTTATGCAACCAAATCCTAGAAATAACATAAAAAGGGAAGAAATAGAGTAGAAAAAATTAATCTGCACCTTAATAATGAATATCAAACCTCTTCAAGGGGGAAACCTCCTTACACAATGTACTAAATATATAAGACTAGACAAGATGCAATGATGACTAAAATGAGAATATTTCCTTCATATATGTAGGAGACAAAGGTGTACAATAACAACTAATAGACCCAAGACGACATCAATAATATGTAATGCACCACAATATAAGGGGTAATGTGGCACTCTATAAGGGGTAATGTGTCATCATTGAGGGCTAAACAGTTCGAGATAAATTTGTGCATTTAATGTTGTTCAAATATTGTTATAAATTTATGAATATTTATGAGAGTTGAGTAATAAATATTTGATCTCTCTATTGGTTTTCCCTTCGAGGTTTTTCTAGGGGCTTCTCCCAAAACCTTGGTGTCAAATGTGTGATTAGATGTTTGTATATTGTTCATTATTTTGCATCAAAATTTATTATTCTTGGTCATTTGTATTTTCTCTCATAATTTCCAGTTGAATGGTTTTGGATTAAATTCATCATTGGTGAATAATTATTGGAGGTTGAACTCAATGTTTTGACTAAGTGTTTAACGAAATTTCATCATGGTATTGGAGCAGAGGCTCTAAAGTTCAGAGGATATATTTTGGCGTTGCAGTGGTTTTTCTTGGAAGAATGAAGGGAAATCTTGTTATTAGCTGAATAGGTCACATGACGAAAGGTTTCAGGTTTGAGGATAGATTGGAGGGGGATAGAAATTTTATTCCATGGAAGGAAAGGATTTCTTTGTTGTTAGAGGAGCAAAAATTTTGTACATTATCAAGAAAATAGTTACTAGTCCTACAGATGCAACACAATTGGTTTAATATAAGAAGAATAATGTTAAATCCAAGATGATAATCCTTGTTTCCATTAATGGCCATGTCATTTTCATGTAATTGAGAAAAAAAATGCTTATGAGATGTGAGAATCTTTAACCAAGCTATACCAGATTGACAATGAAAATTGAGTCAGCAAGAGAGAGTGAACAATTTCGAAGGAGAGAGGAGGCACAAATACCAAGGAATTCCATACAACATTCATTATTAGCACTATAAAAAGGAGATAACAACCCTTACTGTATTTATTGGCACAAAAGTTGAGGAGACATCTACTGCATTTATTTTCTTGTTCCATACAGCATGTGTGAAGGTTATACATATTGTGGGCTCAATTCTTGAGGCTACTAAAAATGTGAAGGTCGTACAAGAATTAAAGAGCAGGATGTACAATGACTATACATCCATCATATAGGTTGATTTATGTTGAGTATTTATAGTTGGGTTTGTGCATGGAGTTCAAGATAGGTTTGTGCATTTAATGTTTTTCAAATATTATTGTAAATTTATGAATATTTATGAGAGTTGAGTAATAAATATTTTATCTCTATTGGATTTCCCTTCATGGTTTTTCTAAGGGATTTGCCCAAGTTCTTGGTGTCAAATGTGTGATTAAATGTTTGTTTATTGTTTATTATTCTGCTACAAATTTTATGATTCTTAGTCATTTGTATTTCCACTCATAATTTCCAGGTAAACGCGTTTGGATTAAATGCATTATTGGTGAATAATAATTGGAGGTTGAAATTAGTGTGAAATTAGTGCTTTGATTAAGTGTTTGACAAAATTTCAACAGTAATGACAATAAAAAAATCCCCAATTTCTTGGAACTAGAAATTTAGGGTTTTTTGTTAATTTCATTTATATATTAAATCTAAGAAAAAATGAGTGCAAAATACAATATTAATATTATCCTAAACTGTAAATTGTGTATTATATTAAAACATTAGCTTTCTATTGTATGTCTCCTTAGAAACCTAGGCTTTAATACACAATAACAAAACAAGGCAAAAAAAACTTAGTATCCATTGTTTCACATCTAATCCCTCTTAGAGATTAGATTTTTCATTTGTGATCAATTTATAATATTCTCTATATATTTATCACCCAATTTTCCATTGTTCGTCCTCCTTTATCCAAGATCTACAAGATCCCCTTGGTTAGGGATCCAGATCACCTCCATCATGTAATTCTATGTCTCTTCCTTTGTATGATTATGCTTCAGTCTTTCAACTCTTAGTCTACTTAATGACAAATTAAGACCATAATGGAAAATTGTTCAAGTCCTCGGTTCAATTGTGAGGATTATCCATATATAGTTGATAACAATTGTAATCCAACTTAAACACTTTCAAAAACATCATTTTTGTATACTTAATCAAATATGCCTTAAAATATATATGCATCTTGAAATTGTTTTTACAATATAAATACCATTCTATACTCTTGAAATACTATTTTGATTAAAAAAACAATTATTTTAAAAAATCAAAAAGATATGAATATTGTTTCTTGGAATGTTTTGATCCATATACAAATATGGATATAACTCTACATTTTCATAAAAATAATAGCTTTCCTAAAACCATATAAAACAAGATTATTCAATTTTTTAAAAACAATTAACTAATTAAATTTTTAAATCGTAAAATCAAAAACTATATCTTTAAACAAATGTTGATAATTTGCAGAACTCAACAAATACTATAATAAAGATATGTAACATATACAATTAATATTGCTAAAGAGAAAGCTCCAAAGCTCACATAACTCCTTCCATGTTCATGTTTCCCTTAATATTTTCTTAGATATATAATTGTTAAACACTAAGCTCAGTGAACTCCCTTCGTGTTCATGTTTTCTTTAATATTTTTTCTTAGATATAATAATTGTTAAACACTTTGGAAACTAAATCATCACAACAAACAATTAAAAAAATGGAAATTCAATCATCAAAACAAGTAATTATAAAAATAACAATGTCATCATGACAAACAATAAATCAAACCCTTCACTTTCCATGTCATGTCATATATTTCCAAAGATTCCTTTGTTATTCTTCAAAATATAATTGTTTCTCCTTTCTTGCTAGGAGTTTGATTGGATGTCAAGAGAACTTCATAACAACATTCTTATGTTCGCGTCGTATATACCTCATGGGCACGACAAGAACAAATTCTGCAACTTCTTGGGGCTGGAAATTTAGTGTTTTTGATGATTTTATTAACTAGTAATTGCTTCAAAAGGTGCAATAGAAAGTCGAAGGAAAAAATGAATAAATATATAAATTGATTTGAACGATAGTATCTTATTATAGAATAGATGTGCAAGTGTTTTTAAAATTATGAGAAGAAACTATTTTGTTTTGAAAAGAGAGGCACTAAAGTGATTTTTTTTACAATAAATCGACCAAATTAATCATACTAAATTATTTTATAAGCGAAGTTGATCAAAACATTGATCCACCAAGCTCTAAAATGCTCTCCCATTAATATTTTTCTTGCTTATCTACTAATCCAAGCTTGAAGAAAGAAAAATGAAAAGCAAACAAGTTTGAATGTATGCCTAGGAATGTTATCGTGCATATGAGGGAATTCAATGGCTAATATTTGTTGAAGTGTTGAATGTTCCAAACTTTTAGTTATCAATGCAAGTAGTTGGACTTTGAAAAATGTTAAGGACAAATGGAGAGGCTCATGGAAGATGTCATGGCAAGGGCTTGCATAAGTAGACAAATTTTGTTCAAAACCATGATTCAAGAGCGTGCATAAGCAATGAGTATATGTTCAATAGTATGCTTTAGATATAATGGGACCTTAAAATTATAGGGTCTGCCATAAATGTCTACAAGAAAATGCGGGAGGGAAAATGCAAACCTACATTGAAAACATATAATGTTCCCATTGAATGCTCTCGTGGGCAGTGTTGCAAGTTTGATTGGCTAATGCATGTATGCTCATCGTGTTTGGCCTCTATAGAAGCAAATTAAAACTATTAATGTTGCTTCCAATATAATCACATTGAGTTTGTTTATCAAAGTTGACTACAAAGACTTAAAAATAGAAAAGTTTGTTATGTTTATTTCACAAGATGAATATGTACTTTCCCACCATAAAAACATAAAATAACCCACTTGCATGAGCAAGATGACCCACAAGAAGCAGAACATATCTCTTAAATCTTACAAAGAGAATGGAATACCATTGTTTTACAAACAAACCAAGACCTCATCGATCAAGTTTAGGCTCTCAAAACCTTTGATTATTTTTTTTTAAAGGATGGAGATTTCACGAGCTTTACAACAAATTTTCAAAGAAATACATTGGTATTTTAATAACCTTAATCGTGTGAGATTTGGACATCAACAACACAATGATTCAATTCTCCTTGTAGAAGATTGGCCGAATAAAAGGTTTCCAATGTCATGTGGAGATATGTTCAGGCAAAGTCTTGGGTACTTAATTACCTTCAAGCCATGTCAAATAGGCTCACATGTTTGTAAGATCATTTTAGACATTAGCTCGTTCAAGATGAATGTGGATGTGTTAGGATCAATTTTGAAGGATTGGAAATGGTTATGAACTAAAAATATGTATGTATGTATGTATATGTATGTATATTTGTGGCATGATGCCATCTGTAATAGTTGTTTAACTGAAATTGTAAATACAAAAAGAGAGACTATCCATGTGGGATAGGGGAAAATGGAATTCCATATTCATTAACAGTCACGCTCGACACCATTTGTTGTGGAGCATCTTGATCTTCAATACTATTTGTTTGGGTGCTTTACATCAGGGTTTTGTAAAGCACTAGAAATAATATCTACGTTGAGCTCACCTTCCATATATCTCATGACATTGAGGACTAGTTCATCTAACAGATCTTTGTTTCCATCGTTTTTCTACTTGCAAAAGTGACATAAGTCCATGTTATATTTTATGGGAGAAACTTGATCATATCCTTTTACTTTCGAATGTAAACAATTCCATGTTATATTTGATGGGAGACACTTGATCATATCCTTTTACTTTCGAATGTAAACAATTAAAGAAGCACAATCAAACCATTGACGCACTTACAGATGTACGGAATTTGGGTGTATTTGGGTGTGAGGAACACACCATCAACTGGCAATGCTTCAGAACACACCATCGAGGGACAATTCAGCCGAACACGCCATCCAGGGACAATTCAGAGGAACAAGGCATGGGCAAGATGTTAAAGACAATGATGCACGTGGCAGGGTACTGTTGGAAGAGTAAAACTTTGCAGAGAAGAGCAGTGATGAGCGATTATTGGCTAGATGGACAACTAAAGAGGTACATGGTTTTTTCAAACCTGACCTCACAGAAAGAAAGCCTTCGGCTTAAATATGAATATTTTGGAGAGAAGACCAATGATGAGCGTTTGTTGGCTAGATGGATAACGAAAGAGGTACTTGGTTTTTTCGAACCTGATATTTTTGCCTATAATAAATATAGATATATTTCTACATCTTTATAAAAGTAATTATTTTTCTATAACCAAAACAAAGGTATTAGAGTTTTGATTAAGGTATTCTAGTTTTAATATACTTGGTTGCAACATGTTACATGATTAAGTTTATTGATTGCATCTAGAGTAGTGAAATATTTTACAGTTTATATGAGGAATATGTTGTCACATAACTTAACCTAATGTAATATGTACCAAAACTAAAAAGCAATAAAAAATTTAATGTCAATTCATAAAATAAAAATTTTAAACCAAATAAAAAACCATTAAAAATCCATATTTGCTCATAAAATAAAATAAAATTACAAAACTAAAAAGCAATTAAAAATTTAATGTCAATTCATAAAATAAAAATTTTAAACCAAATAAAAAACCATTAAAAATCCATGTTTGCTCATAAAATGAAATAAAAATAAAAACCAGCATAGATCCATCTTAAACCCAAATCTATCAAATACCTAAAGAGATCAAATTTCTTGAGGTGTAATTTTATTCATATTTAATCCTTCTCGATACTTTATAGATCTGAATTTAAGATGGATCTACGTTGTTTCCTAATATAATCAATTTAAACTTTAAAAAAACATGAAAAATCACAATTTGCAAGCTTCTAAACAATAGGCTTGAGCTCATAAAAGCTCAATATTTTCTACAAGTCAATGCCATGTACATATGTTGAGTTGAACTGTTCAATCTTTGGTTCAAAGCTTACATAGATGTGAGTTGTAGATCTATGTTCAAACTTTGGTGCAAAGATTACATAAAATGTGAATTGTAAATCGTTTTCTTTAAATGGAAGCTTTGAAAGGGTTGTTCAATCTTCAGAACATTCTTAATATTATTCTTTAGATGGAAACTTTGAAAGGGATGTCCAATCTTCATAACATTCTTTGAAGAAAAAAATTAGTTTCAATCTTTAAACATTCAAAAAATATCATCCAAGAGTGCTTTTCAAACATTTTGCTTGCAAAATCAATGTGCATGTATTGTTTATCAACAAAAAAAATAGATGTCCAACATGTATCGATGAATGTACTTTAAACATCTCCTGTAATGGATACTTCCAAGGATCAAACTGTATGCAAAGTTATGAACCTCGTCAAGCAAAAAGCATGCATCACACCAAAAGTTTGTATGGTTAGGGTAGGGCGAGCAATCTCCAAAATTGCAATGCTCAAAAGGCTAGCTATTGTAAAATTAGTTAATTTCCTTAATAATCCAATTCATCAATCTAAACCAAATCTTATAAACATTTGATATGTGCATTTAATGCATGTTTCATGTTGGTTTATGCATGATCTGAGCACATACTATTTGAATTCAACCAACAGAGATCTCTCGAGAGGGATCAACTCAAGAAATTGGACTCTCCTCATGCTTGATAGATCCAAATTTAAGTTGTATCCATGTCAGTTTTAATTTTTTTAGCAATTGTGTGAAACTTAAATTGAAACATATGCAAGAACTTTTTTGGTTGGCATGTCTTGACAATCAAACAAGCATTTTTTGTGACAACACCTTCCCCACATTGGAGTGTAGAGTACCTTGTCACTCTCAATACAATGTCATATGTGGCTATGATACAAAATCATAGCCATAACTCCAAATATGTTTTAAAGGAGCAAGCCACAAGTCCCCTTGGGAATTAATGATCCCAACACTCCTTAACAATAATTGCCTTAATATTTATCAAGTCAAAGATTCTTCATCACCATCTTTCGTCGGTTCAATGCATCAAATGCTCCACTATGAATTGAACACAGTCATCATCAACAAAGTCTATATTCTATCCATCTTAGAATTTGCATCTCGTAAGTCGATCCTGTAGACATCATCAAATTGTCAACATCCATATGAAGGAACCAACAACAATACATGGGTACCTAATAAAGTCCTTTTGTACACCTAACAACCATCCATGGGAATACTTGGGTACCTAACGTTGCAACCGTCAATATAGTAGGAAGTCCTTCAGACACATGTTTCAATCAACTCGTTGACAAACTCACCTCAAATGTACCCAGAGTCTACAACCAATGTCATCCACTCACAAAGCATTTAGCTAACATACAAACCACTCCTTCTAGTGTTAACAACTCCATAAGAGAGGTATTGCACTATACCAAACAAGCTATTCAAACCATCAAGGACACATGGAAAAGGGGTATGCATGTCTATCCAACTCTTACAACAATATTCCATTTACATGTTACATACATAGAGGCATATACATAACATTTACATACATCATCTCATGGAGACACCAAGTACAAGCTGTTATAATATATCACCTATGTACCATTTCAATATTATTCCCAAGTATCAACAAGGATAAAGCTCAGAAATCTTCAAGAGAAACTATATGTCATCCTAGACTTATAAGCACTAGTTGTGATTCACATTTTCATAAGGTTATTTTTTTATTATACATAACACATGAACTTTACCTTATTTTCCCATCACCGTCTGATCTCTGTTGTCACCATATTGACCATCCCTATCATCTTTTGGACCAAACTTCAAAAATACTCTCTATTCCATCTAGAACACCATCAAGTCCCCCTCACTACAATCTCTTCATTCCATCTTATAATTAACTTTGTCATTGACACTTGTCATCTTTGGAAAGAACAATGCAACTTCATTGCATCTGTAACTACCACGATATTCAACCAATTGTTACTCAACCAAGACACTCACTTCCAAAGTGCCCATGCTCCTCCATTCAAAGTTGTCATCTCAAACAGTTTACCAATTAGGAACCAATCGTGCCTTTGGGTTGTATACTAGCATCACATAGATTGACCGAAAACTTATTGTACTCGAAGGCCTAACATTAACCCAACTATATAGACTAAATATGTTAATCGGCCATCCTATTAACATATTTCCATCTATGAAGACACCCAAGTAACCAACCATGTTTCTCACTAATTCTCTCAAAGAATAGTTTGGATACAAGATGTATCAAAGTAAATCCTACAAACAATACACATGCACCGCATTCATCTATCAAAGATCCAAGATGAGGTCTTATGGCACCACATTCATCAAACAAACTCTCAACAAGGATCAACTAAGGGAGAAAAAATAGATAGATGTATTTTTCTTTCAACTACAACACATGATATCACGCAAACTCTAGAATGCTTTTTCCAAGTGTTGCCACACAAGGCTACAAAATATCAACAATATCTAATGACAGAGATCGCCTAAACCATTTAACCTGTTGATCCTCTGTAGAGCTTCACATATTTGGAATCAATGTCCTTGTCTAATTTTTTCTTGGATCTTGCATACTTTCACCTAACTATAGTTAGTGTAGCCAATTATAACAAACTACACTCATATATTGAGTTGACTAAGCTCAATATGTTTCTTAATTATATTTCAATCCAAGAAATTTTCACCGCCTTCATCAAAAGTTCTCATTAGCAAGTATAAGCATTAATAAATCCAATGATCTAATTGTGCTCTCAATAGGTACCCATACAAATAGGCAAATCAAATTTGCATGCAACAAGAAGTGAGCAAGTCATGACTTTATCATGCTTGTTCAAATAGTGTAACCAACAACAAACTTATCCCTCATGCTTCACAATTCCATGGTTGAGCATATCTATGTTCAACTCAAGAACTAGCAACCACCAATGAGTTCAATGTAATCCCACATTTGAGTTCATGTGTTCTTCATGGGCACATTTTTCTTGCTATTGAACCATTCTTCAAAGGGTCCATAAAGTCAATGACACACTTATGCAATTAACCACTACAAACTTCTTTTGTCCACCCTACAAATCCTTGGCTCTCAACTCCATAAGCATATCAATAAGAAAATCTCACTATTAAGTAGTGAGAGTACCTTCCACGTTTGAGCAATCTACTACCCAACCATGCAAAATCTGCAAGCTTATCAACACTCACATTGCCGTCATAGAATGCTTAATGCCACAACTTATGCTAGGACTAGCAACTTCAACTTTGATTTGCTAGTCAATACTTGTAGACATCAAACACACCTCTTAGTCTAAAGGAAAACAAACTAGATGGCAATAGCATGGGTGAACAATTCTACCCTTATATACTAAAGTTGAACTACTCATTGTCAACAATCCCTCCAATCAAGATTTGGTGCATTGGACCAACAATCCACAATAAGCATGCAAGCATCGGCATAATTGCATACTGAAATTGAGATCCATCCAATCAACATTTTTTTACATGAGAGAATCAGCAACTACGATCCTTGTTAAGCTTGTGTCTTTTTAAGAGATCATGAGGTCAACTCCTATGGCTACCACTATAGCTCACCGTGGCTCGTCTCACCTTGGCCTCAGGAGAGAAAAGGTGCCACCAATGATCCAATCAACATTAACACAAGTGTTTCTTTAAGCATATGACATTAGCACATCCATTAGAAGTTCAACCAATCAGCCTCAAAGACATGGATAATAAATGTGCTTCTCATCCTCAATTTTTCCAATCGAATTAAGAAAAAAAATGATTTCCACAATCCTACGGAAGGCAATAGCAAGACGTAGACAATACCACCAATAACTCCTTCATTGTGTAATTATAGCACTTGTCTAGTGACATCCGTGGTAACAACAGCACCTGAGATCGTAAACCTCTCCCCCTTTGTTACATCACAAACCAAATCAATTGAGTGATCTATGATTCTATTACACTAACCAAAAAAAATTATAACTCATCCCTTTAAAGAGATAATGGCAATGATTTTGTTGACTCCTGCAAAATTGACATAGAGATGCATGCCAAACATTGTTCAGCTACTCTCACCTACACTAATCCTATATCTTTATTGGTTAGTAAAGTTAAAAAACTGACATGATCACAAACCCTTCTAGTGAGAGATAAGCCCATATTAGCTTAGATAACATGTTAACAAATTGAAGTCTTAATATGTTTTCCACACAGCAAAACTTTGCTTACCTTGTATATTCAAAATCACAATTATACAAATATAAATACATCAATATGAACATAAGTGTTTTCACAATATAAATATATAAATCTGAACATGGATGTTTTCACGGTGGTTATAGACATTGTGTTAATGCTTTTGGATTTTCACTAATTCCTCATATTCTTGCCTAATTTGATTCTTCACTTTTTTTATCATACCATAGCCCTCAATGTGTTCATATACATCTTGAAAATTTTAGTTATTCCCTTTTCATCCAGCTCTTTTTCTTAATTTTTACAATTCAATATTATAACACATTTTCGTCATTATAATAACAATAATATTATTAACAATTCATTTCAAAATAAATTTAGTCATATTATTCTCATTATTTTTATTACATATTAAATTTACTCCCTAAAAGTTCTATATATCCTTAATTCAATCTCATTATTTTCATTACATATTAAATTTACACCCCAAAACTTTTATGTATTATTAATTTGTAACCATTTAAAAAAATTTAACAACTCACTCAAATTTAATATCCCCAACATCACAACCCATTAAAATCAACCTCATCCTTAGAATAACAATTTTATTATAATAACATTTCTTCTATTATGATTATTTTAATCATATTCATTTCCTGATCAATTAAATTTTATTAAATTTATTTTTATAAAATATATTCCTTAAATTTACTCTTATAATTAATTTGTACAAAATAATTCTATAAATTATTTTTATTAAATATATTCCTTAGATTTATTCTTAAAATTAATTTATACAAATTATTTATATACACTTAATTAATTATATATAGTTAATTTGTAATAATTAAAAATTATATTAATTATATAATTAATTATATATAGTTAATTTGTAATAATTAAAAATTATATTAATTATATAATTAATTTGTACAAATTAATTATTAATATATCAATCTGTCCCCTAATAATATCTCAATCTGTCCCATTGAGATAAGGTTTTCTGGAAAATATCAATTCATTATAAAGGTTTTCAAGAAATTACCAATTCATTGGAATAATAATTTCATTATATGAGGTTTAACCTTTTTTTTTTCTCTCATTCTTAATAAAAATATATTAATTCTTATTAATTAAATCATTATTTTTAAATAAATTGAAACCAAAATAATTTTATTATTTCTTTCACTTTATATTCTTATATTAATATACTTTGTTTATTCAATATTTACTATTATCTCTATTATATATTATATTAATTTATTTATCTTCCTTAATTTTCTTCTTACCAAAGCATAGCATCATCAATAGGCTCGTTTATGTGCAAAGAACGGTGCAGGCAGACCGGTGAACAAATTGGAAGATCTTTCTATGTCAGCAGGAGCGCCTGCGCTTATGGCATTGTCGTTTCCAAATTCTTCTACCTTATTCCTATTCCTGGATAAAGGATAAATTGTCTTTTGTATTGAGCCATATTCCTATTCCTATTGACTATTTATCCAACAGTCTTATATATTGAGCCAAACACTATTTTAAACCATAGCAGCTTCTTTGAAACACTATATTTTAACCATAGCAGCTTTTTTTATTCCATTAAGATGAGTGGAATGTCCACTCAAAACATTAGCTCTAAAACCATCGCACATTTGAAATCCAAAAGCATTGACACAATAACTGCATAAAAGTTATCTCAAGATGCACTTTCTCAACACACTAAAACTATAGCACATTTGAAATCTAAAACCATAGCACATTTGAAATCTAAAAGCATTGACACAATAACTGCATAAAGTTATCTCAAGATGCACACTGTCTCAAAACACTAAAACTATAGCACATTTGAAATCCAAAAGCATTGACACAATAAATACATAAAGTTTTGTCTCAAGATACACACTAGCAACTAGTTGAGAAAATATCTCAACCACATTGTCATAGAAGCTAAACTAGTGGCAGATGATTTCTCATATCCAACCATTCTAAAAAAAAAGCATAAAACGCATGAAAATACTATTCACATAGAGACACAATGACCAACAAAATAACAAACCATAAGCCATTAGTGGGCCTAATGGTTAAGAGCATGTGTTTCTTCTTAGGAGGTCCATTAGCTCTAAAACTATAGCACATTTGAAATCCAAAAGCATTGACACAATAACTGCATAAAGTTATCTCAAGATGCACACTGTCTCAACACACTAAAACTATAGCACATTTGAAATCTAAAACCACAGCACATTTGAAATCTAAAAGCATTGACACAATAACTGCATAAAGTTGTCTCAAGATGCACACTGTCTCAACACACTAAAACTATAGCACATTTGAAATCCAAAAGCATTGACACAATAAATACATAAAGTTTTGTCTCAAGATACACACTAGCAACTAGTTGAGAAAATATCTCAACCACATTATCGTAGAAGCTAAACTAGTTGCAGATGATTTCTCATATCCAACCATTCTAAAAAAAACGCATAAAACGCATGAAAATACTATTCACATAGAGACACAATGACCAACAAAATAACAAACCATAACCCATTAGTGGGCCTCATGGTTAAGAGCATGTGTTTCTTCTTAGGAGGTCCCTTATAACACAAACAAGGGGGTCTCATACACCAATTTGGTGTCTCACTTGGCGGTGACCTTAAAAATAGATTATTATTATTATTATAATGACCAACAAAATAACAAACCATAACCCACTATTATAATCACAAGTATCAAACATTGTTCCATAAGACAAGTAGGAGTTACTGTTTCCAACAAGTACTGTCAAAAACAAATATACTGGGAAAAAACAGTGGCAAAACTCCAAATACAAGTTGGAAGTTCAATTAACTGATTAACTAATATTTTCAATGGGAACTGTAACTGGGATTCCATTGAAAAATGACATTAAGATGGCCCCTTCACAAATACAAGTTGGAAGTTCGACCAATGCATGGCTTTCACTGCCAAAAGAGACTGAAAACTTCCCAACTAGAGCTTCACCTAAATCACTTGTACAAAATTAGAACGCATAAAGAACAATGGCAATATCTAGGAGGACCATCTAGCAGTTACAATGTAGAAAATATCTTAGAATATGCTCAGATCTGCTTGAATATTTTGCACACGCAATTTATTTCCCACTGCAAAATAAGAGGAACGAACAAACAAATGCATTATTTCTCACGCGATTTATATGTTGTCTAGTGCACAAACAAATATATTGTTAAAACAGAAATTTCTTCGATGTAAAAGGAGTAGAGTAAAATGGGAAGAGAGAATATAATCAATTTTGATATATATAAAAAAATACAAACATAAAACGCTGAAACAATAATACTCACGTGCTCATCATTAACGTGATGTTATCTCCTTTCAAAAGAATCCGTCCTAAAAGACAGATTAAAATGATTAGTTCTTTTACGCTCTTCTTAAAACAGTTATGCAAATCAAAACCACAATTGTTTAGACGCAAAAAACCTATTTAACTTGGATCTCTTTGTCAACAATCATCCAAAATATGTTCTACAAATGACAAAAACAACTGTAGAAAGATGCTATTGCAAGAAAATATAAGAGAGAAAAAAGATGCATCAAATGATAATTGTAAGTTTATTCCTTTTTCCTTCATATTTGTTGATATGCCCAAAGAAGTAGATAACACACCTAACGGTTTATGCGTCTTTCTCTTGACTGAAATTTCTTCTGCATCTTCCAGTACAAGGTTCATGTACTCATCGAATCCCTGCCAACAGAGAAACAGAAATCATAAGAAAAGAAGCAATGGCTACAAAATTTCCACTGGATACCATAAAAACCATGATGGAGAGACAGGCATGGGACAGCTAATGCCCAGGCCAGCTAGTCAGACCTAAAGGACCACTCTTGCCTGCCATTAAGGAAAGGGAAAAGCTAAGAGACAAGGAGAAGACCCTTAATAATTGCTCTCATACCACTACTATATAAACAATTACATTTTAGAGAGGGGTTGCTATTGCCAATTCAAAAACACAGTTGAATAATTTTACCAAAAGTTACATGTTAATGGCATCATTGCAGGTGCCTACAAATTGCATCTTTATACCACACAAATCAGACTTTTATTCTGTTGAGTCAGACAAATGCCAAATCATGTTTCTTTGTCTCTGGCATATTTTATTTTGCATCATGGTTTTAGCAGCATGCATTTTGCAGCTCCCATGTTTTCCAAAGCTTCTTCATACATGATTGCAACAAGGCATTATTTGCAGAGACAACCAAAAGAACGTCAATGGTAAGTATGAATAAGAGGCATCTTAATACTCTGGTATCACGTAAACCATAATCCAGCTAGCCTATTTGGGCGACTTGCAATTTCTTGTCATCCAGTCCAGGATAAAACAAATTAAATGACAAAAACCTTTCTAAAGTGCAATGGTGAAGTAGAATGAGATGCAATATCTGTCATTCTCAGAACACTTTCTTCAACTCTTGGTTTAATACACAAAGCAAGGCATTGTACACTTCATATAGGAATGGCTTTATCATCATCAATTAAAGCTTCAGTGCAGTGCATCTTCCTATCTCAACAAACTAAATGTTGTTTAAATCGACGTTCTCCAATTTATTGTACATAAATCTCACATTCTAATGTCTTTTGCAAGCACCATCCATTCCTTTCATCTAAACTCCAAGAAAACGGCTTTTAATTCTGCCACAAGAGATAAAGTTAACTGCACGCAATTTAACCAACCCAGTTAATACAGGTAGCAAAGGACCAGTCTTTATGAACCAAGCCTCTGGAGCCTACTTTAACTTGTGAAGTGTCCCTATCCACAAGATCCATTTTACATTCATGCTGTCATTTGTGTGGCAGATTTCCACATACTACTTTTTACACCCAACTGCAAATCCACCAGACATTGTATTGCAGCACAACTGGCACTAACCTGGATATATTCAACTTTGCTGTAGGGGCAACTTTTTCTTCAACTTGCATGAATGTTTTCTTCCGCTCATCTTTGCCTCCTACCTTTCCATCAATCCAGGGTTCAATAGAGAGCTTAAACCACCAGACAACAAAACAAAAGAAACATGCTAAAAACTTGCATGCCTCTTCTCAGCCTTCCACTTGCTCCTACAACAACAAAAGGTGGAAGTTCTTCCTCATTCTGTAAAATTTCTGTCTACCCAGAGCATGTCCTGCATGTGACAAAAAACCCTCTCCTATGTGTGATAAGTTAATTTTAATAATGTCCAAAGAATGACCACAATGGTAGGTCAATCAATGGGACTAAAGTTCATCAGTGTAAAATTTAAAAACAAGTGTGGACAACAAAGCAGCTCCTATAGCTCCACTATCAAACAGAAAAAGAACCAAGTACATTTCATGTTACAAGAATTTATTTTCTATGCCAACATGCTGCAAGTTATAATCTCCTGTGTGTTTTATAAGAACAATTTTAGCAGCAGAAATTTTCTGTAGCTCATCGCATAATCCAGACCATCATGCCATCTGTGGAGATGCCTGACTGTGTAGTTACTGCAAACAAATTTTTCTGCCTCCATCTGACCTTCCATTACACTATGCTGCCAATTTTTTCCATGGCAATTCATCTGACCTGACATTCACATTGCTCTTACAGCCCGTCATTCACATTGCCGTTGCAGTCATTTACTCTCCCAATCCCATCAACTTGAAATGTTGTCAAAATCATAAGCCAATCCTGCCCATTGGTTAATAAATGGCTAATCCTGTCGCCAAATGCTCACACTCTGACCGCCGTAGTCTTCCTCTTGTGGACCAGTCATCATTAGACCATCAAAGCAGGTTGAATCCCACTCATACCACTATGATTCATTCTTCTTTTTAATTTCGTCAATTTCCTAAGTCTAGACTTCGGAATATAATTTAAATTTTATATATTGGGCCTTTCTGCCATATCAAACACTAAAAAATACTTACTTTTTTATATTTGTAATGGGGTACCACTGCCTTCCACTGGTCGTGTGATTCACTAACTCACTTTTCCATACTTTTCCATTGTGACACAATATCTGGCCATACCTATGTTAGAACTTAATATGCCAACAATGACTTTAATCCTCTAGTGTCAAGGTCTGATTCTTCCACATGCCAACAACAAACTTGGCTCTAGTATCTTATTAGATTATGCATACATAGTATAAAGTTGCAAAGAGAGAGGAAAGAAGCATGAAGAAGAGATGTACAATACTCGTCTCATGAAAGAGACAATCCCCTTTGCAAGCAACCATCATGCTATGACAACTAAAGTCTAATAAACACAGCACATCTTAACCTTGTTTAATAGTTTGACATTGACTTTATTAGATTATGTCCAAAGTCACATTATGATAACACGCAATAAACTTAACAATGACACATTAGACTATGCTAAGTTGCTAACTCATTCAAAAAATCATTAAGAGTAAAATTTTGTAAAGTTCTTCAAGTATAAAAGTGAAAGTTATGACATTGGTATGCTTTCCTGCATCTCTACACATTGGAATAATGATACATAGGAATATAATGATAATACACTATTCCTATCTTAATGCATGGGAAGCTCTAGGAAGGGTGGTATTTTACCTGGATTTGATAGAAAGAAATTTCAATTTGAACTATCAATATTTCAGTATTTCATAGAACTAACAAGTTAGGCAATCTGTGATTTGCAGGCCCTTGAAGGTATGAGAATTAAGAAAATGTAGAGTGTCTTGGAATCCAGTCCAACCTGGGATCCATAAGATTATACGAATGGAATAATGAGAGTTGGGGATGAATAAACGAAATGAAATTTGAATAGTGATACAAGAGCCCTTGGAGAAACTATGGATACCCTGTGTGAAGTTTTAATAATAATCTCTCCACTAAGCAAAAATGTTGCCAAAGTTCAAGCCATGAACAAATGCATAAAATTCTTTAACGTAGGTGGCCATAGTTCAATTTGGCTTGAGATGAAGTCTCACAATGGTATGCAACTGGATGTTTTCCCAACTTAAAATCAGTGCACCCAGTGCCAACTAAGAGGTGTTTGTCTCCAGCTTAGAATGTTGTTGGAGATCAAGAAGAGCAAGCAATGGTGTGATCCATAATGCATACTCATGTTGCTGAGAAGCTTCATAGAGAATTGTTTATGAATCGTATGTGAATAATAGGATGAGGAACATGAGATCTGAAAGTATGTCAAGCACAAGCGCATTAATGATACCTTCTGTTGATGATTTTGACCATCTGAAAGTATGTCAAGCTTCTGAAGAAGGACTCAATAAGAAGCTACAAATAAACAAGTCATCATCAACAAGTGTTCTTTCTGAAGGCATCAGAGAGAAGCTACGACAGCAGGACATTACCTTTATTGCCAATGCTACAGATTTGGGCAGTGGTAATTTGTGGCAGCATAGTAGGAAGTCAGCTAGGAATTTACTCTTGGAGGGAGAGGAGGCCATCCAATGGAAATCATATTGATAGAAAAGCTAGTGAAAAATTACACTCAACTTAAGAAGAAGATGACTCGGCAGAGGATAGTCTTGGAACCCAACAATGTGTACTCTGTCAGTATCGGATACAAAGCTATGTTTTTTTATAAGGCCCCGACTGAGTGTTGGTGGTCAAAACCACTTTGGAAGTTAAGGCTCCAATCAAATCTAGGATTTCTTTTTGGTTAGCTTTGACTAATAAAGTTTTAACTTGAGATCATTTTTATAAGAGAACCTAGAATGGACCAGGATTCTGTTATTTATACCGAATAGATGAGGAGACCATCCAACATATACTTTTGGACAGTCCCTTTGCGAAAGAGGTTTGGAAGGAGGTATTATGTTTATCTGGAGAAGCTGGGCAGTAGAATCATAATTCTTTGGTTGAATGCTCAAAAAACTGGATGAATGATCCTGCTGTTGTGAGCCAAAAAAACCCTCCCATGCATTGTTGTTTGGGTACCATGGATCACCTGAAATGTCATCTTGTTTCAGGGGAAATATTGCTCTCTATTGGTAGTATTCCATAGCATCAGACATATCTATCAGGAATTAAAACAGCCTCCTGTTTAGAAGAACTTCAAAATTTGCAAACCACATGAGGTAGAAAAGTCATATGCTTGGATTATTTTGATGGTGCCAGCCAAGGTAACCCAGCACCATGAAGGGCTAGAGGTGCCTTTTATTTACCTTATGGAAATTATTTTTCTTTCAAACTGTCCTTAGGCTGTGGAACAACAATTGGACTGAGAGGCATGCCATTGTAAATCTTCCAAAATTGGTGCTAAAAAAAGATCTAGACAAGTTGCAGCTCATCAGGGATTCCAGAGTCAAGACTGGTGTCATCAAATGGGTCCAACGGATTCTTAGACTTCAGAATCTTATTTTAAGCTTCAGACATGTTTATCACCAGTACAGCTATGAAGTCAATGGTCTATCCAAAGCTGCCAATTCATGTCCACTTGATGTGCTACAGATGGAGAAGACCAGAGGAGGGGGGCATCCCCCTACAAATCCCTGAGTTTACTGTTAGGCACAGGCCCCATGTTTGGCACAGATGCTGTTTATATTTAATTTTAATTTTATGGTCAGATTATTCCAGGTTTTGTGCAACATGTGGCATATTTTTTAACTATTTTGATGAAATCCCCCCCTTTTTTGTCCAATGATGTCTGGCTTTTAAGCCAGTCTATATTATCTACTTTTTTGAGGTAGGTGTAGACTAGATAGGAAGAACATATGGAGTGTTAAGTAGAGAGTTGTTTTTTACAGGTGCCTCAGCACATGCTGAATGTAACTTTGTTTTTCATATCAATAATATAAAGTTAGGAATTTTTCCTCTAGCTAAAAAACTTCATGATAATCTCCAAAGTGATTGCTAAAATAATGGAAGAGATTGTTTTCTGATTCCATTCCCCAAGAGCAGTTTGGCTTTCTTGGTAACAGGCATATCCATGATGTCATTGAAGCGGCTCAGGAAGGCCTTTGTTCTACAGGCTATGGTGGTGTAATTGGATATTTCTAAGGCCTGTAACTGGGTCAGTTAGTTATATCTCAGGTTAATTCTGATTCACAATTCTTGCTGCGTTCCTTTGGTCAACTAGATTATGGGTCATTTGAATTCTGTGTCCTTTTCTGTTCTTATAAATGGGGCAGCATCTAATTTCTTTAAGCCACCCAGAGGCTGAGCATTCAAGTAGGGCCATCAAGGAGGCCTACAGGATCAGTTCAATAAAAGGTATATAATTGGGCAGGGTGTTTGCATCGATACATCTACTCTTTGAGGATAATGTGCTTTTGTTTGGGCATGGCTCCTACAGAAAAGCTATTAAGTTTAAGGAAATCCTGGACTCATACTGCTTTGCAACAGGAATGGAGATAAACACTCTAATCCTTGAACAGGCTACATGAAAGAAAAAATGAGGCCATTCACAGGATTCTCTTTAAATGTCAGCCCATTTAACAATGACCTAGGATATCTGAGTTTCATGTCAAAATCCCAGCCAGATCTGAGTTTCACCCTAAGTTAAGTCAATGACTGGGTCTAGCTGTATCAGAAAATTGAAAGAAGAGTCACAAACTGGTGTACTAGGTGGATGTCCATAAGAGGCAGACTCACTTTTAGTTAAATCAGTATTAGAAGCAATTCCTGTATATTGGCTTTCTTTAACCTACATCCCTATTGGGACGCTGGAGAAAAATGAGGAATAAATGTTTTCATTTTCTATGGCCAGGAAGAAGGGAGAAAGAAGGCATTGCTAGTCAAATGGAAAAGGTTATCTATGCCCAAAGCTGCTGGTGAAAGGTATAAATATTTTCATTTTCTATGGACAGGAAGAAAGGAGAAAGAAGGAATTGCACTAGTCAAATGGAAACGGTTATCTAAGCCCTATGCTGCTGGTGGGTGGGAGTTGAAAATTGAAATACATTCACCATTTTGGCAAGGCCCTGGCTTCCAAGAATTTGTGGAATTTATCTCTGTAAGATTTGTGGCAGAATGTTATCCAGCAGAAATACTAGGATCCACTTTCCTTTTAAGAATGGGCCATATTATCAGCAAAGTTTTATCTCAAATGTTTCATTTGTCTGGAAGGCACTAGTATTGTCATTCTCTTGTAGAAAACCAGTTGGCATGGAATATTGGAGATGGCAGGAAAGTTAGACTGGGCATTGATCCCTGGGTGGGATATGAAGGCCAGCATTCCTGCCTCTGAGCGTGATAGACTTTTTGCAAGATCGAGGACATTACACACTGGCTGATGTTGCAGATCCAGGGAATACTGGTATTTAGAGAAAAGATGGAAGAAAGCTGAGCTTCTCAACCTGGTGAGTCCCAAGGCAGTTTATTGAGACCTGTATACTCTACAGTTGGCAAAAAATTCAATTAGGCTGAGAGATTAATGGTTTGGTCGAAGAATATTTCCATGGGTGACTTTACTGCTAGTCTTGGCTACAGGGCAATGTTTGGTGAGGAGGTAGCAGAGGTTGTATGATGGTGGAGACCCATTTCAAATGAATGCACCTATGAAATCACAATTTCATGTCACTCACCTCAGCTAACAAGGTGCTGACTTGGAAAGTGTGGCAGAAGTGAGCATGGCATGGCCCAAGCCTCTGTTATCTGTGCAAATGTGAAGGGGAAACAGTTGACCACCTTCTGGTTCACTGTGCTTATACAAAAAGAAGGATTGGGGTTCAATCGTACCTTTGACAGGAAGAAGAAGAACTTGGCAGGAGAACACCCAAAACGATTGCCTGCTTAAATGGTTTACTACTAAAACCTTGAGGGAGTTTAGAATGCTGCCCTTGATTGTATTCAGGGCCATTTGGATACCATGGAACACTATCATTTTCCAAGAAAAAGAGGTTCCCTCCTTTCAGGTTCAGTATCAAACTCACTTTCTTTTTGTTAAACTCGAGACTTCACCAAAAGCTGAAAGCCGCAAGGAAGGTGGGTGAGCTGGCGGTAAATAAAACCTTCCCTGGTTATTTTTTGATGTAACGTGTCAAGAGAGTCGAGACCCCTGCTTGCTGTGGATCTGGAGGCTAATAAAACCTTCCCTGGTCATTTTTTGATGGAACGTGTCAAGAGACCCCTGCTTGCTGTGAAGCTAGTGGTAAATAAAACCTTCCCTGGTCATTTTGTGATGGAGCATGTCAGGGTACCCCTGCTTGCTGTGGAGCTGGTGGAATGATTTAACTTTAATGATAGCCATAAAATCAGCTTCAAAGAAAACATAGATAGTAGGTACAAAAAAAAATTTAATGGCTCTTATTCTGGTCTTAAAAGTTAAGAATAACTTTGGAAAAGATGCCACAAAAATTCAGATCCTGGGTAAATCTAAGCAGGTGATTAATTCAAATTCTGATTTCTAGATCATGGGGTTTGCACAATCTAGTTCTCAGACCCCTCTTTGAGCAGGCAAAGCTCTTGGCAAACAAGTTCACTCACAGGACTTTTGTGATGAGCAGGCAAAGCTCTTGGCAAACAAGTTCACTCACAGGCCTTTTGTGATGAGCAGGTAAAGTTCTTAGCTCATATTTTGATAATTTAACCCTTAAATAACACATTTTATACCCTGAACATTACATATGCCATCCTATTATAGCCATTTGGGTTTTATTTTTGTAATTCCTGGTAAATTGATGTATTTAAAGCTTTTATGGAGTTGTTGAAAAAAATGCATGAATTCTTGATGATTATTAAATGTAGGAGGCACCAATGATCTATGTTGCAGGGAAATACTAGAGTCTATTCATCTCTACTGCAGAGACTGACATTTTGAAAATCCATATGGTCCATATAATTCATGTGCTATGTGCTGAGTCCTGACATGTTGCTAACAAGTGTGCCGATGAGTCTGCTGACAAGTTGCTAATGAATGTGCTGATGAGTTATAACATTCAGAATGTTTGCACCTATGCCATAACCCCCCTTCAAATTTTAATTTCACATGCTTGGGTCAAGATGTGAATGAGAGCTACATTCCTAACCATAAGATTAACAATAGAAAATGAATATACTGCCTGGCCATGTCAATGTCTTACACAAGTATAGCAATGTCCAATTGAACAGGTAATTTAGTAATTTGTCTCCAACAAAACCTATGAAATTTCTGCAAGGAAACCACGCATGAAGTTGATTTGGTTGGGCTCCCCATTCTTGATGGTTTCCACCGATTTTCTTCATTTTTTCCCTTTGATACCTTATCAGATTTTTGTCTGGTCACATACTTGCTTATTCTAACTCTAGGAGGAGTGTACAATATATTTACACTTACAATAATTGAGAATTGCAAGGCCTTGTATTACATGCAACATGAAACCTAACTCAACACTGTCGGTGGTATTCTCCAAAAGCTGGTAGAAAAAACCAATTCTCAGCAGCATTGCTAGGGTAAGCCCTCGCAAGGATAGACAGTAAATTTTGACCTTATAACTAATCCAACTAGCATTACCTCAGAGTCATTGCGGGTTAGTGAAGCTATCAAAAGATAGCAACCAGAAAAATATGTTCTCAAACAATTTAATTAGTTTAAACATAGGAATGTTCCTCGAGTACCTGGTCAAAAATGACAGTAGCACAGATATGAGCGCTTTAGGAACATCCAAACACAATACATTATACAATCAATTAATCACTAGTGGTAAAAAAAAGCTCAGGTTAACATTGCCAAAATTGAGAGAATATTGACAAAATGCTACACAGCCAACTCCAGCAACTAACCAAATTGTGTAGCCTAAAACCTAGTGGCAATCATTCAGATTAACGTGGTTAAAACCCTCTTAAACCCTTTGCCCTGAGAAAATCACACTAAAAGCAATTTACTACCACGGAACCTGATTTGCAATCAAGCTTCCTGCATGATTTTTTTTTTAAACTGAACCCTCGCAGATATTCTGTAAAGTAGATTTTAAGAGTTACTAAAACCCTAAACCCTAAATATAACAATTTAAAATTCAAGAAAATCAATAACCGGTTCAACTTACAATGATGCGACCTTCGATCCTCAAATCCTTCTGTTCAAACAGCCAAATCTGAATGCGAGCTTTCTGCATATCACATTCAACAACAACGACAAAATACAAGTAATTAAACTAAGATTCCCTCATTTCGCGCCGTCTAAAACATCCTAAGACATTTATACTTTTGTTGAAGCCTCCGTTTCAAACAAAACCAGAATGAAAGAAAGAAAGTAAAAAAAAAACACATTTTTGACAAAATGCACGCTCAAATCACGAGATGCCGAGAGGGGGGCAGCTTACGCTTTGCAGAAAGCGAAAAATGAGATTCTGTGCACAGCAAAAACAAAAACACAATTATGAGAGAAGTCTAAAGAAACGAGCATAACAAGTTATTTGAGTATAATGAGTGGGAGCATAACATAGAGTTCTTACAATGGGCTGGGTCATAATCCTCTGAACTCTGGTGGTCGCCATGGCTGCTCTGCTCTAAAGTTTTTCCCGACCTCTTAATCGCACTGAAAAATATATGGCTTAAGGTATTCCCTGCAAAACGTTTTATTGCTAATGAATTCAAAATTTTGAAGGATATTATAAATTTATAGGGGTTTCATCGAGCAAGCTCACGAAAAGCGCGTTGTATAGGGAGCGGCGCCCCTTTGTTCCGACGTTTTTTTCCCAATTTCGGTCCAAACTACCCAAATCGATACCGCCTTGATGTTCCGACTTTTTTCTCCCAATTTCGGTCCAAACTACCCAAACCCTCGTTGTTCCGACTTTTTTATCCCAATTTCGGTCAAAGCTAACCAAATGGTCGAAATTGAAATTAGAGTAACTGAATGTTGGAAGTTATGTGGGCCCAGGGGGAGTGTTGGAGGATTTGCGGTCATATAGAAAACAGATCAGAGTGTGATGGCAACATAGTTTCAAGCATGATCCAAATGAGCAAAGGATGAACAGAGGACTCAGAATAACGAGGAAGATAAAGGACGAGTCGAGATCAACAGTCAAGAGCAAATATGCAAAGTTCGAAAGGTAATCTAATGAACAGATTCGATGGTCAAGAGTGAACCCGCACAAGAAATCGACGGCGTAGAAGAGTGTTGCAGTGCGGGAGCGGAAAGGCGGAAGTCCAAAAGTTCGAGAATAAGAAAGGTTAGATTTTCGATTTCCGAAGTCGGAAAGTAGAAAGAGGAAGTGCGGAAGTCGGAAGAAGTTAGTTTTTCGATCCCGAACTCCATAAGTCGGAAGTGCAGAAGTCGGAAGAAGTTAGTTTTTCGATCCCGAACTCCATAAATCAGAAGTGCAGAAGTCGAAAGTCAGAAGAAGTTAGTTTTCTGATCCCGAAGTCTGGAAGTCGGAAGAAGTTAGTTTTTCGATCCCAAAGTTTGGAAGCCGGAAGTGCGGAAGTCGGAAGTCGGAAACTCTGGGATTTGTCTAAACAAATATTGAAAATTTAGGATCTGTATACTGCACCAGATTCAAATCAACAGTCATGGAGAGCCCAAAGAAGATCAATGATGCAAAAAGGTTGGGGCGGAACCTGTACTGCAGAACCAGGAGTGAGGAAGCTCTATTTTCTTTGCAAAAAACAGCAAGTGCGGAAGAGGCCAAAGGATGAAGAATCATTACAGAAATTCATGGTTAACCAGCGATTGGACTTCTTGTTTGTCATAAGGCATCGAATTGTTTGATAAGTTATGGAAATAGACAGTCAGGTGCACGAGCAAGTAAAGAAGTTACAGAATGACATTTATAAAAGGATGTGCATGGTGAACGAAGGTGTGCATTCTCTGAAAACAGAGAAGCTGATGCATAGATCATTGGTAAAGTGAGAATCGCAAAATGACTGAGGACTTTGAATATCCAGAATGAAGATAATGAGGGGAACCAATATGCATAAATCCAGAAGAAGATCATAACAGAGTTAGTATGCAATGTTATATCCTCTCCTTTTAGTTGAGACCTCCTTCTGTCGGACCTCTGTGCATCTGACCTTGAACTGGTAAATTCACGAGTGAGAAGGGGGAGGGATGACTCGCTCTATTTTGGGCTGTGGGTCCCAAAATGGAGGTGGCCATAAAAAAGCTTCAAGCTGGAAAAGAAATAATAGTAAAAAGTCAAAAAAGAATATAAAACACCCGAAGCTTTCTAGTGAATAAGTCATTGTTTCTGTCGAACTAGAGGCATGTCTAGCCATGTGTCAATGTGATGTTTTATAATGGAGGTAGCCAAATAAAGATGATGGCTAGTTGACCAAAATGAGCGCTAAATACTTTGCGAGAAATTTCTTCCAAATCATTATTATGGCTATCAAAATCGTGAGCATCAGCATGTAAGTTCCAAATCCAAGTGGTAGTATCAGGGCCTTTAGCTAGCGTCTCTGAATATTGTACTGTACATGTTTTAAGTCTAAGAAACAAGGGTGGAAGGGTGGTGCTAGGGAAAACTGTCAGTTTTCTTTGTACAAGTTGGAGCCTGTACAAGTGGAAGTCGGTGCTTCCACCCAGTTGTAGCTGGAGAATGTTATCTTAGTGGGTGCTAGAAAATCATGAGAGTCGGTGCTCTCAAAAAGAAGGAATTTGTAAAACAGAGGTTGCAGCCTCAATTGAGTAGGTGCTCAAATAAAGTGAATATTTGTCTGTCTCTATCATGTGTGTGTGATTGATAAACATCATCTCAGTTGTTATACTTGCTGCAATATCATAACTAAATCTGTAATTTGTAATAATGGTTTAAATCTTGAAAAATGTCTTTAAGTTTAGAAATAACTGATTCACCCCCCACTCTCAGTTATTTGAGTAATTTCAACAATTGGTATCAAAGCGGATTCCTTTTGTCTAAAGGTATATCTGAAAGCTTAAACATGGCTAGTTATGAAGGGACTTCATCTCAAAAGGTTCCTCTGTTTAATGGAACCAATTTTGCCTTTTGGAAAGTTAGAATGATAACTTATATAATGTCATTGGGAGCTGATGTGTGGGATGTAGTAGACACTGGCTATGTAAAGCCAATTATGCTAGCCTCCAGAGATGACAAGTTGGAATTCAGTTTTAATGCCAAGGCAATGAACGCTATCCTGAGTGATCTTGCAGAGGCCAAATTTGTTAAAGTAGTGCACCCTGAATCTGCGAAAGAAATGTGGGATAAGCTTGTAAATAGTTATGAAGGAAATGAAAAGGTAAAGGATGCCAACCTTCAAACATATCGACTAAAATTTGAACAGCTGAAGATGAATGAGGATGAGACAATTAGTAAGTATTTCCTAAGAATAGAAGAAACTGTAAATGCCATGAAGGATCTTGGTGAAAATTTTGATGAAGCCTTCTTAGTTCATAAAATTCTAAGATCTCTGCCTGAAATATTCAATCCTAAAGTCTCAGCAATAAAAGAACTGAATGATCTCAAAACTCTGCCTATGGACCAACTCCTAGGAATTATGATAGCCTATGAAATGAAGATTGGTAAAGACAAATCCACCACTAGAGAAGCTTCTTTTAAAGCAGATAAGGATGTTGATTCTGAAATGGATGTAGCCGAGGCAAAATTTGTAAGGAGGATGAAGAAAGGTTCAGGCAAATACAAAGGTAAAATGCCCTTTAAATGTTTTAATGTGGTAAAATAGGTCATTTCGCTTCCAAATGTCCCCTCAAGCACAAGAGGCAGACCTCTGGTGATGATGAAGGTTATTTTTTCAATAAATACAGTAAATAGGCTAAACACAAAAAGAAAATCCTGTCTGTATATGATGTTGACTCTTCAAAACAAACTGACAGTGATTCATCTGGTGAAGATGAAGTGAAGAACTTTATGCTTATGGCCATAGATGATATTGGAAATGAATGTATAGAAAGTGATTTGAATGAGAAAGAAGCCATGGTGGACATGGAAGGGGAACTAATCAGTTCTCTGGAGGAAATTGACAAGCTTGGATTAAAGAAAAGAAAAGAAAAACAGTTACTGATGCAGTATGAAAAGAATGGCAAAAAACCAAGTGAAGACATTGCACTGCTAAAATTGGAACTAGAAGGAGCAAAGAAGATAGAAGAGCTTCTCAGACAACAATTAACAGAAGGGAAAAAGAGATGTGAAGATCTGGAAGCAAAAGTAGTGGCAGCTATGAAAGAGTTGAAGAAATTTCAAGCTTTGTACCACCAAAATCTATCCAGTGTCAAGGCTTCAGAGGAATTGAACAACATTCTCAGCAAGCAAAGGTCCCCATGGGTAAAAACAGGTCTTGGCTATGAAGAAGGTTCATGCAGCAAGTAGTTAGAATGTGAACCTACTATGCAAACAAAAGGAAATGAGGCAAGTGCAAGAGTCAGAAATTCAGATCAGAATTATTAACCAAGGAATGTTCAAAAACATAGTCAACAAAAGGAAAGGCCTCCAAGATTAAGGTACAATTTTTTTTTCTATGGCTACTGTTATTGATGCTCTAATTTTGGTCACAAAGCTGCAAACTGTGTATTTAATTTTAGAAACATGCAATCAAGGAACAATCAAGGGCTACAACATAGAAGAAGAAAGTCAGCAAGCAAACAAGAACTGCATACAACTCTGAGAATAACTCATGATAGAAATAACAATCCTTTTGATTTGTTGTACAATGAGCCGGAATGTTATGTTTGTCATAACTTTGGAACAAGGCTTCAAACTATCATCAAAAGGATTACAAAACAGACCCAAGATTGAATTACTCTGCTGGAAGTAATAAAATTTGGAAGAAGAAAGAAGATAACAAATGTGGCTTAGTCCTTTTTGTTCAGAAGCAAAAAGGACCCTGGTACATTGATAGTGGATGTTCCAAACATATGAATGGTGATAAAAGTACATTTATGCCTCTAAGTGAAAATAAACTAGGAAATGTAACTTTTGGAAATGATGCTCCAGGGAAGATAAAAGGAAAAGGAATGGTCAAATTGAGTAATCGCAAAGGGAAATCCTAGGGCATGTTGTTTGTATATTGATTAAAAAGTAATCTTCTTAGTGTCAGTCAGGTTTGTGACAAAGGATGTGAAGTTGTCTTCACTTCTAAAGATTGCAATATAAAGTTTGTATCCTCAGGCCAGTTGGTTGCAAAACGTATAAGAATTGAAAACAATGTCTATGTGTGGAAAGAATAACAAGAAGAATGACATCTAAGCAAGTATGATGAAAGTTGGCTTTGGTATAGGAGACTTGGACATTTAAGCTTTGATCATATTATCAAACTTGTGAATAATGGGGCAGTAAGAGATATTCCAAAGATATTAAAGCCACATGACTATGTTTGTAAACCCTGTCAAATGGGAAAACTTGCTCGCACACAATTTAAATCCAAGAACTTCACATCAAAGGACAAACCATTTCAGTTAGTACATATGGATATGTGTGGACCATCAAGAAAAGAAGGCACACAAGGAGAAAGATATTTTATGTTGGTCATTGATGATTATTCTAGACTTACATGGTTTCTTTTCTGAAAGAAAAATCGAAGGCACTTGAAAAGTTCAAAACTTTTAAGGCCCTGACTGAGAATCAAACAGGAAAAAGACTAAAGGCAGTAAGATCTAATAGAGGAGGAGAATTCTGTTTAGAAGACTTCAAGGAGTTTTGTGATAAAAATGGAATTAAAAGAGAATGCACTATTCCAAGGACCCCACAACAGAATGGAGTTGTTGAGAGACAAAATAGGTCAGTACAACAGATGGAAAGATCAATGATGAATGAAAAGAATATTTCTCAGACATACTAGGTAGAGGCAATTCACGCAGTTGTTCATATTCTTAATAAAGCTCACCTAAGGCCGAACAGTGATAAGACTCCTTATGAACTATGGTTTGGAAGACCTGTTCTATCAAACATTTTAAAGTCTTCGGAAGTAAAGTGTATATCAAAAATAATGATGAACATCCTAGGAAATGTGATGATAGGGCTGATGAAGGTATCCTCTTAGGATATGCTGCAAACAGTAAACGGTATACTTGTTATAATAAGAGGATGCACAAATTGGTTGATTGTATTGACATCAAGATTGATGAAGGAAACCCCATGAAAGACATTCAAATAAGCCGTGTTGAACCATATACAGAAGATACAGTTGAAGTTAAAGAAAAACAGGTCCAAGAGTCCGAACAAGAAGATTTGGAGTCAGATGATGAACATGCAAACACTCGGGCATATTCAAGGCAGCAGATAGAAACAAAAGCACCTTCCAGAATAGTTCAGAAGAATCATCCTGAAAGTTAGATAATTGGAGACAAGAATAAAGGAGTGCAGACAAGAAGAAAGTTTATCAAAGCTTCAGAACAATCTCAGATTGCTTTCCTATCTATGATGGAACCTAATAATTTTGAAGAGGCTAGCGAGGATGAAGATTGGGTTAAAGCCATGAATTAAGAGCTTGATCAGATTGAGAGAAATAACACTTGGGAGTTGGATCCTATACCTATAGATAAAAATGTAATAGGCTCCAAGTGGGTGTTTAAAAACAAGATGAATAAACAAGGACAAATTGTAATGAATAAAGCTCTATTAATTTGCAAAGGGTATGCCCAAGTTGAGGGACAAGACTTTGATGAAACTTTTCCACTAGTAGCACGATTGGAAGCCATCATAATGTTTCTTGTCTATGCCACTCATAAGAACTTCAAAGTATATCAGATGGATGTTAAGTCAGCCTTTATCAATGGAGATCTGGAAGAAGTCGTCTATATAGAGCAGCCTGAAGGATTCCAGCTGACAAACAATCCTGACATTGTCTGCAAATTAAAGAAGGCTCAATATGGATTGAAACAAGCACCCAGAGCCTGGTATCATAGACTGGACAAATATCTACAAGACAAAGGTTTCAAGAAATGTATTGTTGATAGTAACTTGTATATCAAATCTGAAGGCGATAATCTATTAATAGTTTTGGTGTATGTGGATGACATTGTATTTGGATCCACTAATGATTCTTCTATGTAGTGGTTTGATAATGCCATGCAATCTAAGTTTCAGATGTCAATGATAGGAGAACTTTCATACTTTCTTGGTGTTCGCACTATCCAGAGTCCTGAAGGCTTGTTTCTCTCCCAAGAGAATTATTTGAAGGAGATGTTGAGGAAATTTCAAATGGAAGACTCATCACCTGTCAGTACACCTATGGTTGTTGGGTGTAAACTTAGCAAGGATGATCCCTCACCAGATGTTGATCAAAGAACATATCGGTCAATGATAGGAAGTCTCTTATACATCACAACATCTCGTCCTGATATCATGCAAGATGTGGAAATGGTAGGAAGATTTCAGTATGCTCCTAAGCAAAGTCATTTGGTCGCTGTGAAAAGGATATGCAAATATTTGAAGGGCATAATGACTTATGGTCTCTGGTATCCCAGGAATCAAAATCTTCAGTTAACTGCATATTCATATGCTGATTGGGCAAACTGTTTGGATGAAAGGAAGAGTACAAGTGGAGGTGCATTCTTTAGTTGCATGGCTGAGTAAGAAGCAAGGCTCAATATACTTATCCACTACAGAAGATGAGTACATTGTTGTTGCCACCTGTTGTACACAAATTCTCTGGACGATTCAGAAACTAGAAGACCTAGAGGTAAGATATGTTGACCCCATTCCTTTCCATTGCGATAATACCAGCGCCATTAGTATGTCCAAAAATCCAGTCCTTCATTCCAAAACCAAGCACATACCTATTAAGTATCACTTCTTAAGGGAACATGCTACAAACAGAGTAGTTCAATTGAATTTTATACCTTCTTTAGAACAGACTGTTGATATCTTCACTAAACCCTTACCAAAGACACAGTTTGAGTACCTACGCCAGAAGCTATGTATCATATCGTATTCCAAATAAATTGTTCACTTTGATAGGGGGAGTTGTGCTATAGAGGATTCCTTTACATTGGTGTCAAAGGGGGAGAATTTGTTTGTTACAGATGATAAATAGATTGATTATTACTAGTACAACACAGGTTCAAAAGTTGAAGATTGTCATCAATGCCAAAGGGGGAGATTGTTGTAGGTTTTGTGGTCAGGGGGAGATTGTTGGAGGTCTTGTGGTCAAGAGGAGACTGTTGAAGGATTTGCAGTCATATGGAAAATAGATCAGAGTGTGATATGGTTGTCATTGATGGAAACATAGTTTCAAGCATGATCCATATGAGCAAAGGATGAATAGAGGACTCATAATAGTGAGGAACTTAAAGGATGAGTCAAAATCAATGGTCAAGGGAAAATATGCAAAGTTTGAAAGGTAATTTGATGAACATATCCGACGGTCGGGAGTGAACCCGCACAAGAAATCGATGGCGCGGAAGGAGTGTTGCAGTGCGAGAGCAGAAAGGCGGAAGTCCAAAAGTTCGAGAATAAGAAAGGTTGTATTTCTGATTTCTGAAGTCGGAAAGCGGAAAGAGGAAAGCAAAATTCAAAAGTGTGGAAGTCGAAAGAAGTTAGTTTTCCAATCCCGAAGTCCAGAAGTCGGAAGTGTGGAAGTGCGGAAGTCGGAAGAATTTAGTTTTCCAATCCCGAAGTTCGGAAGTTGAAAGTGTGGAAGTGCAGAAGTTGAAAGTGCGAAAGTCAGAAGGAGTTAGTTTTCCGACCCCGAATTCCATAAGTCAGATGTGCGTAAGTCAGAAGTGAGAAAGTCTAAAGAAGTTAGTTTTTCGATACCAAAGTCAGGAAGCCGAAAGTGCGAAAGTGGGAAAGCGAAAGTCAGAAAGTTTGGGATTTGTCTAAACAAATATTGAAAACCCAGGATCTACATCTCGCACCAGATTCAGATCAACGGTCACGGAGATCTTGAAGAAGATCAATGGTGCGGAATGGTTGGGGCGGAACCTGTAGAGTGGAACTAGAACTATGGAACTAGGAGTGCGGAAGCTCTGTTTTCTTTGCAGAAAACGACAAGTGTAGAAGAGGCCAAAGAACGAAGAATTGTTATAGAAATTCATGGTTAACCAGCGATTGGACTTCTTGTTTGTCATAAGGCATCAAACAGTTTGATTAGTTATGGAAATAGACAGTCAGGCGCATGAGCAGGTAAGGAAGTTACATATTGACATTTATAAAAGAATGTGCATGATGAAGGAAGGTGTGTGCTCTCTGCAGACAGAGAAGCTAATGCATGGATCGTCGGTAAAGTGAGAATTACAGAATGATCGAGGACTCTCAATATCTAGAGCGAAGATAACAAGGGGAACCAATATGCATAAATCTAGAAGAAGATCATAACAGAGTTAGTATGCAATGTTATATATGTTTTTCATAATATTGTATTGTACATGTTTTAAGTCTGAGAAACAAGGGTGGAAGCGTGGTGCTAGGGAAAACTATATGTTTTCTTTGTACAAGTTGAAGCCTATACAAGTGGAAGTTGGTGCTTCCACCCAGTTGTAGCTAGATAATGTTATCTTAGAGGGTGCTAGAAAATCATGAGAGTTGGTGCTCTGTATAAGAAGGAATTTGTAAAACAGAGGTTGCGGCCTCATTTTAGTAGGTGCTCAAATAAAGTGAATATTTGTATGTTTCTATCATGTGTGTGTGATTGATAAACATCATCTCATNCAATATCATAACTAAATCTGTAATAATGTTTTAAATCTTGAAAAATGTTTTTAAGCTTTAGAAATAATTGATTCACCCCCCCCCCCTCTTAGTTATTTGAGTAATTTCAACACTGAAGTTTCAATGATCTTACTTAGGTTGGATTTCGGTGAATTGGGTGTTTTGGTTGTCTGATATACCTTCTCAATTTGATTAACAGAGTAAACCTTACAATGATTTTAGTGGGAGAAGTATACTTGACAACCAAAACACCTTCGATCCCTTGGAATTCGACAGTGGTAGAATCATTGAAACTATAATTTTGGTTATTCAAATCATAATTTTGACGATTTGAGTAGTTTCATAATTTGACATTTAGTTTAGTATGAATAACTATGATCATTGAAATTGCAAAATTGGGTAAACTACAATTTATAGGTCCAATTTTGACCAAAATTGGGGAAAAAACATCAAAATAACGAGGCGTTTTAGTTACTCTTTATCCCACTCAATCAAATTAATGTGGTTGAAAACGTTGATATAATAATAATAATAATAATAATTTGATTTTAATGTTAAAGGTTACGGAATGGCATGTACCCTATCCCATTTGGAACTTGTTATTTTATAACAAAAAATGCATGTTCTTTATCATTAGGCCCACTCAAATCCATGTTATTAAGAATGTTGAACAGAGAAAAAAATGTGAGCATTAATATGAGAAAAAAAAAGTGACCATTAATGTGAATTTTTTTTCCAAACAATAGAGTCATGGAAAACCCTTCCACTACTTCCCATGATTCCTGGATGGTAAACTTGTAAGAAATCAAGAAAATCAAACCCACGACCTCCCCAACTTAGAGGGAAAAGATCTCTTATGTGGCTCATGACCACTTGACCTAACCCTCAAGGATTACCGAGGAATATGCAAGCTCCTTATTAATTTTTTATTTTGAAAATTAAAGTCTACAATATTGTAAATTTTGATATTAAAGATAGAATCATATACCACATTCTCATTAGAATAACTCTATATTGGAATGCAATTTTAACGATTAAAACTTGTAGTTCCAAAAATATGTCAAAAATCCTACTCATTTGCTACACAATTAGCTTACTTCCTAGTCATGTCGTATGTGTCCATATTTATCCTTTGGTGTTTGAGATGGCATATATTATTATAAATATGTTTTTACTGTATCTCATCTCGAGATATGCATTGGGGTTTAAATACTCAACAATTATTAGTCCTCGTCTCTTATGACATGAAAATGTTGTTTCCAACTTTTAGTATTAATCCTTATCATACCAAAAACATATTGCCCTGTATCTTAGGATAGCTAATGTTTGGTCGAATAATTCCCCAATGTTTGATTGGAGGATCCCTAATTTCTATCATTGACAATCAAATAAATAAAATAAAATAAAGAATTGTAAATCTCACTTTGGCATCACAAATGATATGTACTATCCAAGGGTTTATTTGTGTTTAATTGAGAAATGTTGGTCGCTACAGGGTGGCTTCAATGCACTCAAATACCATCAAATAGTTTAGATATTCCAATGTTGTTACTTCTAAATGTAGGAGATCTTCTAGCAAATCAAAATTGATTTTGTTCAAGTCAAATATCCTAATATTTAAAACCATAAAACAACATTTTGAAATGTACATTAGTGTATGCCATATAGCATTGCCATTTATGGCAATGCTTTGATGCACACTAGAACAACAACAACCACTTTATTCAAGGAAAATATCGCGTTACTGTTGTGCTTTTATACTTACATCAAAATTATGTTCACATTAAATGTGTGTTTCTTGCATAATTTTGTTTTTTCTTATAATGGTATTCTATGATTTCGATATGCTCAGTTACACACCCTAAGTGACAAAGCCTTAAACCACTAGGAGAAAGACAAATTGAATTAAGAGGAGGGTATTGTCACCTCACCACCCTCTTTTGTTAATTAGTGTTAGTTCTCCTATAGCACAAAAAAGGCTTTCATGTTACTAGGATTGCTAAGACTATGAGTGATAGTTCACGGAGAAGGACTCTTTAGCAAAATAAGTTATGGGTTTTATATGTAATTAAAAGTGAGTGATGGTACAAAAAAAGAGTAGTGCCTATTGAGCACATGGGATCATAACTCGAAAATCATAGATGAAGCACTTGCTACTAAAAGACTATGGATTATTACATCAAGTGATTACAAAATAGAACATTTACAACCATAGATTATTGTCTAGATTTACCTATAGAATATGATTCCAATTTTAAAATGACACTAAAGGGTTTGGCTCTTGGATTAGCCCTTATAATATATGAAAGGGACAAAGAGGCACACTTACTGAACAAACGACATGCATCAATATCCCATTTCACGATACAGTGGAATGTGTACACTCGTCTTTGCACACTGTGGAGAAACTAATAAAAATGCTACATGACACCTTCCACATTTTTTTTAACACAAACCAAAGAAATTTTTATATATGTATAAAGGCTGAGCACAACCATCCTTACAAGGTCTGAAACCGAAATTCTCGAGCAACTAAAGAAGGACAAACAAAAATTTCTAGGCTATGAATATAAAAGTAAATGATTCTAAACTTCTTGTTGAAACAGGTTAGCCCCATGGAAGGGTATTGTCTTACAAATTGGTTTTCAGCAATAAACAAAAAAACATATATAACCGGGAGGGTACAACCTAAAACTTCTGAGCTTCCTGCCCATGGGTTGGTTGGCCAACTGAGGGCTCTTCCATCTGCAAATCTCCAAACAACAAAGGAGTCTTGGCAGTGACTACACTAATATGACACCTTCCACATTGTGTTATAATAGGAACCACAATGTTGGCTCTTGTGTTTGTTTTTTACTTAGAACTCTAGCAAGTTATTTTTCTTTCCATGTTCCCAATCAATTCTTTCTTATCAATATCAAGGTTAGTTTCCTTTCCATGCTCCCAACCAATGATTTCTTATCAATGTCAAAATTTAAAGTATCTTGACATGAATATATTTTTTCTAGTCATAATCATAATAGAAACTATTTCACACAAATTTGTAAGTGGCATTGCTGTTGTTGTTATTTTTCAATGACGATTTGATGAATTTCCATGTATTTTGGAGATGCCACACATTTAATCTTTTCTTTCTCAATCTTATAATCCATGTGTTAGGTGTGGAGCAACTATAGTAGTGGGTGTTCCTTGTGCTAGTATAGAATTGAGCGAAGCCATTTCACCACTAAATCCTTTAGCATCGTATGTAGTTGATTTTGTTCATCAAGGAGCTCTTTTAGCAATGGTTGTGGTTCTTATTCAAAGAAATAAATCATGTAACCACATGTAGGTAGCTTTAGTTATGTTGTTGCTTAGAATTTACATGTAATGTACCCAACCCCGAAACCAAGGCCAGGGACACCAAATAACTTAGGGGAAGGCTGAATCGAGTCAAATCACAATAGGATAAGGTATCTAAGGCTTTAGACATCATGGCATCAAGCCAATTAAATATAAAATTCAGCCTTTAAAATAAAATTGTGACACTTTTAAAATGCAATTATAATCGTTCCAAATGCTCATGCAGATGCAAGACCAAGCAAGCATGAAAATTAAACCAAAGTTGCATACTTATTAAAATTGAACCTTAGCATTATTAAAACATTTATGAGTGACCATAATCATCCCAATAACACTTGCAAATTAGATTCACTGATTCCTTTGCAAACAATCACAAATCCGGAATTTTTAACAAATAAACTATGCAAATTAAGATACTTCCATAAATCCAGTCTATGGCACTTGCTTTAACAATTTTGCATTACTTATTGGATCAAATATGAAGCTAACACATCAGTCATTCAATAATGAATAACAACATGCAAAGCAACCGTCTGCAACCACTAACTCATAAAAAAATCAAATCTACAATTAGCTTGTAATTTCACAACCAAATCACTCGATAACCACTTGATTCCCTACAAAATCAACTGTGAGCCCATAATAAACACATATCAGCCATACGGGGCACTCTACAACCACCAAGGGTGCGGTTGCATGTTCAAGTACAACCATACAACATCAAATAATCACGTCTATAGAGAAACTATCAATTCATTCCAGTTTTCAAGCAGAAAAACCCACTATCTAGTGATCAAAACTTAGTAATTTCATACGTAGATTCATTTACGGATCTGATCATCCAAAGAGGGCACATTTGCAGATTAAGATAAATAAAAAAAAAACATAAAATTATGATGGGTAGACTTTCTCCAAGATCAAATATAAAACTACTAAGATTTCCCACAAAATTTCAAGCAGTTGACTGACCAACCAACATCTGAATGTTAAGATAAAATTCTCATTCATGAACATAATTTAACTCAGACACCAAGGGCGCAATAGTAGCATGAATAGAATCATATAAACACATAACAAACATATGTCAAGCTACCATCAAGATAATATCTCATAGACAAGAAGAATGCACAAGTTTCTAAGTAGTTAAATCATCAAATCTGCATCCAACCACTGATAGAAAACCATATACACCAACAGTGAATAGTTCATCCATCAAGGGTGCTATAGAAACAATGGAAACATCATATAAACATATTCCTTGTAGTTTATCACATTGTTTTCTCTAGGACTATCCCCTTGTTGAATAATATTGTAGCTCAGACAAGTGCTTCTGCATTGGATAAAGGTTAAGCATGCAAATGATGTCCACAATAGACTCTCTAGGCACTTTATTTATTTATTTAAAGTTAAGTGATTCTTGTATTTATTTCCTAAAGTTTACTTAGGAAAATCACATTAAAGAATTTATCATCTAATGCTCACTAGTGACTAATGTTTCTAAATAACATAAAATAAGTCACTTATCTTATCAAGATAGAATTGACATCAACCAGTCCACGTATCGCCCAACTTTAGGCACTGCTAAGCGAAATTCTTCTTAGATCATCCACTGCTAAGGTGAGGCCAAGGAATCCATAAGAGATGCACTCACTAATAGAATAACTCAAGAATACCACTATGAGAAGACACAACTCAATTCCTCTCCACCTATTGTCCATCCATCTACCCTACCTATGGGATGTGAATCCATTCACCCCACAAGTCCCTCGAACATTTCCAGTCTCTGAGGACATCACCATCCCATTTATTAGTTTTACGGGCTCTAGGATATAGGACAAGTAGTGGACTTGGAGGAACTATACCAGAGTTGTCTAGGCTTGCATCAAACACAAACACATAGCTCACACATACAACATACCATAGCATACATGTCTCACAAACTCACTAGCTCACTAGTTCTTAGCATAAATGACATGAATTACATGGATGAATGAATAAATAGATTCCCAAGGAGATGAAGCATGGATTTTATAGACAAGAGAAGGAAATTTGAACCCAAGGAGGTCAATTCATACCAAGGTAATCCAACTTGAGTCAAGAGGAGAAGGTTAACTCAACCATAGGAGGCCAACTAGAATTCCACCAAGGTAGCTCGAATTTCAAGGAGGGTGACTCCATACCACCCAACCCAACCCAAATTTATGTGGGGACACTTCATTCATGAAGAGAAACTAAAATTAATGAGGGGAGGAGTTACACAAGCAAATATTAATTCTCAGAATGGCAAAAGGTGTCATAAGGAGGTGGGAGTTACATAAATCCAAGAGTGGAGGCTAAAGAGGGTGCATCCATAAGAAAGAGGAGGTAAATTAGGGCCATAAATGACCTAGAAACACAAAAATAGGGAGCATCTCCATGAATAGAGGATTGGGGCACACTTACGGAGGTGGAGGCTAAATTCTAGCTTGTGGAAGTTAAATTCTAGCTTACAACTCCTAGAATGTAAAGGAGAGGGCGCCTTAGTGTAAGTGGGACTCATAAAATAGTATATTTCATCAATGAGGGCGCATTAGGAAAGGGGGACCGCTAAGGCATGAATAAGGTGCAATAGTAAATCCACGGGTCAAAATAATTAAAAATAGGGTCAGTTGTACAATGTTTGGGTGACCAACAACTCTAAAAGTTACCAAGGTGCAAATATGTACTAGGATGAATAAAAGCAAGTTCTAAAGTGCTAGGAATGTCCCCATTCCCACTCACACTATGGAGTCCATGGCCCCCCATTCTTGTTTGTGGTCCCCATTGTGCCAATTATTTTTAAAAATCAATTATTTACAATAATAACAATTTGGGTTGACACCCCTTGATTCTAGGGAGGCCTTAACTCACCACAGGGAATGTTTTTATCAGTTGCAGGTTGGGATAAATGACAATTACAAATGGTACAAAGACTAAACAAAGCACACTTTATCCCCCCTCTTAGAACACATCTGAATTAAAATGTGCATAGTGGTTTTATGAGGGAAATAATGATGAAGTAATGGTTCAGTCTGTTTTGACGATTGCAAAAGCCATGAGCCTTAGGTAAAATACTGATGAAAATATGATTAATCATCATATTTCTAGCACAAATTTCCCACAGTATTTTGGGGGAGCATCATCTTCTCATACTCAATCTTCTATGGATCATCTCCTAGAACAAATTTTTAGGAAACTTGTATTTTATAAGAATCAAATTCTTTTTTTAATCAACATTTTCCACATATTCAATTTCTGAATTTGGTTGTAACACTATTGAAATATTTCATGGGAAAATATGAACATTAATTATGACTTAGACAGTTTATATGAAGAACAATTAATTCAAGTTTTGAGGGATTTTTATGATCTTTTGCATGGGAATATACCACTATGAAAAGCATCCACCTAGATACTTGCATCGCTCTCTCTCTCTCTCTCTCTCTCTCTCTCTCTCTCTCTCACACACACACACACACACACACACACACACACACACACACACACACACACATGCACACACGCACGCACGCACACACACACACATGTAATTCCTCAACAATAAGCCCTAAACATATGTAATGTTGTTATTTGATTATTATGGTGGCACTAGGTGCCTGGACTATGGACTATGAGCATTATTATTTTTTTATTATTATTTACCTATAGTTAAATAATAGCTCAACATGGACAATAAACATGGCTTAGGGGTATTATATTCCACTTGAGAGGGGGTTGGGGAGGTTAGGAGTTTCTAATCTTCTTAGCAGTACCTTTTGTTTCCTAATTTTTATTGTACTAGACTATGGAGGCGATATTACACTTAATTGATGCTTTGCATGCATCCATGCACCCATGCAATTATGCACCATGCACGAATGCACCATGCAACCATGCATCCATTCACCGTGCATAATGAAAATATTCCCTATCCAAGTTATCTTCAATTAATAAAAAAAAAATTTAGGGTGGATTCGAGTTACCTTCAATTATTTTGAGTGATTTGGGGGGGATTAGAGTTGTCTTAGTTAGTTAAAGGGGTTTTGAGTATAATTAGAGTTTTACTTAGTAAATTAGAGTATATTTAGATCAATTAGAAGTGCATGGGATTGATTTTAAGGAAATTCGAGTCAATGGGTGAAATTCGAGTTGTCTCTGTTGCATGGGAGTGATTTTTGGGGAGGTTTGAGTCAGCCTTGGTAAATTCAAGTTATTCTCGGTGGCTGGGAGTGTTATTCCTATGGATTTGAGTTAGCCTTAGTGGATTCAAGTTAATCTCATTAGAAATCTAATGGTCATCCATTGTTCTAGTAAATCCCTCACTGAATTTGAGTTGCTTACCAGTGAACTTAAGTTATCCATGCCAATGAATTCAAATTTGTTATGAAACAAATTCAAATTGATTTTCTTTGGGGGATAATTCTTGATTATTCATTCCTTCATTCATGGAGGGGATATGAGTTGTTCATGCCATGATTGATGAGATCTAGCTAACCTTGTGAGCTTGGGAACTCATGTATGCTATGTTATGTGTGTGAACTATGCATTGGCAACACAAGGATATTGTGTCGTGTTTGAAGTAAGCCTGAGCAACTTTGGTATAGATCTGTTGTGTCCATCGCTTGTCTATATCTTAGACTTGCACATAAAATCTTGATGGTGAGTAGCGATGTCATAAGGGACCTAGGAGGTGAATGGATTACCATTACACCTGGTAGTGGAGTGGAGAAGTAAGTAATTGGTGAAGGATTGAGTTGTGGCTTCTCAAAACTGATATTTGGAGCTAATATTGTGTGTGATATAGTTCCTCGATGTCCATCGATTGTCTTTGTCCTATACTTGCACATACACCCTATTGGTGAATGGTGACATACTTAGGGTCCTAGAAGGTGAAGGGATTACCATTTCACCTGGTAGTCGGGTGGAGGAGTAAGTAGCTAGAGAGGGAAAAAATCCCGTGGAATAAATCCCAATTGCAACTCTCAAGTTGTGGGTCTAAGTATTATCCTTAGAGATGAAATTGGAAAGAGATATTTCCTTAGCATGTGGATCCATGACCTTATCTTGGGGCTGACCTTCTCAAGTAGTATTGGCTTGACAATGTTTAAGACTAGGAGGAACGTTGATATGTTGATGCTAGTTGCACCATATATAAAAGATAAGTATTCTTGCCATATTACTTACTATGTTATTGATGCACATGCACCCGTGGAGGCTGATATATATTGGTTATATTATGTTGCATAACTATTTATATTTTCATGTTTAATGGCTGAGTTGTTGCTGAATTGGTAGCTCACGGAGTAGGTATGTGAATATGTTAATCTAGATGTTAGATGCTAGATTGTACAATTTATGGTAGTTGTTGGGGTATGATTTTTGGACAAACCATATGGCCATGTATGGTTGTTTTGGATCAAATATTATATGGGGTTAATGGTTGATATTTTATGTTGTTTATCTTTCTTTTTTTTTTCAATGTGGTTCACCCGCCGGCTTGACTGACGGGCTACATCCACGGAATAATTTCAAGAGGGCCCACCCGAAGGGGCCTCACTCTCGGCACACTTCATGCCTAACCCCAAGAGCGTCGAGGAGAATGGATCCCACGACCTCACTTGCCGGGAGGCCTAACTATGGTTGCTCGACCGCTTGAGCTAACTCTTGGGGCTTTTATGTTGTTTATCTTATATACAATAATGGTATAATTATGCTTTAATGAAGTATAGTGATGTTGATTTATTGTGGTGCTAGAGGGTAGTTTGCTATGAAATGATGATCATCAAAAGGTATGATATTTAGGGAATACCGTATGGAAATATATGGTTGTTCTAGATTTGATATGATATGGGTTTATAGACCGAGAATTACTCTTATAAATCTGGTATATTTATTTGTTGTATTTTGCTTCCTTGGAATGTTGGAATGTTGATTGTATACTATCGTAAGTGGAGCTTTATGAATGTATGTAAATCTGATTTAATAGTTGGTTAAATGGATGCGGGTAGCTTCCGATACGTGTGATGACATTTAGTAAATATGTAAATATTTTGGTATGAATGTATTCACGTGTCATTACATTGCATTACATTGCATTACATGTAGAATGGTGAATTATTGCATTGGAAGGGTCATATTCCTTGTAGAGGGTTGATTGTTTTAATTAGTTTGGCTTGTTGACATGTTAGCGTAAACCTTAGAAGAAAAATATTTCATTGTGATTAAACTTATAATAACTACTCCTTGTTATAATCCTGAAAGTATTCGAACCCTCATGATGTGTTTGGGGTCGGGTACTTTACAAAGTGGTATCAAATCTTAGGTTCCAACGTTGCAGCTGTAGGGCCTTATACAGAGTTATAAACCTTTTTTTTTATGTTCACTTGGAAATTATAAATGTGCTTTGTGAATGAATTTTAACCCCCCTTATGTTAATGGAAGATTCAGAAGCCTCACTTCAAAGATCAACTTGGTTGTATCCTACTTTTTAATTTCAAAAGTTAAGATATTAAAGATCAATTTATTGTATGCTTTATAATTAATTAATATTGCATATTTACCGCTCAATAGATTGATTTATAGGAAGTATACATTTCATATATAATGTTCAGTAGATTGATTGGTCGATTCATGTTCACTTTGCATTGCCTCTTTTATCGTCCAATAACATGATTGGTCGATGCTTGTTCACTTTACATTGCCTCTTTTACGGTTTAGTGATCTGATCGGTCGATGTTTGTTTAATGTGCATTGCCTATTTTACTATTTAGTGACTTTATTGATCGATGCATGTTACTTTGCATTGCCTCTTTTACTAATTAGTGACTCGATTGGTCAATTCTTGTCCATTGTGCATTGCCTCTCTTAATATACATTGAACTAATTGGTAAATGGTTAAGTATTGTGCATGGCATAATTATTGATTGGTAACTACAAGGATTATGTCTATATATTGTGTGTTGGTTATGCGTATGCATTAGGTATGAATGTGCATGCATAGAGTATTGAGTAATTCAGGAAATGAGGGGTAGATCCCTAATCCCTCTACATAAATTGCATTCATATGTTTAGGATGATCATGAAGGGATTGCTTGAGTATGAATTGAATTAATTAATATTGAAATGCTTCTTGTTGTATGATTGAATTGCAGGTATATAGATACTTACTATGCCCTATTATGATTGGAAAATTGTATAATGACTGAATACTATATGCATTAGAATGAAATGGCAAATGCATTATTCGTAGGCATTAGTTATTGCATAGTAATTAATAAGGTGCATTGGTAATTGCATATTTGATTTGGTATTGCATTTATAATTTTGGATTGTCGTTTATAAGTTTGCTTGCTTGTTTCTTTAAAGTGGATGAAGTTTTTCTTGTGATCTTTTAGAAAATATTATTTACGATATTTGTTAGAAAAATATCATGATGATCTTGTTAGAGAATTTATCTTTGTGATCTTTGTAGAAAGGAATCCTTGTAGAGTATCATAGTAATATTTCATGCATATTGTTGCAAAAGTATCTTGATAGTATTCTATGTAATTGTTGGTAAATTGTATGCATGGGATTGACTGACTATGATGCACTTCATGAAATTGGTTGAGATACTTGTTGCAATTCATATTGGTCGGTATACTTGATGCACTTCACATGGTTGAGATACTTGATTCGCTTCATGAACTTGGTTGAGATACTACAAGCACTTCACATTAGTTGTGATACTTGATGCACTTCATGAACTTGGTTGAGATACTAGATGCACTTCATATTAGTTGGTATACTTGATGCACTTCATATTGGTTGAGATACTTGATGAACTTCATGAACTTGGTTGAGATACTTGATGCACTTCATATTGGTTGGTATACTTGATGCACTTCACATTGGTTGAGATAATTGATGTAGTTCATGAACTTGGTTGAGATACTTGATGCACTTCATATTGGTTGATATACTTGATGCACTTCATATTGGTTGAGATAATTGATGACCTTCACATTGGTTGGTATACTAGATGCACTTCATGACATTAGCTCGTATACTTGATGAGCTTCATGAGATTGGTTGAAACACTTAGTGCATTTCATGTGCGTGAATTATTGGAAAACATGTTTAATGCATCTTGTGTGTCTTAGTAAAGTATGTATATAATGAAATTCATGAATCTTTCATGCATTTCAAGTAACTTAGAGTATGTGCATAATGAATGATTGAATTTGAATTTGACTTTATTCGAATGTGTTTTGGGTAGATGCATTCCAAGTGTTTGGTTCCATGTTCCTTTGATGCACTTCATGTATCATAGGTGAAGTGGAGTGAAATTGATTAAGAAGGAATTTATTTCATGTTGTGATTTCATGTACCTTGGGATTATTTCACGTGATTAAATAAAATTTATTTTCTTGAAGATGTGTTTTAATTATCTTGTTGTGTGTGTGTGTGTGTGTGTGTGTGTGTGTGTTTGTTGTTAACCGTGTGTCTGTTGGAATGTGATGAAAGTATCATTATTGAAAATATCTTTATATCTTGTATCATATATTTCTATACTTGATTTTAATCATATGAGTGATTGAAATATGATTTTTAGGTGGATGTTTCTTTTTTGAATATTGAAGGCCTCATAATGAGGTTTGAATGCCTTGTAATGAGGTTTGAAGACCCCATGATGGGAATTGAAGATTGACTCTTGCTTCCTTGAGTCCACTCTACTAGTCCTAGTTCTCGCACAACAAGCTAGGAAATGGGATGATGATAGGAGTCACATCCCATAGGATGTGGAGACGGATAGGAAAGTAGGTGGTAGTGGGAAGTGTTGTGGTTAGAAATAGGTTATCTTTCTGAGGCTTGTATGGGAATGTCTATGAGATTTAGAAATATGTTATATTTATGAGGCATGTATGTGAGAGTTAGAAAGATGTTATATTTCTGAGGCATGTATAGGCATGTCTATGAGAGTTAGAAAGATGTTATCTTTCTGAGACATGTATGGGCATGTCTATTATCCTTTTGTAAAGGCATGTATGTAAGCATACATAGAGTATGATGCATTGCTTTAAGGGGGAGGGAGTCCCTGAACCTATGTAATGTTGTTATTTGATTATTATGGTGGCACTAGGTTCCTAGACTATGGACTATGGTCATTATTATTATTATTATTTACCTATAATTAAATAATAGCTCAACATAGACAATAAACGTGGCTAGGGGGTCTTGGATTCCACATGCAAGGAACTTAGGGAGGTTATGAGTTGTTGTTCTTCCTAACAGTATATTTTGTTTGCTACTTTTGATTGTACTAGACTATGGAGGTCCTATTACACCTAATTGATTTTTTTCATGTATCCATGTACCCATGCAACCATGCACCACACACATATGCAACCATGCACCCATGTACCCATGAAACCATGCATCCATGTGCCATGGATGATGAAATATTCCCTATCCAAGTTATCATCAGTTATCAAAGAAAATTTAGGGTGGATTAGAGCTACCTTCAGTCATTTTGAGTAATTTGGAGGATTTGAGTTGTGTTTAGCTAGTTAAAGGGGTTTTGAGTCTAATTCAAGTTATCCTCAGTCAATTAGAGTAAATTTGGAACAATTCAAAGTGCATAGGATTGATTTTAAGGAAATTCAAGACCTAGGTGAAATTCGAGTTGTCTCCGGTGCATTGGAGTGATTTTGGGGAGGCTTGAGTCAGCCTTTGTAAATTCAAGTTATCCCCAGTGACTAGGAGTGTTTTTCCAATGGATTTAAGTTAGGATTAGTGGATTCGATTATCTCTCATTATAAATAGAATGGTCATCCATTCTTTTGGTAAAGCCCTCAGTGAATTCAAGTTGATTACCAGTTAACCTAAGTTAGCCATGCTAGTGAATTCCATTTTGATATGAAAGGAATTCCTACTGATTTTTATTGAGGGACAATTCTTGATTATTCATTCCTTCATTCATGGAGGGGAGGGAATTTGTTCATTCCATGATTACTAAGATTTGGGTAATCTTGTGATCTTAGGAACCCGTGTATGCTCTACTATGTGTGTAAACAGTGTGTTGGGAGCATAGGGATATTGTGATGCATTTCGAGTAAGCCTAAGCAACATTGGTTTAGTTTCTCCATGTCCATTTATTATCTCTATCATAGACCTGCACATAAATATTGATAGTGAGTGGCAATATCCTGAGAGACCTAATTGCACTTGGTAGTGGGGCGGAGGAATAAGTAGGTGGTGAGTGTTTGAGTTATAGCTTCTCAAAACTGATATTTGGAGTTAATATTGGGGGCGATATAGTTCTTCTGTGTCCATTAATCGTCTATGTCCTAGACCTACACATAAATCATGTTCGTGAATGGAGATGTCCTGAGGAACCTAGAAGTTGAAGAGATCACCATTTCACTTGGTAGCGGGGTGGAGGAGTAAGTATATGGAGAGGGGGGGGATCCTAGACCTAGACTTGTCTTAGACCTTCCCTAGACCTAGAACTGTCCTAGGGGGATTACCATTTATCTGTCCTATACCTGCACATAAATCGTGATGGTGAATGGCGATGTCCCGAGGGACCTAAAAGGTGAAGGGATTATCATTTCACCTAGTGGTGGGATGGAGGAGTAAGTAGGTGGAGAGGGGGAAAATCCAATGAGATAAATACCATTTGTGACTCTTAGGTTGTGGGCGTAAGTATTATCCTTAGAGATTGAATTGGAAAGAGAGAGTTCCTTGGTGTGTGGATCCATAACCTTAGCTCAAGGGTGGCCTACTCAAGTAGTATTGGCTTGACAACATTTAAGGTTAGGAGGAACGTTGACCTATTGACGCTAGTTGCACCATATATAAAACCCAAGTACTTTTGACCTATTATTCAATATGTTATTGATGCACATGCTCCCATGGAGGCTGATATATCTTGGTTATATTATGATGCATAATGATTGATATGTTCATGTTTAATGGCTAAGTTTGATGTTGTTAAATTGGCAGCTCACAGAGTAGGTATGTAAATATGTTAATCTAGTTGTTATATGCTAGATTTAATAATTTATGGTAGTTGTTGGGATCTATTTTTTAGACAGTCCATATGGCAGTGTATGGTTGTTCTGGATCAGATATTCTATGGGGTTAATGGTCGATATTTTATGTAGTGTATATTATATACAATAATGGTATAATTATGCTTTAATGAAGTATAGTGATGTTGGTTTATTGTGGTACTAGAAGCTAGTTTTCTATGAATTTGTGACAATCAAAGGTATGGTTTTTCGGGTAGACCATATGGTTGTATATCGTTGTTCCATATCTAATATGATATGGTTTTATAGATTGATATTTACTCTTATAAATCTAGTATATTTATGTGTTGTAATTTTGACTCATTGGAATGTTAGAATGCTCATTTTATACTATCGTAAGTGGAGTCTTTATGAATATTTGTAAATTTCATTTAATAGTTAGTTAAATGGATACATGTAGATTCCCATAGGTGTGATTAAATTTATTAAACATGTAAAGAGGTTATGGTCTGAATGTATTCATGTGTCATTACATTGCATTGCATCTAGAATGGGGAATTGTTGCATTGGAAGGGCTGCCTTCCTTACAGGGGGTTGATTGTTTCAAGTAGTTTGTTATGTTGACATGTTAGCATAAACCTTATAAGAACAATATTCCACCTTGCTTAAACTTATAATAATTCCCCCTTGTTAGAATCCCAAAAGTATTCAGACCCTAATGATGTGTTTGTGGTCGTGTACATTACAATATTTAGGAAAATGTCAAACCAATCAAACAAGAACAAAGAAGAATGAATATGCCACCTAAGGGAAATAGGGAAAGAAGAATTGCATAAATTACTAAAAGCAGATTTCATTTACCCCATCTATGGCATTCAATGGGTGTATCCTCTAGTATTTTTTCCTAAAAAAAATGGAAAATTGCAAGTATGCATCAATTATAGGGAATTGAATAAGGCCACCTTGAAACATCACTTTCCTTACCCTTTATAGATTAGATTTTGGACACATTAGCAGGAAATAAATACTTTTATTTTATGGATGGATTCGACGGTTGTAACCAATTCCAGATTGATTTAAGGACTAGGACAATACAAACTTCACATGCCCATGGGGAACTTATGCTTACAAGGCATTACCCTTTGGTTTATGTAATGAACATGCCACCATTCAATGAGCAGTACCTAGTATTTTTTCTTACCTACTACAAGATTGTATGGAAGTTTATATAGATGATTTTATTTCATTTGGTGATTCTTTTAATTAATCTCTAACCAATGTGATGAAAGTTATAAAGAGATGTAGGGAGGAGAATATTTCACCAAAAAATGAAAAACAATTCATGATATATACTGGAGGAATTATATTGTGTTATCATATGTCTACTGCATGAATAAAGGTCAATCCTGCTAATATATAAATAATTTCTATAAAGCCACACACAATCAATACAAAATGGTTTCAAAGTTTTTGGGGCAATGCAGTCTACTACCAATGATTCATATAGAATTTTACTAAGATAGCATTACCATTGTTTAAATAATTAACAAAGGATGTGTATTTTTACTTGAACAATGAATGTCAACATGCATTTGATTTACTCAAGGAAAATATCTCCTCGGCCCTAGTACTTAGAGGTTTGAATTGGAATCTCCCTTTCAATATCTCCATTGATGCATTGGACTCAACTATAGGAGCAATTTTAAGCCAAAAGTAAAACCTCCTAACTTATGTTATTTATTCATAAGCAAAAATCTAGCTCAATGAATTGAATTACACCATGACTAAGAAAGAGTTCCTTGCAGTAGTGTATGCTATTAATAAATTTAGACATACCATCACACGTTATGAATTTTTCATCCATACTGACCACTCTAGCATTATATTTCATGAACATGCCAATCACAAATAGGAGGATCACTAGGTGGCTACTGCTGTGTAGGAGTTTAACATCACAATTTTGGATAAAATAGGAAGGGAAAATCAGGTAGTAGGCTTCCTTTCTAGGCTTAATAACAAAGGTGAGAATGTTCTAGTTGATGATAGTTTTCCTGATGAAAATTTGTTTGCTATATCTACTAACTCCCCATGGTTTGTAGAGATAGCTAATTTTATTACTACATGAAAGATGCCACCGCACTTTTCACCCAAGGTGTAACACCCCGGTTTTGACCCGTTTGCATTAAAGGTACATTATGTATATAATGTAATTAGTCGTGGTGAGGAGCTAAAGGCAAAAGCCCCACCATCGATTTGGTTGTGTATGTTACGGCAATAGGGATAGTTGCCGATGGTATATCGTGCTATCCGGCACATTAGAGTTTGTCATCATGTAAATACCCACATCAATTAAAATAAACCTACAGCCAGCTACGACGGTGCAATGTTAGAATGAAAAGGGCATGATTCCAAAGGATAAGGGGGGGGGGATGATGAACCTTGAGTCATGGGGGAAAAAGCTACATGTCATCACCCTGTCTATTTTGCTCACCTTCCCTTGTCTCATCCAACCACCTTTTTAATGTTCTGCTGAGTTGTTGAGGCATTTAATTGCTGGAAGTGGAGGGTGGCAGGATTGTCAGTCTTGGCCACATGCTTACTCCACCAGTCCTCTCTCCACCTTCACGGGGGTAAGGGAACCATCACTACACCTCTCTCTAGGCTTTTGGGGGCTCACTCTCATGCGGGGATGCGAAGGGGGGCAGGGGGCGATTAATCTTCCTCGTGTAGAGCTGAGTTAAGGGGGTGTGTGATTTCTGTTTAGGGGTTCGCCTTTCTCTCTCTCTCGCACCGGTTACCAGTCGATTGGATAGTGTTATTTCCTCTTGATCACGCATAGAGTTGGCATTTTTTCCTCCATCATTGCCGGACATGTTTGCGTTGGGGAGCTGTGTGCTGTGGGATTTTAGATGTTGGACAACCGCTGATTTCCACATCCGTTGGTTGAGTCCTCCCATGTCTATGCTAGGAGTTCTGCTTCTGGCCCAACTGTGGACTGTGTAAGGTTCTCATCGTTCCCCTCATCAGATTGGGGTCTACATTTATGTCCTTCTTTTGTCCAAGATTGAGGACCGGACTTCTCCCCTGTTTTGGGACTGTGTAAGGTTGCCATAGTTTTCATTGTGAGTTTGGGTTGTCGATTCACCCTGGTTTTGGGTTGCTTCTTGGTTGCTGAGGTGGCATATGTCTTTTGGGGATTGTTGCTAAGTTGTTTTGGCCATGCTAGGGCCAAGAACAACTATGGAGCGTGGTTTGACCTGAACTGTGTTTCACCTTTTGTTTGGGGTTGTCACCTGGTTGTCTTTGCCTTCTTCACAGAGCTGTGAATGGGTTATTTTGCTACGGTATGCAGTGGTTGGTCTTCGGACTATTGAGAGTAGGATTAGAGGCTAGGTATGCTTGAGAAAACTGGTGTTTGAGGCCACCAACTTAGAATTTAGCCTTTCCTAGCTCCTTGACGGCCTGATAAACCCTACTGTGTGGGCTTGGCTGATTGGTGTACCTTGGCTATGTGGAAGCCTGCTTGACCCTTATTCCTTGAGGAATCATGCCCAGCTTAGGGGTGGCAGTGTTGCTGAGAGATTGATGAGCATGCTGGCCTATGGTTGGGTGGAACGTTGTAGCGACGTAGATAGTTGCAGGACAAGATATTTATAAGATAAGCATTCTTGTCCATTTTGCTTCTACATTTACATTTACTATCTAATGTCTAATGAACCATAATGATGAACATGTTGATCCTAGAATGTATATGTTTGCTTCCGCTGTATGTTGAGTAATTATGCATTCTTGTATGATGGATTATGCATCTTGGTATGTATTATGTTTAAGCTTTTTCATTTCAGTATTGATGCCTGTTCATCTTCATGGGGCTGTTTGCTCATATGTTCGGTGTTAGTAGTGTCCCTTTCACCGGTCAGAAGGTCGGGGACGTTACAGAGTGGTATCAGAGAAAAGGTTGCAGCATGGGCCTGAATGGGTCGTGAAGGTGCAATGATAGAGCGTATGTTGCAGCAATTGGGCCTCAGAGGGCCATGAGAAACAGTTAACAAAGGCAGGGTGCTTACTGCCCAAAAGAAAACATGAGAAAATTCCAAAAATTTTCTAAGTCTGAAAATCATTAGATAAGCTAGGTGAAAGTCCGTTCGATGCAAAACGGACATAACCTAGAGACGGAGTCGCAACGGCGGGAAGCTTCACGAGAAGTCTTCCGATGTAGCGGTGGCGACAGAAGAAAGGGGAGGCTCGCCGGAAGGGAGCCACAATGGCATAAATGAAGAGGTGTTGAGAGCCGATGCCATCGGGTGATATAAGCCGACAAAGAGGAAATCCTTTGAAAAATATTCTAAGTGTTGAGACCGTCGAATCGTCAGAGAACTTAGTTGGAAGACCCTCCGATATAGACCCCGACGAGCAACAAATATTAGGCGATTTGATCGACAAAATTTAGAAGAAGTCTGAGCCGATACATCGGTGAAAATTAGCTGTTTGGAGCGGCGAAGATTAGTGAAGTGGATCGGAGAAAATTAGTTGATTGAGCAGCGAAGTTTAGGTAATGGAAACGCCGATATGGCGGCAGGAAAGAGGTGAAATCGTTGAGAAGAAAGAAGGATTTTTCGCCAAAATTCTCTTTAGTGTTAAAGACATCGACGAAACTTTGTCATTTAGATCATCGATGCAGCGGCAGAAAATAGATGTTGAGGGTGCCGATACTTCTACGGAAGAAAGTAGAAAGAGAAAAATTTTGAAAATTTGAAAATTCCTCTAAGTATGGAAATCGTCGGCGAATTTTAGCTATTTGAGCAGCCGATGCGGTGGCAAGTATCGGAGAAAAATAGAAGATTGTATCGCCGATAATTAGAGGATGAGGTTGCGGATGCAGTGGCGGAAGAGAAGAGAAGGTTTCGGCGGAAATTAGTTGAAGGCAGAACCACAGTTTCGGCGGAGATCTTTCGAAGATTGCCGAAAGGTCGGTGAAGGTTAGTTGTTTGAGGAGCTGACGCGGCGATAGACAGGGAAAGAAATTTTTTGCTGAAGTGCTGGAACCACCGAAAGATATTAGAAGATTGGACTGCCGATACATTAGAGGCAGCTAGTTGAACGGACCACCTATAGGTCGGGAGAAGCTAGTTGTTTGGTCCACCAATGCGTCGGGAGAGATTAGTTGTTTTGACCACCGATGAGTTGTTTAGCCTTGGAATGCACAGACGGTTCACTGCCTGACATTGTGGATGCCTAAGGAACTATCCGCCTGATGGATAGGGGTTCTGGTTGCCAACGCAGCGGAAAGGATTTGTTGTTTGAATCGCTGGTGCGACAGGAAAGACTAGTGGATGGGATCGCCGAAAATCAGTTGATGAGACCGTCAACGAGTTGTATGGTCTGCAGAACCCACAGTCGATTTGTTGCCCATAGTTACAGCTACCTAAAGAACTATCCACCTGAAGAATTGTGGTTCCGATTGCTGATGCGGTAAGGGTTAGCGGTTTCGATCGTTGATACACTGCCATCGCCAATAGCGATTCGGAAGCTTAGATGGATGGGGATCTGAAACAGTGGAAGACGTTAGCTGTTTGACCACCGAGGGATAGCCTTGGAATCATCGATAAAGTTTGGAAGCGTATATGAATAGACTGCCGATACCGCGGAAAGGGTTAGTTGTAAGGCCGCTGATGAGCAGCGGAGGAAATTAGTCGTTCTGACCACCGAAGTGTCGAAATTTTAGTTGGGAAGAGGCCCGATTTGATGAAGGAAAGTTTTGGGGTTTCAAGTGGGATTTTTTAGAGATTTCAGGGGTTTTTCAGTGAAATTCTCAGTAGTCTTTCAGCAGCTTCAGGGCTGAAGTTAGCATTCCAGACCAAAATCCAGTTGTGTGTTTTGCCTAAAATTGGTAAAAATCTTCATTTTAGAAGTGGTGTGGTTTTCACACCAGAGGTCAGAATGAAGTGTGTGGATAGGCGTTGGAAAGCTTATCCAGTAAGGAACAAAGGATAATCACTAGAGTTGAATGCGTAGCAGCAAGGTACTAGTGATTTCTTGAAAAAGAAATGTGATGCTGTCAATATGGACAAACCCAGGAATTGCATGCCTAGAGGTAGCAAGACCATGAAGTCAAACCAGCTGCTGCGTGGAAGAGGAGTTCCATGCAAGGATGAGGGACTTGAAAAGGGAAATTTCCTTAAACCCTATATTTCTAATTATGATTACAAGTTCTATACATGAAATGTATGAGGATATGCCTTGCATGCATAAGATATTACATGTTGGTAAGAATAGTGAGAATTATACATTTATAATGAGCCACAAATGATAATTATTGCATTGATCCTGGCATTAGTGGAAAAACCAACGACAACATGGACATGGCTGAATATGTTGCTGATGCTGACAAATGTGAGTAGCAAACCTATGGAGAAAGGGATAACGCAATAAGTCCAGAATCAAAAGTTGGTGAACAAATTCTGCAATCTCCCGCAAAGGACCAACCAAACTGGTAATGTCAAGGGTGTAAGAAGGACCCATGAAGGTAAGAGTTTAATTATGACAATTGCGTGAAGTGGTAAAAGCAAGAAGTCTCATACCATGTGGGTATTTGGATTTTATACTGCATTCATAGATAAATGTGTCGTGCATGTATTATGTTGTTATGTGCTTAGTAGCCCAAGGAAAGTAAGCACTGATGATCTTGATTATAGTAATGCATCCTATATGAAGTAGTCATGGCTAGACCATGCATGGTATGTTTGAATGCAGAGTATTCCTAAATCATTGCAAGGTAGCATTGGGTGGATATGCATTAAAATATTTTGTAAATCTGATAGTTATGCATTGAATGGATGCATATGAAGGGTGTGAGTAACTGATTACATAAGTATGGGTGCAATTGTTGTGATGCATTGCATGAAAGCATTGAGATAGTGCATATGATATTATGAATAACTAATGGCTGAAATGATGAATTGATGACAATTCTGGAACCATTTCAAGAGCTGTTATGAATGTAGGATAATAAGTCCATAAAGAGGATAGTCATGATCAATTAGTTGCCGGAAATGCTCTATGGACAGGCTAGGTGGTACAATGATATGCTTGTGAAGTAAGGAGTATCTAAACATTTCATTTAATTTGCATAAATGATGTGACTATACCTTACAATTTTAGTATGATAATGATTCACGTGAAGTAAATGAGTTTTGGTAATATTGATATGCTAACAGATGGAAGTATTTGAATTTTTTTTTTTTATTCCGAAAATGCTTCAGCGATTGTTGCAGCAATGGAAAAAGTTATATGCATCAAGACTTACCAAGTGTTTGGTTGATTGAAGTTCAGGTTTCAAGTAGATTTCCTGGGGCATGGCAATGTGAGTAAGACCATGACAAAGGTCGAAATCTACCATGTGAAAGAGCCAAACCTCATGAGAAGAGTCTCATAGCTGTGAAGCTAGTTTGTATGCATAATGAGTTGTCAAATTTGAATTTGTGAATTTCGGATTTGAGAAATTGCTGACAACTACTAATCACTATTGGCTTGCATAGAATTGTGTTAGGAGGATGCATTGTAAGTGGGTATTCATGTTATGCTAGTAAGCATTAAAAAAAAATTATAATGGGCATAGTAGTGCTACTTACAAGAGACCCACAAATGAGGATCACCTCATTGCTAAGCAAATCAATTTCTGTAGTGGACAAAGTTGCAAATTCTTATTGAATTTAATTACTAATGTCATTGCTTGGTTATGGAACGATCAATTTGGATTGTATTATCAGGTAATGATTGACTGTTTGGCTACTTGATGAATGTACCAGGGGTAAACATTGCATAAAGACCATGTGTGATGGCCTGAAGGAGCCAAACTTTATGGGGAGGTTTTCCCCTATCTTGGAAATGGGTTTCGGGTGAAACTCCATTGGACATTTGGAAATATCTCATCTGCACTACATGTTGATAAGCAACATGAGTGAGATGGTATGGATTATGTCAGTAAGGCACGTGTGAATATGAAATGTGAAAAGGAGTTGGGATGGCAAACCGAGGGACTATCAACTCAGAGAAGGGAGCCCCATTCCTCGTTAACGAAGGAATACTGCATCTGCAAATGGATAAGTGTTCTGTGACCCTAGCTGAGAATATGCATGTCAAATTATTAAAATTCCATATTCAAAACATGTTTTGATTTTATTTCCATGATGACCGATTGCTTGAGTATGAATAGGGCCTACATGGCACACACCGGAAAAGGGTGCACACTTTCCCGATGTTGGGTCATGAAAGGGTTTTCAATATTGACTACACCCTAGGGAGTGGATGCACTCTTGGTGTTTCAATACTTGATAGTGAATGATATGAAATATGATTATAGTTTTAGAGCAATAATGCTGATGAGTTTGCTTATATTGCTTGTGTTGACAGGCTAAATAGATGCAGTTTGGTGTTGCAGACTAAAGAGAAAAGGCAAACAGTTGTTGTGAGCGGTTGCAGAGTAAGGGCTATTGTTGATATAAGTGTATGTTGGTATAAATGTATGTGGGTATAAGTGTATTGTTGATATAAGTGTGCATTATTGTTGGTATAAGTGTATGTTGGGCTGTTATATGCCTGGGGATCGATAGTAGATCTTGGACCTGGAAATGGTCATGGTAAAGTTCCAAGCCCAGTCGGTGTGAAGGCATATTGGCTGGACATTAATTATTGATGTTGTGGAACAACCTGCATGCTGACCTAACATCCAAGTCCATAGGCAATCCCAAGGCTTGCAAAGCGAAGCAGGATCCTATGGACCAAAGAGGAAACACAAAATACAGATAAGTATTGGATTATTCTGCTTATGAATGTATAGGTGTATATGATTTGGTTATGATGTTTTAAGCTCTTGTTCTAGAGATAAAACCGATGGGAATAAACTAAACATGTGAATCTATTCAATGTTTGGATATAGGTATAGCTAGGAGCGAGGACTATGGGAGCATCCTAAGGGTGCAGGTGGACATGTGACTGTCCTGGAGAGCTCGGAATGAGCGTTAATGAAAAAGGTGCTAGTAATACTGTGAAGGTCCTAGCAGTCGAGACAAACCATGTGGGGAAGCTCCATGGTTGAGAGGTCTGAAATAGACCGGAGACACTAAGTGTCATGACCAAGAGGGATTGGTCCAACATTCACGGTGAAGTGAACGAGGTTGAGAGCATGAAAAGCGACAGCGGTGGTGTGGGTTCCAGGATGGAACAAAACAAAGAGGGGAAAAACTCTTGCTGCTCTCTCTTACCCCTTTTAACTATATATATATATTAATGCATTGTGAAAACAAAAGATTTTTGAATACATGTATGACTGAAATGGAATGTGTGTATTTGCTTAAAGTAAATTGTGAATGCTGGAATGGTTAACTCCCTGCCCAAGAATGGACATGAATGAGTTCGTGTGCCTATTGGGAAGGCATGAAAAATATGAAAGTCTCCTTGATGAGACTTGGACTGTCATGCCAATTGGTCAGTTAACTGACTGATTTTGATGTCTATATTATGCTTGGCCTGACAGAATTTCAATGGTGCATTTCACAGGTGAGAAAACTGAAACCCGGTGGTGCACATTGATCATGGCAGCAGATCAAAAGTTGTTGGACTTGGCTGGAAGTCTCCTTCAAATGATTGCCAAGACCCAAGAAAATCTTGGAGAGATGCTCAAGATACAGAAAAGGCAGAATGAAATGAACCACCAGATTTTGCAAGACTCTATTGGTTTGCAAAGGGAGGTGAAAAGCCTTCTGGGAGCAATCGACAAAGGAAAGGAAGTTAGATCAGTGATGGGACATTCGTCCAAGCGACCCATTAAGAAACGGTCCAGGCATGAAGACTCAAAGGAAATTGAGCAGGTAAGGATGAAGCAGCCAATGAAATGCTTGGGATGCGGAGGACATCATTTACGCCGGGACTGCCCAACTAGGGAACATAAAGAGGGCAACAGCCACAAAGTTCCTAGGCTTCGGGATAAGCTGAAAGCTAAGAACCAGTAGGAGAAGTTCGTGGAAGCCGAGGGGCTTGTTCCTGAATGTTCAAAGTAAATAATTGAACGTGGGACAGATCTGCAAAATTTTGAAATTTTGGATGTGCGAATTGTATAGGTATTCCTATGTATTGGAACACCGAGGACGATGTTATTCCAAGGGGGAGGGGAATGTAACACCCCGGTTTTGACCCATTTGCATTAAAGGTACATGATGTATATAATGTAATTAGTCGTGGTGAGGAGATAAAGGCAAAAGCCCCACCATCGATTTAGTTGTGTATGTTACGGCAATAGGGATAGTTGCCGATGGTATATCGTGCTATCTGACACATTAGAGTTTGGCATCATGTAAATACGCACATCAATTAAAATAAACCTACAGCCAGCTACGATGGTGCAACGTTAAAATGAAAAGGGCATGATTCCAAAGGATAAGGGGGGGGGGAATGATGAACCTTGAGTCATGGGGGAAAAAGCTACATGTCATCACCCTGTCTGTTTTGCTCACCTTCCCTTGTCTCATCCAACCACCTTTTTAATGTTCTGCTAAGTTGTTGAGGCATTTAATTGCTGGAAGTGGAGGGTGGCAGGACTATCAGTCTTTGCCACACGCTTACTCCACCAGTCCTCTCTCCACCTTCACGGGGGTAAGGGAACCATCACTATGCCTCTCTCTGGGCTTTTGGGGATTCACTCTCACGCGGGGACGCGAAGGGGGGGGGGTGGTTAATCTTCCTCGCGCAGAGCTGAGTTAAGGGGGTGTGTGATTTTTGTTTGGGGGTTTGCCTTTCTCTCTCTCGCACTGGTTACTAGTCGATTGGGTTGTGTTATTTCCTCCTGATCATGCATAGAGTTGGCATTTTTTCCTCCATCATTGCCGAACGCGTTTACGTTGGGGAGCTGTGTGCTGTGGGCTTTTAGATGTTGGACGACCACTGATTTCCACATCCATTCGTTGAGTCCTCCCATGTCTATGTTGGGAGTTCTACTTCTTCCCCAACTGTGGACTGTGTAAGGTTCTCCTCATTTCCCTCATCATATTGGGGTCTGCGTTTATGTCCTTCTTTTGTCCAAGATTGAGGATCAAACTTCTCCCCTGTTTTGGGACTGTGTAAGGTTGCCATAGTTTTCATTATGAGCTTGGGCTATCGATTCACCCTGGTTTTGGGTTGCTTCTTGGTTGCTGAGGTGGCAAATGTCTTTTGGGTATTGTTGCTGAGTTGTTTTGGCCATGCTAGGGTCAAGAACAACTCTGGAGCGTGGTTTGACCTGAACTGTGTTTCACCTTTTGTTTGGGGTTATCACCCGGTTGTCTTTGCCTTCTTCACAGAGCTGTGAATGGGTTGTTTTGCTGCGGTATGCAGTGGTTGGTCTTCAAACTATTGAGAGTAGGATTAGAGGCTGGGTATGCTTGAGAAAATTGGTGTTTGAGGCCACCAACTTAGAATTTAGCCTTTCCTAGCTCCTTGACGACTTGATAAACCCTACTGTGTGGGCTTGGCTGATTGGTGTACCTTGGCTATGTGGAAGCCTGCTTGACCCTTATTCCTTGAGGAATCATGCCCAGATCGGGGGTTGCAGTGTTGCTGAGAGATTGATGAGCACGCTGGCCTATGGTTGGGTGGAACGTTGCAGCGACGTCGCCGGTTGCAGGATGAGATATTTATAAGATAAGCATTCTTGTCCATTTTGCTTCTACATTTACATTTACTATCTGATGTCTAATGAACCATAATGATGAACATGTTGATGCTAGAATGTATATGTTTGCTTCCGCTGTATGTTGAGTAATTATGCATTCTTGTATGATGGATTATGCATCTTGGTATGTATTGTGTTTAAGATTTTTCATTTTAGTATTGATGCCTGTTCATCTTCATGGAGCTGTTTGCCTGTATGTTCGGTGTTAGTAGCGTCCCCTTCGCCGGTCAGAAGGTCGGGGACGTTACATAAGGAAAGAAAATGGGTTGTTACAATGAGTGCATGTTATAGCATATTTTTCCATATCATTTGTAAAGATGCTCATTTTGGCATTTTTTAGATCTTCCCCACTTGCATACTTCTGTGTCCTATTGTGGATAATTTATGATATCCCTTCTAAATGAAAAACCTTAAAAAATTCCATTTTATGCCAATACATGTCTTTGCAATGTATAGCCTACATATGCACGCCTTTGTAGTGTATATCTCGTGTATGACCTTGTTTTGAGGTAAAAATATATTGTCTTGAGAAAATAAATTTCACTAGTTATAACCTCCTTTTCCCCATGAATAACTATCCCTAACTTCCTTAATTACCTTCTCAAAAGTATAAACGAGGCCAAGGAGAAGTTGAGAAGGATGAGAGAACACCTTTAGCATCATCATGTTGCCATTTTATGAATAGAATCCACAACCCTCACCTTGTGTTTTTAAGTTTCCCCCTTTTCTTGAAATATGCATTTCCAACAGTCTTCATCTTTGATCTAGTCAGAAAACTATGATGATATTTTCTTACACTTGCCTTGAGGGGAGCACAGATAAGTATTGCAAGTGTGTGACTTGGGTGGAGGAATTCATAATTCACTTCTAGAACAGTGTTATAGCGAAGAACATGTTAAATCATTCCTATGTATTGTTGTTATATTCATATAAAGAACTTTCTTTCCTGTCCAATTTATGTGTTAAATCCATGTTATAATATCTTGATTGTATAATACATTTAATTACAGTCAAATATTTTTATCTTTGCATCCATTCTTTGTTGTACTTTTGTTTCCTCTTTGAGAACATGTATATTTCAAGAGCGCCACAAGACCACATATTCAAGAAGGGGATCTACTTCAAACATTGGTGGAGTAATTCAAACTCCAGTTCTATAATAGTGTCGTTGTGAAGAACATGTGAAATTATTCCTATGTATAGATATTATATTTATGTAAAGAACTTTCTTTCACATCCAATTTATGTGTAAATCCATGTTTATAATATCTTGATTGTTTAATACGTTTAATTGCAACCATATATTTTTTATATTTGCAACCATTCCTTGTTATACTTTTGTTTCCTCTTTGAGAACATGTATATTTCAAGAGTGCCATGAGACTAAAGATTCAAGAAGAGAATCTACTTCAAACATTGGACTGCATGTAGGCGTCTTGTTTCCTTATTTCAGTTTAGTATTGGTTGTTTCGTTATTTTGAATTTCTTTGGTTTGGAATTGATTAGGGTTTTTATGGGAATTTTTATGTGATGATTGTAACCCAATATGATTAGGTAATTTTTCCCTCAAATAACACACCATATTCCTGGATCGAAGGAGACCTCTTTCACACATGATTGATTTGGTTATCTAAATATGTGTGAGGGAGGATGAGATGTTTGAGATCCTAGAGGCATGTCATGATGAACTTTGTTGGAGGCGGGGGGGATTTTGCAAATAGAAGGACAACCTACAAAGTCCTCCACTTGGGTCACTATTATCCCTCTCCCTTATGAGATGCTAAGAAATATGTTAGAGCATGTGACAACTGCCAAAGGATGAGTCATCCAATTCTAGTAGATGATATATCACTCCAACCACAAATTCTTATTGGTCATTTCGAAAAATGGGCTTTGGACTTCATGGGACTGATCAACCTCTTGTCTAAAGGTAAAAGGTACATTCTGGTTTGCATTGACTATGTTACAAAGTGGGTAGAAGTCAAATCCTTACCTAGAGCAACAACAAATATAGTAGTAGATTTTTTGCTTGAGGATATTTTTGTTCACTGTGGGGTTCCTAGATAAAATTTTACTCACCAAGAGACTCATTTTACATCTAATATTGTTTATAAAATTACTCATAAATTTCAGATCAAGTACAAGAAATCTTCGCCATATCATCCACAAGCTAATGGTAAAAAAACAAGCTTTTGGAAGCTATATTGACAGGGACAATACAACTGCACATAAATGACTGGTCTAAAAAGATTATGGAGGTCTTATAGGAATACAGGAAAACATGGATGAACAATATTGGATTGTCTCCATATTAGTTGGTGCATGTAAAATAGGTTCTTCTTCCAATAGAGGTCCAGATAAAAACTTTCAGGTTGGTACCTAAATTAGAAATGGACTTAACTGAAGCACAAAAGTAGAGTTGTGTACAACTAAATGAGCTATATTAAATGTGTCAAGAATATTTTCAACATATTGATCTCATCCAACAACAAAGAGAAAAATGGCAAGATAGGTTCATTAAAAAGAAACAGTTTAATGTTGGTGGTTGGGCACTTTTTTTTCTCTAGATTAAGAAATTTAAAGGAAAATTCAGTACTTATTGGCTCTTTTCATGTGAAATGGTTGTATTTGATAATGGATATGTTAGGATTAGGACTATTGATGATGATAAGGTATTCTTCTTGGTCAATGGGCATAGACTCAAGTTGTATCAAAATCCTAAATATGAGAAGGATTTTGTCAAGGATATTGTGAATCAAGTTGAATTGGAGGTGATGAGCAAGTGGGCTCTCCCCTATGCTTCCTCTTCCTCAACTTAGTTTTATTTTTTATTTCCAATAAGAGAAACACACACACACACACATAAAGAAAAAAATGAAAAATAAGAAAACATATAAAATAAAAGGTAAAGAGAAAAATAATGCTTTGTTATTAGAACCTTACTTGAAACCATATTCTGGTTGGTAAGGTTCTCAATAAAATTTGTAGATTGTTGATAATTTCATCTTTATAAATTCTTAATTCTTTGATGCTCGTGTTGGACTTATGGGGGATTCCTTTAGGCCCTCCTTCCAACAATCTTGGCACATGTTAACTATATCATGATGATTACTCATCATGATCATGATGATTACTCATCATGATCATGATTTTCCTCTCATAATCACTTAGGCTTCATTCAGATCATTCCATTCATTTTAACTGTTATACCTTGTTGTGATTTTCTTATTCCTCACACTTCAACTTAACATTCCATTGATATATCTTGCATTTCTCCCCACTTAGGATAGATAAAAGAGGTCCATGATAATATCTGAGCTAGAGCGTGTTGAGCTTCTTAATGACTATCTGAGAGGAAAAAGGAATACTCATGGGGCAAGTTGGATGTGTTCTTTTAAATATTTTGTGGGCACAATAGTGATGTAACTTTGGCATTTACATGGAGCTTCAATAGAGACAATGCCCAAGTAGGGGATATATATTTTCAAGTATCACAAGAGTCGATTGCAAAAGCAATGGAGATTCCTCGAGATGGAAAATGTTGGTTAAAAAATGAAAAACTAAAAAAGAAGGTTGACGGTGTTTCTAGTTCATTCATCCATAATCCATAACTAGTCAAATGGAATGTCCATGGCCTGGTTGAAAAACAGAAGCAAGGACCTTCTCGTCATCCTCCAAAAATGTATGACTTGTGATGTTCATTATGGATTGACATTCTTGTATCACATTCAAATGTTAGGGAATTTCAAGGGACAAAGTGTCACATGCCCCAATTTGCAAAAACAATTTAATGTTATTTGAGGAACACTGTGTTATATTTTACGCTAAGTTTGTAATTGAGGACCAAGTGGGGTCAAGAATAATTAATGTAATTCAGATTATTTTATTTATAAATAAATAAATGATGAGACAACAGCTTAAGGAAGCATTTAAAAGAGTGTTTACTAGTCAATTGGTGGAGGAGACTGGGTGGAGAGTACACTGACAAGTGCCAGCATCCTCAAACTACTTCCAACTGTTGCAGGTGGCAACTTCACTATATTTGTGGTCATGATTCCCCAAGAAAGTGGAATTGGAGTAAGTGGCTCATTAAATGAAAACTGGCCGAGAAGACCTAGGCATCTCTATAAAATTTCCCATTGAAGACAGCTGAGGCTGCTTATTCTGAAGGTGATCATTCAGGGTGAATGAATTTACTCAAGAGAAATTCGATGGAGGGGATTACTGAAGTGAGTTTGAGGGGTTAACTGCTGAGATTGAACTTATTGCAGCTATTAAGATGAAGTTCAGATTGCTATGAGCAGATTTGAATTACTGAGGTAATTGGACCAGTCAGGTGACAGAAGGTCTTAGGGTTATATTCTCCACCCAGTTCTACCAGGAGGACCAGGAACAGGCTCGGGGGTCTTGAGGAAGCGTTTTCTGAGCGTTCTCCAGGAGTTGGTTGGGAGGAACAGCCTCCTTAAGCTGTTGTCGCCTTATCATTGACATGTTCTATTTGTCTTCATGTTATTATATTTATTTACCGTCTTCAGTAAAATGTTTACTAGTTTTTAAATATAGGCATGTTAGTATTTATTTAGGGTTTATGAAGAAAGGAGTAACTATGTAATGTTAGACTTGGTATTTTGCAGATTATGTTAGAAATAGTAATAAATATGCAAAATGAGAAACATATAGTATTAGAATTCCATACTGTATTTTTCCACGCCTGGCTCAGGTAGTACTCTAGTATAGTTGGGTGTTTAGGTAAATATGATGATTCTTTTTACTTTAAATGAAAAATGTAACTACATTATGCTCTAGTTTTCTTATGATTTCTTTTGTAAAGAAGTAGTAAATAATGCCTGCATTAAATGTATTTACTTCAGATAAGAACTAAAAGATAGGTATGTAAAAACATTTAGTAATAATATTACTTATAGAACTATTCTAATATTAGTATTCTTTATAAAACGCAGAACTTACAGTTTAATAAATAAACATAGGTATAGTAAATAGGCTGTCATCTAGGAACCAGGTAAAGTTAATTTTCAAAACATTTTTTATAACATTTGATTTTCAGACACTATGTGTCTCTGATCTAATATAGAAGTCTCTATAGTAACTTAAATACAACTACTTAGGTTTTGAAAGATAAATATAACCTATTCACAAGTATGCAACAATAAACCCTATTCCTTCTTTGATGAGAATTAAAAACAAGCTGTAAAAATCATTAAGGAAAAATTAAATAAAGAGAGCTAAGAAATTACCAAGTATAAATAATGCTATTATTGAACTGTAGGGTATACTTATTAATTAACCCTTTTTGAGTCAAAACAGAGTAAAATATTACTCTTAAACATAGTAAAATGTCCATAAACTTTGCATTGGAAATCCTTATAAATACATGATAATAAATAAAATATTACATAAACAACTTGTTAAAAATAGAATCAAATAAGAAGGAATGGCTTACAGCCTTTAGAATCAAAGGTCGAGGCTTAGGCCTGTTAACAAAATGGAACTATGCAATATATATATATATATATATATATATATATATATATATATATCAAACAGTAAACATAAGTTACTAACAGAAGAAATTTTTTGTTTTCCTTTACAATCCTGACTGATTCACAGTCTTTCCTCACCTTCTAGAATTTATTATAAAAACTAAAATAAACTAGACAGAGGTCGACAGCCTCAATGAGTTTAGAGCTGAGCTCTATCGTTTTTAAAATGAAAGAAATTACATTGTTCAGGCCGTAAGGCAGAAAACACAAAATAAAAACCAATTTCCATCACGGCTACCAGAGCCTTCTTCAGCCCTGCACAAAGTACCCTCTAAGGGTTTCTAAACTTTTACAATAACAAACAAGCTTTGAAACTTAAGCTAACAGATAACTAAGGCTGTGTCTTTTCAACTGCAAGAACCAACTTCCAACAACCACAACGTCATGGAGGAAGAAACCCTCGTTGGAACCGAGGCTTACCATTTTGTATGCTCATGTAAAACTGAAGGGTGAGCTCGCTTTCACCTACAGAGTTGGAACCGGGAGCAAGGACCTGTAAGATTCAAACCGTATCATTATAAATCCTTTGTTTTCTTAAAATTTGTAAAAACCCTTATAAGAAAACTAATCTAAAAATCGAGTTAAGGGTAAGTCCTTACCTGTATAGTTTCGAGTTGAAAACTGAAGAGAGATGGCCACCCTAGGTCATGTTGGCACCATGCCGGAAGACAAGAAAACTTGGAGTCACCTTTGCGAAGGAAACACAAGGAAATCGACTCAACCAAATGAAGGTTGAAGCTATGAATGTTCAGTTGTAGGTTAAAAACAAGCACAGCCCTCAAGCCATAAAGAAAAGCCACTATCCACTCTTACTGTAACTACTTCCACCAGTAAAAGACTAAAGCCATTAACGACCTCTCTCAACAGTCACAGCATAGAAGATGGAGGTGAAATGCCAAATGTTTGAAGGTGGTTACAAGTCTTCCATGGCTGCGAGCTCTCAGCTCGGCCAGCAAGAAGGAGAAACCCTCGGTCTGTAATAATAATGAATAGGGTTTCAAAGTTTTAAGTCAACCCTTGAGTGGTTGTAATCATTCCACCTGCCCTTCCAAATATTTCTTCAAGCATGGGTTGAGTTCCATAGTCATCACTGCAACAATAATATTTTTTCCAATCAACCTTTAATCATTTAAACCATACTTTGTGTTATGACTGCCAATGTTATATATTATGCCATGGAGATTAGCAAAGCATAGGTTTTAAACCATAACTTATAATACGAAGTACTATAGACTATTCCAAGTCTAATTAATTTCCTTTTTATTTATTTGCTAAGACATTGTATAAAGATAATGTAAAGACCACAAATCGGTTTGCATAAATTCTTAGTCATAGCTAAAAGTGCATTCCAATTGTAAATGGAAGATGCATATAAAAGTAAATAAGAGAACATCCTTAGTTAATGAAAGACCTAGGTTAAGGTAAAATGATATACACCTTTGGATGTTAAGTCGTAGGAGTTTAGAGTAACTCTTATTTAGCAAAAATAGGCTAGGATGATGGTTTAGGAACTACTAAGTAGTTCTTGTTTAAAATTCATTTGATTGATGATCAAAACTAGAATCCAATGTATGATCCAACTAAGCAAAAGACGGAGTACCATAAATGCATCTTAGCTAAAATCTAGAACACGTTTGCTTTCTATAAAAGTATTTTGGTGCTTTTGAACTCAAAACAAACAGTAATTTGATTGTTTCATCGACATAGTAACTAGGAAGCATTTTATAACTATGCTGATGCAGCTTATTATACTTTTATCTTTGGATTTATAACAATGAAAAAATAATTGACATTACCTCCTTGAAGACAAGCAACATATTTAAACCTTTTCTAAAACTAGCATCTTAATCATGCTACATAAGTAGTTTCTCGACGTTTTTTTTTAAAATAACACCTACTGGATCTTACGCTTACCTGCTAAACCTGTAAGGAACCAACAGTCCAATTGAGTTAGCAGAACGCTAGGTAAACCCCGATCTCGTACAAGAATTCTTACCTACTTAAAAAAACTTAATCATCAGTATATCTAGCAGTAGCAAAATGCAAATCCTTTTCTAACTCTGATAGAACTAAAGCTGTTAAGTCATTAATAGTATTAACAAAGGTTTTTAAGATTACATCCATTAGTTTACAGGTTCTTTTAAAGAAGCAATCCCATGTTCTTTTATAAACTATTTCATTTTCCACTAACCATTAGCAATTACTTAGCTGCGACTTTAGACATTTTATGTCTCTTAATTTTTTAAAAAATTTTACGAATTTTTGGGTTATTACATGTGGTATCAGAGCACAAGGTTCAAACACTAGGCCTTAATGAAGCTCAACTTGCTTATGTGGAACATTAAATTTAAATAATTATGCTGATGTTGTTTTCTTTGAATGATACACACAGAGAATTTTGTTTCTGAGTTAATGACAGGTATGGATAGATTGGAAGAATATGCGGATGAGGAATCTCCTTACACAGAACAAGATAATATTAAAAAAGAACCTATACAAGAAGATATAACCAATAATTCTTCCAAACTACTACAAATGGTTACATAATTAAAATCAGAGATGGAATCAGTTAAGAAAGAAAATGAGAGGATTCTGAGAGCTCAAGAGGAGCTAAATTAGATATTAATAGAAATATTTCATAATGAGGGAAAGGGTAAAAGAACCGAGTCTGAAGATATAGGTTATTAGCATAAGTATAAAAAGACTAAACAAGTTAAAAACGAAAGTAGCTCATCTTGCAAAGTATATGGTGATTTATATAAACAAAACTCTCATTATACTAGTGACAGTAAGTAGTGAAGATAACCACTATACTAGGAAAAGAAAATATAAACCTTATGAAGAAATCTCTGGGGAGTTCAAGAAGATTAAGCCGCCAACATTTAATGGAGAAACTGAGAAGGGGGAAGAAGCAGAATTCTGGCTATCCGGGATGAAGAAATACTTCCAAATTTATAACTATTCTAATCAACTGAAGGCCAGGATGGCTATTTATAATCTTACAGGAAAAGATGATATATGGTGGTAGGACTTAAAAAGAGTAAAAGGTATAAGAGAGAAAAACATAAATTGGAGCACATTCAAGAAATATTTCAAAAAGAAATTTTTATCGGAACAGTACTATGAGGAAAGGGCTAAGGAATTCTATGAGTTAAAACTGGGTACAATGAATATGATACAACTGAATAGTAAATTTCTAAGTCTGCTCAGGTATGTGCCATATATTGTGGACGAGAAACCTAAGGTATAGCGGTTTCTCAGCTGTTTACTTTATCATATAAAGGACAGGATTGAGTATGACAATCCGAAAACTCTAGAAGAAACAATGAGAAAAGCGAATTTCTGTTATGAATAGAATCGTAAAAAGGAGAGTATGTCCAACTGGAAGGCCAAACGGAATAATAACTTTGAACAAAAGAAGAAAGAGTTTGTATCTAATCGAAATTCTAAAAATAATAACACCAGAAATTTTCCTAGTAAGAATTTCCAAGGGAATAAAAGTAATTCACAGACCAATTAGAATAATCAAAGGAATAAAGAATCTGCTAACAACCATAGTAACTATACAAAGAACTTTGAATGAAAGGAACCCATAAAGTGTTGGGAATACAATGGTCCGCATTATGCATCAGTCTGCCCCAATCAGAAGAAGTCTGTTAGCAACATACACACAATATAGGAGGAGATGACTGTTGGTGATCTAGTAAGGACAATGCCCAGGATCAATGCAATGTTAGAGAACCGACAAGCAAACTATCAAACTTCCATGGTGGAAGTGGAAGGTAAGATAAATCAAATACCTATATCTATTTTAATTGATCCAGGAGCTAGTTTAAGCTATGTTTCTCCTAATTTGGTAGAAAAGTGTAAGCTTCCAGTTGAAAAGTTTGCAAGTTCTTGTTAGTTCAGTTAGCTATTGGTGCAAAGAGAAAGGTAATTAGCATTGTAAAGAATTGTGCAGTAACTATGGATCAGTTTGAAACCTTTGTTAAGCTCATTGTATTACCTTTAGGTTCATATGATATATTGATTGGTATGGATTGGTTAGAGCAACATAGGGTGGTCTTGAATTGCTTCGATAAAACCTTTACTTGCAAAATAACGATGGAAAGTTAATAAGTGTAAAGGGAATCCCTAGAAAAATAGCCGTAAGGAAGATCTCTGCTCTGCAGCTTAAGAGAGTTGTTAGGAAAGGCTGCAAGGCTTATGCAGTAACAGTAATCGATGAAGAAAACATGAACAACATAGATAAATTAAAATTGGAAGATATACTAATTTTAAAGGAATATTCATATGTATTTCTAGAAGAAATTCTGGGACTACCTCCAAAACAGGAATTATATTTTACTATTGAGCTGGTGCCTGGTGCAGTGCCCAGTTCAAAAGTCCCTTATCAGATGAATATACTCGAACTAAATGAACTTAAGTCACAGTCAAAAGAACTTATTGATAAGAATTACATTAGACCCAGTGTGTCTCCCTGGGGGGCACCTGTCATCTTTGTTAAGAAGAAGGACAGAACTCTACGACTATGCATAGATTATCGTCAATTAAATAAAATGACTATCAAGAACAGATACCCATTACCTCACATAAAATATCTGTTTGATCAACTACATGGAGCCATGGTGTTTTCAAAGATTGATTTACGGTCTGGATATCACCAGGTCCAAGTTAAATATGAAGACATCTTTAAAATAGCCTTTAGAACTCGATATGGGCATTACAAGTTTGTCGTTATGCCTTTCGGGATTACTAACGCTCCAGTTGTTTTTATGTGTCTAATGAATAATGTAATAAACAAATATCTGGATAAGTTTGTGGTCGTATTTATTGACGACATATTAATTTACTCAAAATATGAAGAAGAACATAAAGAACACTTAAAAATCGTCTTGCAAGAGTTACGGGAGCATCAACTTTTTGCAAAATTTAGTAAATGTGACTTCTTTAAAGATAAAATCTAGTATTTAGGTTATGTGGTGACTAAAGAAGGAATTTTGGTTGACCCTGAAAAGATAAAGGCAATCAAATATTGGCCAGTCCCAAAAGACGTAACTGACGTCCGATCATTCATGGGGATTACCAGTTATTACCAGAGGTTCATCGAAGGGTTTTCAAGAATTGCAAATCCTATAACCTCTTTGCAGAAAAAGAGGAAGAAATTTGATTAGAATCAAAAGTGCGAAGACAGTTTTAAAAAGTTAAAAGCATTATTAACCACTGCACCAATTTTAAGAATTGCTGAGCCTAATAAAGATTTTATAGTATGTATTGACGCATGCAATGACGGTTTATGAGGAGTATTGACTCAGGAAGGACATGTCATTGCTTATGAGTCTAGGAAATTGAAGATTCATAAAAAAAATTATGCGATCTATGACTTAGAATTAGCTGCGGTCATACATGCCTTAAAGATGTGGCGTCATCATTTAATTGGAAGGAAGTTTATCTTAATGACGTATAATAAAGGATTGAAATACTTGTTAGATCAACCTAACTTGAATGCTAGGCAAGGTAGGTGGCTAGCTCTTCTAAGTGAATACGATTTTGAAATTCAACACATCAAAGGAAAGGAGAATAAGGTTGCTGATGCATTAAGTAGAAATGCAAAGTTGAATTTTACAGCAGCTATTAGCACTTGTACAACAGACTTGGAAGAACAACTTGAAGTTGGAATAGAACAAGATGAAAATTACCGAAAATTACAAGCAAAAGTAAAAGAGAATTTAATAGAAAGTCTAAGTACAGGGTACAACTTGAATGAAAAAGGATTATTATTGTATAAAGATAGATTATACGTACCTAATGTACCTAAGATTAAGCTATTAATTTTAAACGAAATTCATAAAACTCCTTATTTAGGGCATCCAGGTTATCAGAAAACTATAACCATGTTAAGAAAAGATTATTTCTGGCCAAATATGAAAAATAAACTTGGCAGAATATATTGCTAGATGCTTTGAATGTCAGCAAGTAAAAACTGAACATCAGCATCCAGTTGGGCTACTTTAGCCATTGCCTATCCCTAGCTGGAAATGGGAGATAATTAGCCTTGATTTTGTTACTGGATTACCTAAAAATCAGAACTTAAATGACTCAATAATGGTAGTGGTTGACAAATTGAGTAAAGCAGCCCATTTTATACCTATAAAAACTACTTATAAAGCTGCAAATATTGCTGATATTTTCTTAAAACAAATTTTTTGGTCACATGGAATACCGAAGGTGATAATTTCAGACCGAGACCCTAAATTTACAGCTAATTTTTGGAAATCTTTGTTTAAAGGATTAAATACTACGTGAAACTTTAGTACCTCTTTCCATCCTCAAATTGATAGACAGACTGAAAGAGTAAATCAGGTATTGGAGGATCTACTCAGAATGTACATAAAAGAGCAGCCACGTAAATGGGAAGATTATTTACACTTGGTAGAATTTGCTTACAATATTCATTATCAAGCTTCAGCTAGGTATAGTCCTTTCGAAATTCTATATGGAAGAAAATGCAATACTCCTATCTCTTGGAGTAATCTAGTGGACAGGTTAGTATTCGGACCTAAATTATTGAAAGAAATGGAATTAATGGTAAAACAGGTACAAGGTAGTTTGAAATTGCGCACGACCGACATAAAAGTCAAGCAGACCTTAAACGAAATCCAAAGGAGTTCCAGGTAGGCGAACACGTTTTCATTAAGGTGAGACCCAAAAAGATTTCTCTGAGGCTGGGTAGCTGTGCCAAGCTAGCACCTCGATATTGTGGTCCTTTTGAAATACTGTCCAGGATCAGACAGGTACCATATCAGTTAGCTCTACCACCGAATTTAAGAGTTCACAATGTTTTCCACATTTCTGTATTAAAAAAATATGTACATGATACTACTCATGTTATTAATTGGAATGATGTGCAGGTGGAACCCGAATGAGATTTTCTGGTGGAACCAGATTGTATCCTCAAGCAGAGGGAGATCTTGCTTCGGAACCGCACCATTAGTTAGGTGAAGGTGCAATGGAAGCACCTTAGTCCAGAGGAAGCCACCTGGGAATTGAAAAGTCATATGTGGGATGCATATCCAATTCTATTTCATGGGAACTCTGAGGACGAAGAATAAATAACATCGAGGACAATGTTATAATTTAAGGGGGTCTGTATGTCACATGCCCCAATTTGCAAAAAAAATTTAATGTTATTTGAGGAACATTGTGTTATATTTTATGCTAAGTTTGTAATTGATGACCAAGTGGGGTCAAGAATAATTAATGTAATTCAGAATATTTTATTTATAAATAAATAAATGATGAGACAACAGCTTAGGAAAGCTATTAAAAGAGTGTTTACCGGTCAGTTGGTGGAGGATACTGGGTGGAGAGTACAATGACAAGTGGAAGCATCCTCAAACTACTTCCAACTGTTGCCTATATTTGTGGTCATGATTCCCCAAGAAAGTGGAATTGGAGCAGGTGGCTCATTAAATGAAAACTGACCCAGAAGACCTAGGCATCTCTATAAAATTTACCATTGAAGGCAACTGAGGCTGCTCATTCTGAAGGTGATCATTCAGGGTGAATGAATTTACTCAAGAGAAATTCAATGGAGGGGATTACTGAAGTGAGTTTGAGGGGTTAACTGCTGAGACTAAACTTATTGCAGCTATTAGGCTGAAGTTCTAACTGTTGTGAGTAGATTTGAATTACTAAAGTAATTGGACCAGTCAGGTGACAGAAGGTCTTAAGGTTATATTCTCCACCCAATACTCTACTAGAAGGACCAGGAATAGGCTTGGGGGTCCTGAGGAAGCGCTGTCTAAGCGTTCTCTAGGAGTTGGTTGGGAGGAACAACCTCCTTAAGCTGTTGCCGCCTTGTCATTGACAGGTTCTATTTGTTTTCATGCTATTATATTTATTTACCGTCTTTAGTAAAATGTTTACTAGTTTTTAAATATAGGCATGTTAGTATTTATTTAGGGTTTATGAAGAAAGGAGTAACTGTGTAATGTTAGACTTGGTAATTTGCAGATTATGTTAGAAATAGTAATAAATATACAAAATGAGAAACAGATAGAATTAGAATTCCATACTATATTTTTCCACACCTGGTTCAGATAGTACTCTAGTATAGCTGGATGTTTAGGTAAATATGATGATTCTTTTTACTTTAAATGAAAAATGTAACTACATTATGCTCTAGTTTGCTTATGATTTCTTTTGTAAAGAAGTAGTAAATAATGTCTGCATTAAATGTATTTACTTCAGATAAGAACTAAAAGATAGGTATGTAAAAACATTTAGTAATCATATTACTTATAGAATTATTCTAATATTAGTATTCTTTATAAAACACAGAACTTACAGTTTAATAAATAAGCATAGGTATAGTAAACAGGCTATCATCTAGAAACCAAGTAAAGTTAATTTTCAAAACATTTTTTATAACATTTGATTTTCAGACACTATGTGTCTTTGATCTAATACAGAAGTCTCTACAGTAACTTAAATACAAATACTTAGGTTTTGAAAGATAAATATATCCTATTCACAAGTATGCAGCAATAAACCCTAATCCTTCTTTGATGAGAATTAAAAACAAGCTGTAAAAATCATTAAGGAAAAATTAAATAAACAAAGCTAAGAAATTACCAAGTATAAATAATGCTATTATCGAACTGTAGGGTATACTTATTAATTAACCCTTTTTGAGTCAAAACAGAGTAAAATATTACTCTTAAACACAGTAAAATGTCCCATAAACTTTGCACTCGAAATCCTTATAAATACAGGATAATAAATAAAATATTACATAAACAACTTGTTAAAAATAGATTCAAATAAGAAGGAATGGCTTACAACATTTAGAACTAAAGGTCAAGGCTCAGGCCTATTAACAAACCTGAACTATGCAATATATATATATATTGAACAATAAATGTAATTTACTGACAGGAAAAAAATCTTGTTTTCCTTTACAATCCTGACTGATTCACAGTCTTTCCTCACCTTCTAGAATGTATTATAAAAATTAAAATAAATTAGACAAAGGTCGACAGCCTCAATGAGTTTAGAGCTGAGCTCTATCATTTTTAAAATGAAAGAAATTACATTGTTCAGGCCGTAAGGCAGAAAACACAAAATAAAAACCAATTTCTATCACGGCTACCAGAGCCTTCTTCACCCCTGCACAAAGTACCCTCTAAGGGTTTCTAAAATTTTGCAAATAACAAACAAGATTTGAAACTAAAGCTAATAGATAATCGAGGCCGTATCTTTTCAACTGCAAGAACCAACTTCAAACAACCACAACGTCATGCAAGAAGAAACCCTCGTTGGAACCGGGGCTTACCATTTTGTATGCTCATGTAAAATTGAAGGGTGAGCTCGCTTTCACCTACAGAGTTGGAACCGGGAGCAAGGACTTGCAAGATTCAAACCATATCATTATAAATCCTTTGTTTTCTTAAAATTTGTAAAAACCCTTATAAGAAAACTAATCTAAAAATCAAGTTAAGGGTAAGTCCTTACCTGTATAGTTTCGAGTTGAAAACTGAAGAGAGATGGCCACCCCAGGTCATGTTGGCACCATGCCGGAAGACAAGAAAACTTGGAGTCACCTCTGTGAAGGAAAAACAAGGAAATCGACTCAACCAGATGAAGGCTAAGGCTATGAATGTTCAGTTGCAGGTTAAAAACAAGCACAACTCTCGAGCCATAAATAAAACCCACTATCCACTCTTACTGTAACTACTTCCACCAGTAAAAGACTAAAACCATTAACGACCTCTCTCAACAGTCACATCATAGAATATGGAGGTGAAATGCCAAATGTTTGAAGGTGGTTACAGGTCTTCCATGGCTGCGAGCACTCAACTCGGCCATCAAGAAGGAGAAACCCCCATTCTGCAATAACAAAGAATAGGGTTTCGAAGTTTTAAGTCAACCCTTGAGTGGATGTAATCATTCCATGTGGCCTTCCAAATATTTCTTCAAGTGTGGGTTGAGTTCCATAGTCAATGCTGCAACAATAATATTTTTTCCAATCATCCTTTAATCATTTAAACCATACTTTGTGTTATGATTGCCAATGTTATATATTATGCCATGGAGATTAGCAAAGCATAGGCTTTAAACCATAACTTATAATACAAAGTACTATAGACTATTCCAAGTCTAATTAATTTCCTTTTTACTTATTTGCTAAGACATTGTATAAAGATACTGTAAAGATCACAAATCAGTTTGCATAAAGTCTTAGTCAGAGGTAAAAGTGCATTCCATTTGTAAATGGAAGATGCATATAAAAGTAAATAAGAGAACATCCTTAGTTAATGAAAGACCTAGGTTAAGGTAAAATGATATACACCTTTGGATGTTAAGTTGTAGGAGTTTAGAGTAACTCTTATTTAGCAAAAGTAGGCTAGGATGATGGTTTAGGAACTACTAAGTAGTTCTTGTTTAAAATTCATTTTATTGATGATCAAAACTAGAATCCAATGTACGCTCCAACTAAGCAAAAGACGGAGTACCATAAAATGCATCTTAGCTAAAATCCATAACAAGTTTGCTTTCTATAAAAGTATTTTGTGCTTTTGAACTCAAAGCAAACAGTAATTTGATTGTTTCATAGACATAGTAACTAGGAAGCATTTTATAACTATGCTGACACAACTTATTATACTTTTATCTTTGGATTTATAACAATGGAAAAAGAATTAACATTACTACCTTGAAGACAAGCAACATATTTAAACCTTTTCTAAAACTAGCATCTTAATCATGATACAGAAGTAGTTTCTTGACGGTTTTTTTTAAATAACACCTATTGGATCTTACGCTTACCTGCTAAACCTGTAAGGAACCAGTAGTCCAATTGAGTTAGCAGAACGCTAAGTAAGCACCGATCTCATACAAGAATTCTTACCTACTTGACAAAAGTTAATCATCAGTATATCCAGCAGCAACAAAGTGCAAATCCTTTTCTAACTCTGATAGAACTAAAGTTGTTAAGTCATTAATAGTATTAACACAGGTTTTTAAGATTACATCCATTAGTTTACAGGTTCTTTTAAAGAAGCAATCCCATGTTCTTTTATAAACTATTTCATTTTCCGCTAACCATTAGACATTTAGACATTTTATGTCACTTAATTTTTTTTAAATTTTTATGAATTTTTGGGTTATTACACAAAGGCTCAATTTGCCTTACTTTCTATGGAAGTTTCTCTCAAAGATGGCCATTGTTGCACAAAAGAGAACAAGGAATACGGAACACAACCTACACCACCACGACCTTGTTAAAACTATAGTTATGGAAGTGTTGAATAAATATCTATAGTATAGTTGGCCACAATTTCTAGTTCAAAATTAGTTTGTTAGTAGGGTTGGTGATGTGGTACGAGATATAGAGGAAGAACCTAAGATAGCTAAGGGATACAAAGCTAGTCTGAAATTGAAAAAGTTAATGAAGACATCCAGATAATTTCAAACACAATCAAGTAGATGAATAAGAAGCGTTTTACATAAGGAATTGAACAGGTCTCAACTTCACCACCTTGACAGAGGATGAGAAGAAGTCAAGCTGCTAAACTAAATGAGGAATCAAAGCAAATTTATGAAGAAGACAAAGAAGAGGTAAAATTTAAAAATCCTCCTAAGAAGAAGATAACTAGGGTTTATTTTTAGATAATATTTTTTTTGAAGCACCAAAGGAGCTTGACCCATTGCATGATAATCCTAATTCATGGAATGCTATTAAAGAAGCCCAGTTTGATAGTCATCCTACTATGAATGAAAATTTAAAATATGAGCTACTTGATGAATAACCAAGTGTTGATGATGTTAATAAATTGAATAAAGGCAAGGTAAATAGGAAAATGAAAAAGGTGCATTAAGGAAATGGTGATATTGGAGAGACACATTAAAAGTGAAAATATTATGTTAAAGGATTATAGTATTAGATTTCAAGAGGAAATTAAGCAGTTGGAGGAAATTAATCGAAAGTCAGTAAGATTGTCTATGAGATGGTATAAAATATCCAAGAATATTCATTTGTAGAATCAGAAACTCCAAATCAAATTGATCAAACTTCAACCCCGACATTCCAACCTTGATGTGCTTGTTCATGTGGCCACCTAGACCTAGTCCAAGTTGTCTACACCAATTGAAAGAAGGGCCCTACAATTTTTAAACGTCAATATGTAGAAGTTTGCATGAGGACATGAAATATTGCAGGTGCGGGGAAAACATTGGGTTCTTGTTGTGGCATGCTCTGTGATGTCCACAAACCCCCATTTTGCTCATATTCCCTACCGATTACCCATTTTCTACCTTTATTCAATCTCATATGTCCTAATTTGCACTCAATATGATCTTTGGGTTTACGAGGTAATAATTATTTCCTTTTACTTGTATTTGCTCTATTTGACGAATTAAAATTGTTTTTTGGTTAATGAGGTTACTAAATCATGTTCTTGTAGCAGTTTATCAAGTTCCTATAACAACTTCGATGGTTATGATGCCTGCAATCTTAAAGGACCAAATCTAAGATATGGGTTTTATTTAGAAGCTAGCATGGATGATTCTCTTATCCAAATCCAATTGATCCTCAAAGAAGGATATTCTAGCTCGTGGTCCACTTCTTAGTCAACTCTATTTTTCTTGAATGATAATGACATGTGATTTCATGCATTATGTCATGAAATCGCTTGGATTTGACAACCATGTGTCTTTTTGCCTATTATGCATAAGAATTCATCTGTCATGAAATCGTATGGATTTGATAACCATGTGTCTTTTGCCCATTGTGCCTAATGATTCACCTTTCTTTAGCTATGTAACCTCTTGGTTATTCTTGGTATGAGATTGTTCTTGATGATCGGTCTTGCATATCTCATTTTTATGAATGTAACCTATAAATAATGACTGTAGATACGATATAGGTTAAGGTTTGAAACAAAATAGGACATACTAACATTTGAATTTTCTATTTCTTGTTATTTCATAATAGACGATTGGTTCCTCATGTTTTTGTGTTGGTGATTTTGAGTTTGTAAGTTAAATAGAAGTCTTATTCCTGATAGGAGGCAGGATCCCCTTCATCTTAGGGACAACACCTTGGTTAGATATGTTATTTGCATATATAGTTGTGTGTGGATTTTACTTAGAATATAAGTAATTTTTTGTTGGTAATTTCCTATATGGTTTTATTTCCTATAACAAGTAATCTTATGATTCATTTGGTGTGAGTGTGATTGATTTAGTTACCAGTTATTTCATGTAATGAATGGTGTGAAGATTTTCTTTTCATAAGCATATTATCTTTATACTCACAACTACATTAATGAAGGGAGTAAACAAAAATCGAGTATCATGGGAACAATGTATTTGTTACATCTATGTTCCTGCAGCTTACTTGTTATTCCTTTATAATTGATTGATGAGTAATTCATATTAAAAAGACCTTGTCTACATGATTTCAAATTATGTTTTCAGGTTTACTTTCATCAAAATACATCTTTGAATTTGGATCTTTTTTTATATTTGAAGAGAATATTTTGTAGTCATTGGGATATCTACTGACCCATGGTTCCACCATTGAAATCTATAAATGAAAAGTGATAAGTTCAATAGAAGCATCTCTTGCAATTTAGGAAAATAGTTTATTGTTTGAGTGTTATTTTTCATTGGATATGTTCTTGAGTATGAAATATTGTATTCAATTCATGAAGTTAGATCAACATAGTATTATCAGTAACATAGGATTGGTATGTTAGGATTAATTAATCTTCCTTTGTCCAATATAGCCTATTTGGTCATTTTTCCTAACTTAGAAAATTATTATCATTGTACTAGAGTATGCGGGACACACCTAGGGGTTATCTTCCACTTACTACATCTTCATGCATGAGTTTATGTGCTTCTGGGACCAATCCCTACATTATAGGAGCCCACTTTGAGTGCCACCAACAACCTCCATCAGTTGGTTGTGGTAGGTAAGTAGTTATGTTGAGTTATCCTCTAGTTACATTAAATTAGATCAATATCAGTTAGCCTAGCTCCAGTTTTGCATGCATGTAGGGAAAATGGCACCTTTTGTCCACCTACCTCATCAATTAACTGATTGTAGACCGATTTAGACATCCAAAGTTAAACTAGTGAGATCCACTTGTGATTTTTACGCACCGAGTTAGCAAATCAGTCAGGTTTAGTTGGTAGATTCGAATCTTATCCACAGTATTCGAATTATATTTATTGTAACACCATTATATTACTGATTAATGAATGAAGATTAATATTTTGATTATCTGAGCAATTCTTGTTTGATTGATCTGAAATTTGTGTCATGAATTCTTTGCCCAGTGTATATTGATATGAATTATTCCACTACATAATTCCTTTCCAATAGTTCTCATCATAGCATGTAGATCTATGGTTTTCAAATTTAACATGGTATCAGATCCTTGTTTAGGATAAAATTCATACCCTAGAAATCTCCATTGTTCACCAGAAGCAGTCGAGTTTCCACATAATTCCTGGAATCATAGCATTGCCCCCTCTGGATTCCGTCGAGAGAAGTCTATCTAGGTGTGACGGACTCTGAAAAAGTGCACATGTCGAGGTGGAAAGGTTTGAACTGACATATGATTGTGAATTGGTTTGTTTTGTAGGTACCTACGTAGCTTTTGAAATATTTGACTGATCAACATACATCAAAATGGAGGATTCTTCTGCTCATACACCCATAATCCTTACACCCCTCAATTACATTTATTGGAGGGTAGATATGTAGATGGACTTGCACAACAAGGGATTGTTTAGGATGACAATGGGAAGAGAAGCTGAGCCCTAGCAGTATGTTGAGAAATTCAAGTTTTTTAATTGGCTTGATGAAGCCTTCTGCTTCATGTGAATTCACATCTCCAAGGATCTTCTGTTTCATATTGAGGGACATAGAACTCCGAAGGAAGCATGGGACTGTTAGGATTATTAATCCTCCCTTGTCCAAATTTGGTCATATGTCTAATTCAGGAGTTATGTCTAAATCGGGAGTCCATCTAGTCTATTTATAGTCATTAGCACCATTGGGTCCACTTGGCCTAATTGGGGCACATGTTTCAGTTACTAAAGTGTGGGGAACACTAATTGAGGCTTACTGCCACTGATTGCACTTAATTGCATCAGTTTTGGAGCTTCCTAGACCAATCCCTACAAGTTAGGAAGCCACTGGGAGTGTCGAAACCAACCAAGGTCAGTTCAGTTCAGTTGATGATTAGTTAAGCTAAGTCAGGAGTCATTTACATTCAGTTCTAGTCCTCTACATTCAGTTAGCGCTAGGTTTACTTTACTGCACTCAAGAGGGGCGCATTTCTCAGCTACCACAGTTAGTTAGCCTTAGTCAACACTGAATGTAACACTTGAGTTGTGTTTTAGAGCTTCGATGAACTCCGGTTATGGTTTAGACAAGGTCAGTTAACTATTGAGTCCTCCGATAGTGATTTAGACAAGGTCTTAGTTACCTACAGTCAAGTAGAGTCTATCAATTAGAATTTCCTCATGTGGATTGGAATTTCATGTAGCTATTAAATCCATTGTACTTCATTGTAATTATTATCTGATTACTTTTTTTATTAATGAAAGCATTCACAGCTGCAAGCCATTTTTTGCACTGTTTCATTCTTCAATTGCTGAGTAAATTGTGTGATCTACTTTGTGAGTTGTGTGTTTGTCTATAGATCTATGTGCTCAATTTAATAGGGACAATATTAAATCTTTGTTTGGAAAACAAGATGAGCTTAGAGGCCATATTCTGGAGAATGAACTCATTGGACTACATCCCAACAACTTTGAGACTATTCAACAATTTTTTTCAAAATACAAAGCTCTAATACTTCAATGCAAACAATATGGAATAGAAAGGAAGGATGAGCAACTTGTGTTTTCAATTTTGAGCAAGCTTGGCTCGAAATTCTCAATGTTTGTCTATACTTTCCATTCCAAATTGGAATATGCCTTCTCTATATGCTTTTGCAGAGTCTTTGATCGAGGAGCAAGACAAATTGATTCACATGGGAGTGCTTCAAACCTTCAAGAATCAAGCACTCTTAGCTGGAAACTCTAGCAATGCGCAAGAAAGAGAGAAGAAAAAGGGGAAGGAGACCAAAAATATTGATTCAAAGTCAAAGGATAATCATAAATCTTCTGATGGAACCTCAGGTTCCAAGAAGAAAAACAAGAAATTTGAGAAAGCACTATGTTCCTAATGTATGAAAGGCTTTCATCAAAAAAGTTATTGTATGAAGAAGACCATTGATCAAATGGAAAAACTCCTTGAGCAACACAATATTTCCCTCCCTGAAGGCCCAAGGAAGACTGAATTTGGAGAAAAGTCTGAAGATCATGATGATAGATTCCATGCATTGAAGGAAAGCTATTCAAAATCACATGCCTTCCTCATTGATTTAGGAGCCTCCAATCATATGGTTGCATCCAGAGAATCATTCTCTTCATTAAAAAATACAAATGGTCTGAGTATTCACATGGGTGATGATACCCAAATTAGAGTTGAAGGAAAGGGTTCTATCAAGTTAAAACCTGGAGTGTTAAGAAATGTACTCCATGTTCCCTCTTTAGCTGCAAGTTTTTTTATCTATATACTAGATGACACATACTGGCTCACCAAAACGAGTAGTATTTGGCCCTGTCTCAGTGGAGATCATAGATATCTCAACTGGGAATATTATAGAGAAGGGTGTTGCAAGCCATGCCTCCAAGGCATATGAATTCTCATGCTTTATGCCATACTCAGATCCAGTACAACCTCACCTGCCATTCGAAAGGGGAGGAAAAAACATTCTATATACACCTTTTGTTAATGATGTATTGTCTAATGTTTCAGATTCAGAATATGAGGAACAAGATCAACATGATCTTGATATTGAGATTGAGACTTAAGAGGATCTAGATCCAAATCCAACTGCTAATCCAAATCAGTGGCCAAAGTCTAAATGAGCCCAGAAACTCGATGAAGCAGATGGGAATGTTGTTGGGGATCCAGGTGATAGAAGAAGAATGAGGACCCAGTATCAAAATGGACATGTTGCATTCTCTCATTCAGTTATAATTCCTTCAATGAGCTACAACAAGCTTCCTGAGAGATGTTATTTGATGGTAAGGATGGATCCACAATTCGACCCACTGAAGAACAAATTGGATTAAGTCATTATTCCTCTAGAAAGAAGAGACAAAGGCAATATTCCTCCTCCTATCTATCATCAGATTGGAAGAAGATGGAAAATTTCACATGCATAGTCCCAGTATACTATTGCACAAAAGAACCATTATTCTACATGGTTGCTCCACAGAGTTGCAGATTGCAATAATTGTTTCACAAGTTTTTGCTCAAAGAGAAAAAAAATTCTCTTAAGTATGTGTTAAAACCCTAGATTTTCCGAAAAATTTAAAATTTTTCAAATGCAAATAATTTTAATAAATACAGTCACTAAATGTTTGATTAGTTAACTGTTATTGAAAATCAATGATTGCTAGTTATTGTTGGTAATAACTCCCGATTCGTATTATTCCCTTACCAAAGCAAATATTTATACAATTCATAGGACAGTTGAGCTTCACCTTCCGCCCAGCCTTTTCGGCTTCCTACATCAGTTTTATTTATTTATTTACAAAATATATAATCCCTACGGATTATATTCTAACAATCCCCCTCTTAATCCGAAGGGGTGTGTGTAAGTCCGAGCATGTTTCTGAATCTTTCAAACTTTTCTCGTCCAAGCGCTTTGGTGAAGATGTCTGCAATTTGATCACTTGTGGAACAATGTCGAAGATGGACTGTCTTGGCCTCTACATGATGTCGAATCAAATGATACTTTGTGTTGATGTGTTTGGTTCGATCATGGAATCTAGGATTCTTAGCCAGCTTGATTGTAGAAGTATTGTCGACCAACAATGGAGTGGAGTTCTCTTATTTTTCTTGCAAATCTTCAAGTATCTTCCTGAGCCATACTATTTCTTTCGTTGCTTCAGCTACAGCCACATATTCTTCTT
>LPNX010806018.1:0-72115 GCA_001517045.1 Pseudotsuga menziesii | reverse complement strand
AATGCATGAAAGTCTTTGAATGTTTGAAATGCTTCTGATTTTGTCTTTAAACAGTATGTCTAGCACATTCTTGAGTAGTCATCAACAAATGTCATAAAACACTTGTTCCCATTTGCTGAAGGAGTTGGCATTGGGCCACACAAATCAGAATGTACTAACTCTAATTTCCTACTTGCTCTGAAATTAGATTCATGGAATGGCAGCTTACTATGTTTCCCTAAAATACATGCATCACATTTATTCTTCTCTTTAGGAATGGTGGGCAAGCCAAATACACCATTCTTTCTCAACAAACGAATACTGTTATAATTTAGATGACCAAATCTTGCATGCCATAATGAGCTAGATGACATATTACCTTCTCCATGCTGAGAGAGGTAGGCATAGTTCTGAAATCTTGTTGATGAACCCTTGAGCTTCAGCAGCTTTCCATCTTCATATCCAGTCATGATGACTTGGTTGTCAGAGGACTTTCTTATTTCAACGTTTCCATCAAACATGTGGATGGAATGGCCTTGCTGTCGAATCTCCACCAAGGACAGCAGGCTTCTCTGCAACTTTGGAAGATAGAGAACGTTCTTCAACAAGAAATCAGGGAATCCAGGCATTTTCAGTCGAATGGTGCCCATTCCCTTTGGTTTAATACTTGACTTATCTGCAAAGTAAACTATGCCATCTATTGATTCATTAAGTTCTTCAAAACAATCTTTTCTGAATGTCATGTGTGATGTTGCACTAGTATCAAGCAGCCAACAATCTTTATAAGATGAAAGTGAAGTCATTTCATTAAATCCAAGATTAAAATGTGCAACAATACAAGAATCGAAAGATTTACTAGCATCTTGGTCATCTTTCTTCTGGTTATGCTTGTCTTTGATGGAGTCCCATGAAGCCCAACACTGATCTGATGTGTGCCAAGTCTTTCCGCAACGCTTCCACTGCAAATCTGATCTTTTGCTGAAGTTATTTCTGCCCCCTCTGCCTTTGAACTTTCTTCTTCTTCCTGGTCCTCTCTTGCTGCAATCTCCCTTGGAAGGGTCTTTGGATTGATCTTTGCCGGCAAGGTCAGCACCAATACTAGATGCCAAAGATAGCATCTTTACAACTGTTAGTGTAATTTACAATAATGAACTTGATATGACAAAGAGAATAGAAAAAATAAGAACCTTACAGGTCTACAGTCTCTGCCAAGGTGATTTACAATCTCAACTTCAGGTTTTAAAAAAATGATACAATGACAGAGTAAATATTACAACCAACAGTCAACAATTATCTCAGCTCTTCGCAGATTTCAAAATCAAAACTTTATGCAGTCAACATGATGGGCAGAATCTACTTTCACGTAGAATGTGGTCACAACTTCAGTCTTCAAGTGGATGTTTACAGCAGTCTTCTTTCTTCAACTCGGTCATCATAATTCATTAATAGACAACAACCATGCTCATACAAAAGTCGGGTCATACAACCACATTATTCTTAATTCATACACATGAAAATCTTCAAATTAATTCACATCAATAGTCACTTCACTCAGCTCCCATGTTGAGCTCAATGTTTGTCTTTGCTCGCAGAAATAATGAAAGCTCAAATGCTGTAAACGTGGTCTATTATGCAACCCTTTTATAGGGTGAAAAATAACCTTCAAATTAATTCAAATGTAACTTGGTAAGCCGCATCATACTTCATACACAACAGTCACAACATTCATGACAACATTCATGGGCCTCTTTCATTCAACACAAACGAAAAAGTTTGCAGAATGTACCACTCACACTCCAGCACTAAATTAGGGCAAAATTAGGGTTTTTGTATTTCAATGAACAAAAACGTTTTACCTCCACGCTCATATATCTTCAGTACGCAGCATATACATATCAGTCACAAGCAGCATACATTATTTCTCCAGCGCAGTAGTCAACGCATCAGTCTTCAACATTCACGCAGCCTCTAGCAGTCACGCAGCATATATATCAGTCAGTATGATATATATATCAGTCACCTCCACGTAGCTCTTCAACAGTTTAAAAGATACCATGCAACATCTATAACTCCAATACTCAGCATCATTTAGAAACCAGTCACAATATTTATCAGTCTTCAAGCAATCTTCAACACAGTCTCCACTCAGATGTATGATGGCACAGCTCCATGCACAACATCTTAACGCAGCATAGAGGACGCAGTTCCTCAACGCAGCAAATACTGATTCAATACTTCAACTCAACGCAGCTCCTCAGGCAGGTCTCCACACAGGTTTTGGCCCAGTCATATCAATCTTCAGTCTTCAACGAGAGAAGTCAAGAGTCTTCACGCCGGCAGCAATCTCTCCACGCAGGCAGCTCCACATTCAACACCAAACCTCCTTCTAGCGCCACAGCAAATTCACGCAGAAAAATAGGGCAAAAATAGGGTTTATGCGTTTACCTCCACGCAAAGGAATGATGCCAAAATTCTTTCACAAAGCAACTCTTTCACACAGCAACATATATTCACGTCTCAATACTCTAGAAAACACCATTACAATTGTGGCTTGCCGAAGAATTTATGATACAGCCGATGCAAATAGGGATGAGAAGCTCACATTCGAGGAGATCCATGGATTCTTAAACAAACTCGGAATAGAGATGTCGGATAAAGATGTGGAAACAATTGTTGGCCCGCTGTCTACCAGCGAGGATGCCAGTTTCAAATTTAAGAAATTTGTTTCATTGTACGAATCGCTGTACCAGGATATCAGATTAAGAAGAGAGCAGTCTCCAACGTACGTAGCAGAGAGCAGTCTCCAACGTACGCAGCAATATCAACAAATAATGGAGCGATGGGGAATGAAGAGGTGGCTAGCAAAAATTAGGGTTAGGTATACACTGGAAATAACACAGAGGCAGACTGAATGGTGGATTCTCACAAAAACATTGTGAATATTATTTTAGACTCAATCCACAACGTAGGTCTGGAGGAGAAACACACGCAGCTGGTAGACTGACAGTCTGGCAAGCAGAATGGTAGCGCTCTGATAACACAGGCAGAATGGCAAGCATGCAATGCAGCCAGGAGTTATGGCAGGCTGATAGCCAGGCTCTGATACCACTTGTTGGTAATAACTCCCGATTCGTATTATTCCCTTACCAAAGCAAATATTTATACAATTCATAGGACGGTTGAGTTTCACCTTCCGCCCAGCCTTTTCGGCTTCCTACATCAGTTTTATTTATTTATTTACAAAATATATAATCCCTACGGATTATATTCTAACAGTTATGATTAGAAGTAGAACAGTTCTTTTCAGCTTTACTGATTTTGTTCTTTTTGCGACCATAAGGGGAGACTGTCATGCAAAAACTGGGCTTACTTAGCTTTCGAGCTAATGCTGAAAGTTTCTTCTTTCCTTACAGATTACAGGTAAAGAGATTTGGCTGCTGCAAATAAAATTCTAAAGTCTTTTAAGTACAAGTTTATTTGCAATTAAAATTTCAGTGAAACATTAGTGGCTAAACACAAATCACTGCTTACTGAGGTAAATTCCAGTATCTGTTTTTCTTTTTATCCTTGTAGAGGTAGAATTATAGTTCTTTACATTACTGAACTGTTTGATCTCTATCATAAATGTCAGTGTCAAAAGATCTTTAGAATAAGATTGTTTACAATTAGAAAATGATAAACTGAAGTTTATGTTTAAGAAAGTACAAATACTCTTACTTTGTAAAGTGTATAAGAAGGAGATTAATAATTTACTACTATCAAAATTAAACTACCCAATGATAAGAAATAACTTATTCTGTCGTACCAGGTCTTATATACATTACACTGATTCGTTCAATTTCCAGGGTTTAACCCTTACTTTGATAAACTCTCTCTTAAATGGTTTCACCTTCATATATAAAAATTCCAATTTAAGAACATTTGATCTAGATGATGTACTCATCAAGTTATTTTGTTGCCAATCCCTCTTGCAAGCTTTTATTCAACTTAGATGACTAAGGCAAAAATCATAAAGGTGATCATTACAGTATCATAGTTATTATAGTTAAATCTACAACCTCTAAAAATGTACAAATAGTATGCTCTATACATACAATACAGATGTCGGTAGAATATTTGTAAAAATAACCTTTTTACTTAACCAAAAGTATAATACTTCCACCCTATACTCGTATTATCACTGATTCTATTAAAATTGTAGAATGTTCAAATTCAAAGTAGTCATTCATCCGAATGATCGGTTCATAACCACGTCTAAGACAAATTGAGTTAAAGGTCTTTTCTAAGGAGAAATCTAAAACTCTTTACCTTAGACATTTCAAACTTGCAAATAAAGTGGTGTTATTATATTTACCACTCTAGACATGGGTAGGTTAAATACTAAAACTTGTTACCAGGTTTTAAGTCTATGGATTTCCTATACAATTACATTCTATCTTCTTTACCATACTGGCTTCCTTAACTCTTTTGCATGAACAAATATACTTGGTTAAAATATAAATCTACCATGGTTGATTAATTACTAGGATAACCAAGTAGATATTTGTATTAAGAGAAATATCGTTATCCTTCGTCTCTTAAGTTATACTTTATAAGGCCTTTGCCATTTTTATGAAAAATAATACTTTATGAAATCCTCATACTATGTAAAGGAAACATATGCAAAGAGTATAAGTTATAAGTTAAACGGGAAGATTATACTTTGTAATATAATCATAGGCATAATCACGAGGTCGTAAGGTTTCTCATGCCTTCGATGATTACTAACAAGATCTTGTTATGACATAAAAACAAATGTAGGTTCCATACTACGTGCATATGAAACTATGGATAAGTTAAATGATCGAAAATCATTTGGAAAAGCTGGAAATCTTGGACTATACAAAAATACCCAGAATGCATAAAAGATTTACGTGATAACGTGGCTATTTCTCATCCATGCATTGGTTTGTTAAAAGGCTGAGGGAAAACCCTAGCTCGCCATTTTCCCGTTGCCTTTGGGCTTTCCTTTCCCTCTGCTGCAACAGCTTCCAAGCACTGTCGTTACCCTATTCTATAGCAGCCTACCCAGATGTTGTTTCTCCTTGCATGTGCATTCTTTACCTGTTAAGAGGTGTTGTGGTCACTCTATCTGGTGTTTACGTGGGTACTGAAAAGTCCTCAGGGTTTACTCCTTCGCCGATTTAAAGTCTGAACCCTTTAACTGTAACTGCCTTCCCCTTCATGAGTGCTGAGGTGTTGTTTTCTTGGGTCAGCATTGGGATAAATGCTACGCTGTCAACTCTTTCTCCCTTCTGCAGACGGTTTTCCTGCTTGCCTTCGTGGTTGATACACTGTTTGATGATAGTCACGCTTTAACATAAATTTTTGGTAAGGGTACTGTCAAATCTTATTCCATTTCATTGATTGAATTCTTATATAAAGAAATCATTTCTAACAGAGTTTTGAATGCACTCTTCTTTTTACAGGTCGACCCCTTCCTCCGCTTAGCTGCGTGGGATTACAACGGCAGTTCGAGGTTACGGGTAAGCCTAGTTTTTAACCATGGCCGTTCCTCTTTACTTGGTTCATCTGGAACAAAAAGGGTTATGCTGTCATGAACTGCTTCCTTTAGGGTTTTTGTTTAATTACTACTTCGTACTGTGGCTTATTCTTCTAGTTATAAAAGACCCTTGAGCTGCATGCCGGCGCTCTAGCTCTGGCCGTTATTGTATATTAAAACTATGTTTTTTGAAAACTTTGTAGAAGCAGCGGCTTCAGTAATCTTTTACTCAGCTTTTACTGTGTATATCTCAAGTTGAGAGTTAACTTGGAATTACGGGCTTGGAAACCCTTGATTCCATTTTTTTTTTGGTTGATGTTATATACTTACAGGGTTTTTAAACCCTAAATTAATATATATAAGTTGTTAACAGCCTCTTTTGTTTTTTGGTGCTTACAAAGTATTACTGTAAATTATTTAATTCTTTGTTTACCTGTTTAAACTGGGACAACAACAGCAATGGGAGGCCGTTCCTCCCTACCAACTCCTGGAGAGCGCTCAAATAGCGACTCCTCAGGACCCCCGAGCTTACTCTAGTCTCCCTGGCTGGAACTAGGTGCAGTAAATGTCAGATACCAGTCCTCAAACCCAGTATAAATCCAGAACTTATCAGTAAGTTCTCCCAGCTAAAAAGCTGTAATAGAATCAAGTTACTGCAGCAATCCTCTCAAACAACTTCCTTACTGTTTTTCCCTCTTTCCTCAATGAATTTCCTGAATAACATTCACCTGAATGAATTCTCTCTGGAAAATATCTGAGCAGCCAGAGCTCTCTTCATTGAGTACTTTAAAAGATTGCCTAGGTCTTTTTGGGTTAGTTGTCATTTAATGAGCCACCTGCTCTGATCCCACTTTCTTGGGGGATCATGACCCCAAATATAGGGAAGTTGCCACCTGCAACTTAGGAAGTGTTTGAGGATGCTGCCACTTGTCCTTTGCCCTACACCTAGTTCCAGCCACCAGTTTGACCAGTAACCTCTTTTTAACAGTTCTCCCATGCTGTTGTCTCCACAATTTATTTATTAATAATAAAATATTCTAAATTACATTTCAATTCTGTTGACTCATCTGAGTCATCAGTTCCTACTTAGCATTAAATTTAACATAATGTCTCAGGAATACAATTAAAGCAATTTACATAATTTTACAAAATTGGGGTATGTGATATACACACCCCCTTAAAATGTAACATCGTCCTCGATGTTACTTATTCTTCATCCTCTGCAACCTCCTGGAATAGATTCGGGTATGCTTCCCGCATCTTACTTTCCAGTTCCCAGGTAGCTTCTTCAGGACTAAGGTGCTTCCATTGCACCTTCAGCTATCCAATTGTGCGGTTCCGCAGAGTAATTTCCCTCCTCCCGAGGATACAGTCCGGTTCCACCAGAACTTCCCCTTCTGGTTCTACATGTACAACATTCCAATCAATCACATGAGTAACATCATGAACATACTTTTTCAGAACAGAAATATGAAAAACGTTATGCACTTTTAAGTTAGGTGGTAACGCTAACTGATATGCAACTTGACCAATTCTGGATAAAATCTCAAATGGACCACAATAACGTGGTGCTAGTTTTGCACAACTCCCCAGTCTTAGGGAGCTCTTCTTAGGTCTTACCTTTATAAACACGTGCTCACCCACCTGGAACTCTTTAGGAGTTCTTTTCAATCTGCTTGGCTCTTTTGCCGATCCTGTGCCACCTTCAAATTCTCCTGCACTTGTTTCACAATCTGTTCCATTTCTTTTAATAATTCGGGTCCCAACACTAATCTATCTACTGGATTATTCCAGGAGATAGGAGTGTTACATTTACTCCCATACATAATTTCAAATGGGCTGAACTTAGCTGATGATTGATAATTATTATTGTATGCAAATTCTGCTAAATGCAAGTAATCCTCCCACTTACCTGGCTGATCCTTAACATACATTCTTAATAGATCTTCCAGCACCTGATTCACTCTTTCAGTTTGTCCGTCCGTCTGAGGATGGAAAGAGGTGCTGAAATTCAGTGTTGTGTTTAATCCCTTAGACAAGGATTTCTAGAAATTCCCTGTGAATTTAGGATCCCTGTCTGAAATGATAACCTTTGGTACACCATGTAGCTGAAAAATCTGCTTTAAGAATATGTCTGCTATGTTTGCAGCCTTGTAAGTGGTTTTAACAGGAATAAAATGTGCTTCTTTACTTAATTTATCTACTACCACCATAATTGAATCATTCTGATTCTGATTTCTGGGTAATCCAGTAATAAAATCTAAGCTGATTATTTCACATTTCCAACTAGGAATAGGTAAAGGTTGCAGTAACCCAACTGGATGTTGGTGTTCTGTTTTCACTTGTTGACAGTCCAAACATCTAGCTATATACTCAGCTACTTCAGATTTCATATTAGGCCAGAAATAATCTTTTCTTAACATGGTGACAGTCTTCTGGTAGCCTGGATGCCCAGAGTAAGGGGTTTTATGAACTTCATCCAGAATCAACAATTTAACCTTAGGCACTCTAGGCACATACAGTCTATCCTTAAATAATAAAAATCCATCTTTATTTAGACTATAACCTTTTATTAAACTTTCTGTAGGTTCTTCTTTAGCTGTAACTTGTAATTTTTTATAAATTTCATCCTGTTTTATCCCTTCTGTCAGCTGTTCATTTAAATCCGAAGCATAAGTGCTGACTGTTGCTGTAAAGTTCAGCTTTGCATTTCTGCTCAAAGCATCAGCCACCTTATTTTCTTTTCCTTTTATGTGTTGAATTTCAAAATCGTATTAACTCAAGAAGGCTAACCATCTTTCTTGCCTTGCATTTAAGTTGGGCTGATCTAAAAGGTATTTCAGACCCTTATTATCAGTCATTAAAGTAAACTTTCTGCCTATTAAGTGGTGTCGCCACATTTTTAAGGCATGAATAACAGCAGCAAGTTCTAAATCATAAGTGGCATAATTATTTTCATGGATCTTTAACTTCCTGGACTCATAGGCAATGACATGCCCATCCTGAGTCAGCACTCTGCCTAAACCATCATTACAAGCATCGGTGCATACCACAAAATCCTTATTAGGATCTGTAATTCTTAGAATAGGCGCAGTTGTTAATAAAGTTTTTAATTTCTTAAAACTTTCTTCACATTTTAAGTTCCAATCAAATTTCTTGCCTTTCTTTTGCAAGGAAGTGATTGGATTAGCTATTTTTGAAAAGCCTTCAATGAATCTCCAGTAATAACCGGTAATTCCAATGAAGGACCTAACATCTGTTACGTCTTTTGGTACTGGCCAATCTTCGATTGCCTGGATCTTTTCAGGATCAACTGAGATCCCTTCCTTAGTCACTACGTGACCTAAGTATTGGATTTCATCCTTAAAGAAATCACACTTGCTGAACTTCGTAAACAGCTGTTGCTCTCGCAGCTCTTGTAAAACTATCCGTAAGTGTTCCTTATGTTCCGCTTCATTTTTAGAATAAATTAAGATGTCATTGATAAATACGACAACAAATTTATCTAAGTATTTATGCATTATATTATTCATGAGGCAAATAAAGACATCTGGGCATTAGTAAGCCCAAATGGCATTACGACAAATTCGTAATGTCCATACCTTGTTCTAAAGGTTGTCTTGAAAATGTCCTCTTCTTTAATTCTTACCTGATGATATCTTGATCTCAGGTCTATCTTAGAGAACACCATAGCTCCACGTAGCTGATCAAACAGATCATCTATGCGGGGCAATGGATATCTGTTTTCAATTGTCATTTTATTTAGTTGACAGTAATCTATGCAAAGTCGCATAGTTCCGTCTTTCTTTTTGACAAAGATCATTGGTGCTCCCCAAGGGGACACACTAGGTCGAATGTACTTCTTATCTATTAATTCTTTTAACTGTGATTTTAATTCATTAAGTTCCAGAATATTCATACGATACAGAGCCTTCAAGCTAGGTACAGCACCTGGTACCAGCCCAATAGTGAAATCCAGTTCCCTCCTGGGAGGTAATCCTGGAATTTCCTCCGGAAAAACATCAGTAAATTCGTTTAACACAGGAATATCCTCTATTTTTATTTTATCTTTTTCAGATTTACTTGCCTCATCTGTAATAGTTACAGCATAGGCTTTGCACCCTTTCTTGACTGCTCTTTTAAGTTGTAAGGTAGAAATCTGCCTGATTACCGTTTTCCTAGGAATACCTTTAACGGTTACTGGCTGTTCATTATTATTTACGCATGTAAAGGTTTTATCAAAACAGTTTAAAACTACCTTATGCTGCTCTAACCAATCCATACCAATTAATAAATCATACGAGCCAAGTGGCAGAACATTTAGCTTAACAGTAGTTTTAAAATCATTCATTACTAATGCACATTCCTTAACATAACAGGTTTCTTTCCTCTTTGCCCCAGTGGCTAATTGAACTAACCAAGAGTTATCGAACTTTTCAACAGTCAAATTACACTTTTCTACTATCTGAGGTGAAATGTAACTAAGGCTAGCTCCTGGATCTATTAAAATGGTTACAGGGGTTTTGTTAACCATACCTTCTACTTCCACCATGGAAGTCTAAAAATCAGCTTGGCAGTTCTCCAACGCTACATTGATTCGGGGCATAGTCCTTGCAAATTCTCCAACAATCATTTCATCTTGCACAGTATGAATATTGCTGTTTGGATTTTTCCGATTTGGGCAAACTGAAGCATAGTGTGGGCCATTGCACTCCCGGCACTTAACAGGCTCCTTTCTTTTGAAATTCTTAGTGAAATTTCCATGATTGTTTGAAGCTTCCTTGCCCTTGAAGTTATTGGAATTATTGGAATTATTAGAAGCACCATTTCTGCTTCCCTGGAAGTTCTTACTGTTAGAATGGTTTCTGTTCTTATTATTCCTGAAATTATTTTGGGGTACAAACTCCTTTTTCTTGAACTCAGGCTGGTTACTGTTCTTTTTAGCCTTCCAGTTGGCTATACCTTCTTTCTTTTTGTTCTGTTCAAAACAAAAATTTGCCTTCCTCATAGCTTCTTCCAGAGTCTTAGGATTGTCATACTTGATTCTGTCCTTGATATGATATGGCAGACAGCTGAGAAACCACTGTACTTTAGGTTTCTCATCAACTAAATAAGGTACATATCTTAACAAACTTAAAAATTTACTGTTTAAGTCCTTCATAGTCATGGTTCCTAACTTTAGCTCATAAAATTCTTTAGCCCTTTCTTCGTAGTATTGTTCGGACAGAAATTTCTTCTTGAGGTACCTTTTAAAGGTACTCCAATTGACTTCTCTTTCTTTAATCCCCTTGACTCTTTTCAGATCTTGCGACCATATATCTGCCTTTCTAGAGAGATTATAGATGGCCATTCTTGCTTTCAGCTGATTTGAATAGTTGTATATCTGAAAATATTTTCTCATCCCGAATAACCAGGACTCTGCTTCTTCCCCTTTTTCAGTCTCTCTGTTGAAAGTTGGGGGTTTTATTTTTTTGAACTCCCCGGAAATCTCTTCATATGGCCTGTACTTTTTCTTTCTCTTATACAACTCAACCTCACTACTGTCACTAGTAGTGTAATAGCTTTGTTGTTCCCTGAATCCTTCAGATGATTAACTGTTTTCAGCTTTAGCCAGTTCCATCCTTTTAGATCCTTTCTGATGGCTAGCTTCCTCAGATTCAGATCTTTTGCTCCTCCCTTCAGTCTGAAATTTTTCCATCAAAATTTGGTTTAACTCCTCCTGAGTCTTTAAAATTCTCTCATTATCCTTCTTAACTGATTCCATTTCAGTCTTTAAATCCTTTATAGTTTGCATCAGCTCCGAAGAGTGGGCAGTTACTTCTTCTAACACAGGTTCTCTAGACATCTATCTTTTCTCGGTGTTTGGAAACTCCTCCTCAGCATATTCTCCTAGCTTCTCCATACCTGCCTGTTAGATTCAGAAAAAAGAAATTTTCTGCTTTTTACATATAAAAAAATACAGGTTAGTACATTATTTTTTTACTATTCTGTGGAAACTAGTTGGCCCACATCAAGGCCTAGTATTTGAACCATGCTCTGATACCACATGTTAAAACCCTAGATTTTCCGGAAAATTTAAAAATTTTCAAATGCAAATAATTTTAATAAATACAGTCACTAAATGTTTGATTAGTTAACTGTTATTGAAAATCAATGATTGCTAGTTATGATTAGAAGTAGAACAGTTCTTTTTAGCTTTACTGATTTTGTTCTTTTTGCGACCATAAGGGGAGACTGTCATGCAAAAACTGGGCTTACTTAGCTTTCGAGCTAATGTTGAAAGTTTCTTCTTTCCTTACAGATTACAGGTAAAGAGATTTGGCTGCTGCAAATAAAATTCTAAAGTCTTTTAAGTACAAGTTTATTTGCAATTAAAAGTTCAGTGAAACATTAGTAGCTAAACACAAATCACTGCTTACTGAGGTAAATTCCAGTATCTGTTTTTTTTTTATCCTTGTAGAGGTAGAATTATAGTTCTTTACATTACTAAACTGTCTGATCTCTATCATAAATGTCAGTGTCAAAAGATCTTTAGAATAAGATTGTTTACAATTAGAAAATGATAAACTGAAGTTTATGTTTAAGAAAGTACAAATACTCTTACTTTGTAAAGTGTATAAGAAGGAGATTAATAATTTACTACTATCAAAATTAAACTACCCAATGATAAGAAATAACTTATTCTGTCGTACTAGGTCTTATATACATTACACTGATTTGTTCAGTTTCCAGGGTTTAACCCTTACTTTGATAAACTCTCTCTTAAATGGTTTCACCTTCATATATAAAAATTCCAATTTAAGAACATTTGATCTAGATGATGTACTCTTCAAGTTATTTTGTTGCCAATCCCTCTTGCAAGCTTTTATTCAACTTAGATGACTAAGGCAAAAATCATAAAGGTGATCATTACAGTATCATAGTTATTATAGTTAAATCTACAACCTCTAAAAATGTACAAATAGTATGCTCTATACGTACAATACAGATGTCAGTAGAATATTTGTAAAAATAACCTTTTTACTTAACCAAAAGTATAATACTTCCACCCTATACTCGTATTATCACTGATTCTATTAAAATTGTAGAATGTTCAAATTCAAAGTAGTCATTCATCCGAATGATCGGTTCATAACCATGTCTAAGACAAATTGAGTTAAAGGTCTTTTCTAAGGAGAACTCTAAAACTCTTTACCTTAGACGTTTCAAACTTGCAAATAAAGTGGTGTTATTGTATTTAACACTCTAGACATGGGTAGGTTAAATACTAAAACTTGTTACCAGCTTTTAAGTCTATGGATTTCCTATACAATTACATTCTATCTTCTTTACCATACTGGCTTCCTTAACTATTTTGCATGAACAAATATACTTGGTTGAAATATAAATCTACCATGGTTGCTTAATTACTAGGATAACCAAGTAGATATTTGTATTAAGAGAAATATCGTTATCCTTCATCTCTTAAGTTATACTTTATAAGGCCTTTGCCATTTTTATGAAAAATAATACTTTATGAAATCCTCATACTATGTAAAGGAAACATATGCAAAGAGTATAAGTTATAAGTTAAAGGTGAAGATTATACTTTGTAATATAATCATAGGCATAATCACGAGGTCGTAAGGTTTCTCATGCCTTCGATGATTACTAACAAGATCTTGTTATGACATAAAAACATGTAGGTTCCATACTACGTGCATATGAAACTATGGATAAGTTAAATGATTGGAAATCATTTGGAAAAGCTGGAAATCCTGGACTATACAAAAATGCCCAGAATGCATAAAAGATTTACGTGATAACGTGGCTATTTCTCATCCATGCATTGGTTTGTTAAAAGGCTGAGGGCAAACCCTAGCTCGCCATTTTCCCGTCGCCTTCGGGCTTTCCTTTCCCTCTGCTACAACAGCTTCCAAGCACCGTCGTTACCCTGTTCTATAGCAGCCTACCCAGATGTTGTTTCTCCTTGCATGTGCGTTCTTTACCTGTTAAGAGGTGTTGTGGTCACTCTATCTGGTGTTTACGTGGGTACTGAAGAGTCCTCAGGGTTTACTCCTTCGCCGATTTAAAGTCTGAACTGTTTAACTGTAACTGCCTTCCCCTTCGTGAGTGCTGAGGTGTTGTTTTCTCGGGTCAGCATTGGGATAAATGCTATGCTGTTAACTCTTTCTCCCTTCTGCAGATAGTTTTCCTGCTTGCCTTCGTGGTTGATGCACTGTTCGATGATAGTCATGCTTTAACATAAATTTTTGGTAAGGGTACTTTCAAATCTTATTCCATTTCGTTGATTTAATTCTAATATAAAGAAATCATTTCTAACAGAGTTTTGAATGCACTCTTCTTTTTACAGGTCCACCCCTTCCTCCGCTTAGCTGTGTGGGATTACAACGGCAGTTCGAGGTTATGGGTAAGCCTGGTTTTTAACCATGGCCGTTCCTCTTTACTTGGTTCATCCAGAACAAAAAGGGTTATGCTGTCATGAACTGCTTCCTTTAGGGTTTTTGTTTATTACTACTTCGTACTGTGGCTTATTCTTCTAGTTATAAAAGACCCTTGAGCTGCATGTCGACGCTCTAGCTCTGGCTGTTATTGTATATTAAAACTGTGTTTTTTGAAAACTTTGTAGAAGCTGTGGCTTCAGTAATCTTTTACTCAGCTTTTACTGTGTATATCTCAAGTTGAGAGTTAACTTGGAATTACGGGCTTGGAAACCCTCGATTCCATTTTTTTTTGGTTGATGTTATATACTTACAGGGTTTTTAAACCCTAACTTAATATATATAAGTTGTTAACAGCCTCTTTTGTTTTCGAGTGCTTACAATGTATTACTGTAAATTATTTAATTCTTTGTTTACCTGTTTAAACTGGGACAACAACAGCAATGGGAGGCCGTTCCTCCCTACCAACTCCTGGAGAGCGCTCAAACAGCGACTCCTCAGGACCTGTAATAAAAAGCTATAATAAAATCAAGTTACTGCAGCAATCCTCTCAAACAACTTCCTTACTGTTTTTCTCTCTTTCCTCAATGAATTTCCTGAATAACATTCACCTGAATGAATTCTCTCTGGAAAATATCTGAGCAGCTAGAGCTCTCTTCATTGAGTACTTTAAAATATTGCCTAGGTCTTTTTGGGTTAGTTGTCATTTAATGAGCCACCTGCTCTGATCCCACTTTCTTGGGGGATCATGACCCCAAATATAGGGAAGTTGCCACCTGTAACTTAGGAAGTGTTTGAGGATGCTGCCACTTGTCCTTTGCCCTCCACCTAGTTCTAGCCACCAGTTTGACCAGTAACCTCTTTTTAACAGTTCTCCCATGTTGTTGTCTCCACAATTTATTTATTAATAATAAAATATTCTAAATTACATTCCAATTCTGTTGACTCTGCTGAGTCATCAGTTCCTACTTAGAATTAAATTTAACATAATGTCTCAGGAATATAATTAAAGCAATTTACATAATTTTACAAAATTGGGGTATGTGACAGTATGGAAGCTTATTTCCTGATTACCTGCTTATATTGGGGGTGTGGGGGGGGGGATTCCCAGGATATTTTCCCCATTTTCCTTATTTTATTAAGAAATATTTTATTCATTTAGATTGTATGGGTGACTTTTGGCCTAGTTTCCAGGGCCCAAGCTGTCCAAAGTTAGGATTAAGGGGGGGGGGTGTTAGAATTAATTAATCCTCCTTTGTCTCCAATATAGTCTATTTGGTCATTTTTCCTAACTTAGGAAGTTATTATCACTGTACTAGAATATGGGGGACACACCCAAGGGTTATATGCCACTTAATACATCTTCATGCATGTGTTTATGTGCCTCTAGGACCAATCACTACATTATAGGAGTCCATTCTAAGTGCCACCAACAACCTCCATCAGTTGGTTGTGGTAGGTAAGCAGTTATGCCGAGTTATCATCTAGTTACATTAATTTAGATCATTATCAGTTAGCCTAGTGCCAGTTTTGCATGCATGCAGGTAAAATGACATCTTTTGTCCACCTACCTCATCAGTTAACTTATTGTAGACTGATTTAGACATCCGGATTTAGACTAGTGAGCTCCATCTGTGATGTTTACCCATTGAGTTAGTAGATCAATCAAGTTTAGTAATTAGCAGATTTGAATCCTATCGACGGTATTTGAATTCTATTTATTGTAACACCATTGTATTATTGATTAATGAATGAATATTAATATTGTGATTATCTGAGCAATTCTTGTCCAATTGGTATGAAATTTGTGTCATGAATTCTCTGCTAATGTATATTGATCTCAATTATTCCACTGCATAATTCCTTTCCAATAGCTCTCATCATAACATGTAGATCTATGGTTCTCAAATTTAACCTGGTATTGACCTGCACTTCTACCTTTTAGACTCGCTATTGAATATGATTGATTTCATAGCATATCTTATGGTTAGTTGAAGAGGTTATTGCTTTCAGATTTGATTTTCAATGTATACATTCCTGAGATATGATCTCTTTCATCAAGTTTATTGAGTGAATACAAATAGAGTATCTATAAGTAATATGAATATGAGCTAATTTGCTTTCCTACCAAGGAGATTCACAAAATAACTAATGTTTGGAACAAGCGGATTATATCATGTAGCTAGGTTGTGTGATAATTGTTGAGTTGATCTTGTAGTTTTTAAAGTACTTTGAGATTTATCTTTACACATATAGTGTTGGCACTTCATAAGTCTACAACCCTTGAATCAATTTAAGAGGAATTAAAGACAATTAATTTGACTAACAAGGATGCTTGTATAAAATTGAGCACATAGATCTGTGGATCAACACAAAAATCACAAAATAGATCAAACAATTTTACTCAGGAATTGAAGAATGAAATAGTGCAAAAAATGGCTTGCAGCTGTGAATGCTTTCATTAATTAAAAGTGATTGGATAATTAATTACAATGTAATACACTAGTATTGATAACCAGTCAATTCGAATGCATGAGAGAGGAATTCGAATTGATTGAATCTACCTAGTTGCATGGATAACTGGACATGTCTAAATCATTATCGGAGCTCAACTAGTTAGCCCCAGTTGCCTCAATCAGTGCACCGGTCAGTTAGAATCAGTTAACTCTCCCAACTGAATGTGGTAGGTGAGGAATTGCACCTTCCCACATGCAATCAATCAATGATTGGCACTAACTGAATGTAATTGACTCCTAACTAGGCTTGACTAGTCACTAACTGAACTCAACTGAAGGAGGTTGGTTCTGTTACTCCCAATGGCTCCTAATTTGTAGTGATTGATCTAGGTGGCTCCTAAATGGATGCATGCAAGTGCAGTCAGTGGTACTTAGCCTCAATTAGTATTCCCCACACTCTAGTAACTGGTACATGTGGCCCAATCAGGCCATGTGGACCCAATGGTGCTAGTGACTAAATATAGACTAGAAGGACTCCTGATTTAGACATAATTGACCAAATTGGACAAGGGAGGATTATAATCCTAACAACTTGACCTTCTAGCTATCCACCAAACCAACGATCCTCCTATTTACTCATTCTCCATGAGGATAAGGGAATCAGGGGGGGAGAATAAAAGAAAGGTTGTCTGAATGCCAAAGGGAGCTAGAAGATCTCCAAGAAGTTTGTAACTTGCAATTTTGTCAAATAATAAAATAGTTGATTGAAGCCTTTGAATCCTTTTTTTCCCGTTTTGGGTTTTGAGGGTAAACATAGTCTTCTTATGTTGTCATTTTATGCGTGATATTTGTTATATTGCATTGTTTATTTTTTGTATGCCATGATATGTCAGCAATGTTATTGAGTTAATTTCCAAGTGAATATTGTTGTAGATGATTTGGGATTTCTTTCATAATAGTAAGCATCCATGTTAGTTAAACCATGAGGCTATAAGCCTATTGTTTATGGATCAACCATCTGTTCAATTCCTACTACATTATGATTCACCAATTCAGAATGTCCACAGTAACAATATTTCTTCACATGTTGGCGATAAAGGCAATGAAATAGATGTTGGTATGGATGATTTCTTACAAGACATGAGTGCCATGGAGGGATTTTCATTACATTTATTCCAATAAGATGATATGGGGGATTATGCTCATATCACCGATACCTTCTTTGAAATATCGAAGTTTTCTTCCACAAGCCCTCTCTTTGGACATGGGTGTTATGCACCAAACTCCCTAAAGCGAGAGTAATCCAATGCCTTAAAAGTGAAGAAAATAGATGAATAAGAAGCCTCTTCAAGGGGGAAACCTCCTTATACAATGTAGCAAAGCCACAAGACAATATGAGATGCTTATACAAATGAATATACTTTATTATAAATAGGATATGAAGTGGTCATTATGTAACCTAATGATATGTCTTATACACTATGAGATTATCTGCCTTCTACACTAGTATTGCCAACTCCTTCTTTTCAAAAAACTAAACGGATAATTTTTTATTTTATTTTTCATGAGGGGTTACAGGTCTAATTAGGCAATTACCGATCAGCCAATTGCATAATGATCAAAAGAAAAAGTTTGAAAAGTTCAGAGATTACAATACCTCTTACAGATTGAGAGTATATCTCCCAGAAACACTTATTACAACTTATTTATTTACAATTAAGGAATTGGATGAAAACAACTGGATTTTTCATTGATGCTAAGGTGACCTTGAGACAGCAGGGAAGCTTTATTTGCCAAATCATCTATCGAATTGTTTAACTCCCGTAGTATGTGGAAAGATTCAACTCTATCAAAATTATATTTCAAAAGATTCTGAATTCTTTGCAAAGTATTGTTTGGATCGAGATTATAAAAAGGATCTACTGAATTTAATGCTTTGATCAACAACTTTGAATCACCGAATATTTGAATTGACTAGTAGCCGTGCTACTTAGAAATCTGGAATGGCTCAAGGAGACTATAACTTTTAGCCTGGTTATTCGACATGAATCCAAGACCCCAACTAAAACTGGTTTCAATCAACTTTTTTGGAGACAACAACAACCCCCCGGCTCCTGAGATTCCAGGATTTCCCTTTGATGCACCATCAAAAAAATTTGCTGCTGAAGTGGAACTAAACCACCATGAATTAAAATCAGCATTGATGTCATGAATACACCAGGAGGGGGAACTAGCTGGTTTGTTACAAACCTTCTCTATCAATCTCGTTGGAATAGAGCTAAGCCACGTTGAAATATCTATGGGAAAAGTGGAAGGGGATGTTAATTTGCTTGCAAATTCGACAATGAGCAGCTTGATTTTTTGGGCAACGATTTGAGGATTCGATGGTAGATTGTTAAAAATCCAATTATTTCTGGCAATCCATAATTTCCACGAGATGACTTCTGGAACGAGCTGTCAGAGTTTAAACCAATATTCATTGTTTCCATGTGATGTTGGGCTCCATTCAATCCAATGAAGAAAAAAAGGGACAACGACTATTTGAATAGGGACAGAAAAATTTCGCTCGTGAAGGACAAGCTCCCATATAGTTTTTGAGAAATCACAAGCGTTGAAGAGGTGATCGACAGTTTCAAAGGCTGAGGTGCAAAAAAAATACCTGAAGGGTCCATGGAATCCATGCTTTATCAATTTTCGCCACTCAGCACCTTGTTATGCAGGATCAACCAAGAGAAGAAATTCACCTTGGGGAGGCAGAGAGGAGACCATGCCGATTTCCAAATCGACGGAGACAGACAAGATTCATGCTGAGTCTTTTGTAAAACCAAAAAACCTTTAGCAGCTATATAATTTCCTGTAGAACCCCAACCACATTTGTCTTTGTAAGAGCTATGGAATGGAGCTAGACCTAAGCGTGTGATGAGTAAAATATTTTTTTGGGAGATGAGATGGTCTGGAAGCTCAGGAAAAGAGCAATATGCACAGTTTCAAATGCTATCCCAAATGCAAACATCATTCAACCGTAGTAGTCATTTGTTTGTTAACCAGTCCTTTATCTCTTCTAACATATTGACATAGGAAAGAGGAGTATTACCTGAAATTTTATCCTCCCACAGACGGATCTTCTTCCCATTACCTGGAATTCGATAGAGCTACTGATTGAATTGATCAATTCCTCTTTAGCATGGATTCTAGGTAGTTGTTCCTGTGGGGGTAGTGGAAGTTGATAGATTTCTCAAAGAGCCGCCCTTTAGATATTTCATCCTAAAGATCTTGCTGACAGGGTGATTTTTGTCCGCATATAGTTGCCAAAGAAGTTTCCCCCCAGGTCAAAATTATCCAATTCAGGGTCGTGGATTTGTAATCCAACCTCATAAATAGGTATTTTAAGAACATCCCAGCTTACCAGATGCATCTTAGTCTAGTTACCTTTCCCACCATTACAAATAAAATCACGCAAAATTTTGGAAATCTATGACGAAATAGACTTAGGGGAAAGTAGCAAATAAGATTGAAAAATGGGGAGGGCTTAAAGAACTTCCTTTATCGATATCAATTTCCTGGCCTTGGTTAACCACTGACCACCCCAAGAAGCTATTTTGGCTTTAATCTTAGCTAATACATCGAGCCAAAGAGAAGGAGGGCTTGAACCAATACTTAACGGCAGCCCCAAGTATTTTAACTTCTCTCACTTATCAAAACCAAGGAATCCCAAAGAATTTTCTATTCGAAGAATTGCAGCATGATCTATATTCCAACCATAAACAACACTTTTTTTATTATTGATCAGTGCTCTTGAAATTAGGCAGTAATTTTGAAGAATATCATTAAAGGCTTGAGCTATCTTTAATGAGGCCCCTCCTAGAAGAAGAGAATCGTCCGCAAAGAGGGCATGGTTTATTGGCTCCACTCCCCTTGCAATATTAATGCCAAGGATGTAACCCAATTCCTTTTCAACTTATAGTTTTCTACTGAGAGTTTCAACCATTAAGATGTATAAAAAAGGTGATAGCGGACACCCTTGACGAAGACCTCTAGTAGCTTGGAAATTTTTTGTAGGTCTAGAGGCGCAATCCAGGTCCTATCTGTACATGCTTTTATCAAATTAACAAACATAGGGCTAAATTCAAAAGAGATAAGGTCTTGATAGAGAAAGGGGATATTTACTCTATCAAATGTGTTTTTCATATCTAGTTTAATAAGCATTCCTTTCTCCTTCCTTTGGAAACTTCAATGAAGGGCTTCTTGAACCTGAATTACATTATCAACTAAGTGCCTTCCTTTTACAAAAACCCCCTGAATAGGAGAGATCAATTTTCCTAACAAAATCTTGGATCAATTAGCTAGAAGTTTGGCTACAATCTTTTAAGAGGCATTACACAGCGAAATTGGTCTAAACTTGTGAAAATAAGAAGGATTAGCTTCCTTAGGGATTAAAGCAAGAAATGTGGAATTAGTACACCCTCCAACTTTAGCTTTTTTATGGAAGGTTGACACCATGCGGATCAAGTCTGATTTGATTATATTCCAACAGGCTCTATAAAAATGAAAAGAAAACCCGTCCGACCCAAGAGCTTTATCTGACACCATTGCCCATATGACATCCAAAACTTCCTTTTCAAAGAATGGTTCCAATAGCTTTTTGTTATCCTCTGTACTGACAAGAGAAGGAATATTGTCCAAAATATTTGCAGACACTTCACCATCAGTGAGTCCGTCCTCTTGAAACAAAAGCTGAAAATGCCTTCTTGCAGCTTGTTTTAGTTGAACCTGCCCTTTAATAGCTTCCCCCTTCCCCTCTGGAGATTTTCGAGATATGGTTTCTTGACAATATTGCTTTGCATTGATGATGGAAGAAGGCTGTATTTTTGTCTCCACCCTGCAGCTAGAGACTTCGAGACTTCAGCCTAAGAAAGTCCTCTTCCTATCTGAAAGATTGTAAGGTATTAAATTGAGAATACTATTCAAGTGCTAGTTGAGTTTTGGTGATATCACATTCTTCCATTATTAATTGGATCTCTTCTAACTCAATCACTTTCTCTTGTCTGCTGCTAGTTGGAGTATTTTGTGGCTTTTTTATAAAAAAATTCAAAGCGTATTTGGTTTTTTTGAGTTTTTGCTCCCATACAAAACTGGGAGACCCATCAACATATTGCGTTCATGCTTGATACACAGTTTCTGAGAAACCGTCTCTTTCAATCCATAAAGGACTAAAATGAAATGGAATTGGGTTGAGGTCTTCCTCTTTTTCAATATTCATAGTAATGGGGTGATGATTAGATGTGAGCTTGGGCAAAATTTTAGTTGAAATAATGAAATTCCCATCCATCAAGGAGCTATTAACCAAAAATATATCAAGCCGTGCAGCAATGTTGGCCGCCCCAATTCTATTGTTTGACCAAGTAAATATTCCTTTCTTAGGTTTAAAATCAATTAGATCGCAGGCTTTAATTAGTGCCTCAACCACGTCTTGAAAATTATTTTTGCCACGGGCTCCACCTTTTTTTCTCATTAGGGGCTAAATTTATATTAAGATCCCCTGCTATTATAGTATTTTGATGGAGAATTGATGTCTAAGAAATCTGATAATGATTTCCAACATTCTTTATTTTCAATAAAATTGACTGGGACATAAAGGTTGAACAGAGCGAAGGAGATCTTATGTGAAATAGTTCTGTAAAGACCCATTGTTGGGTAACAAACCATCTTTTCGGTTGAAAATTTTCTTCACACCATAAAGTAGCAAGACCCCCAGAGGTTCCTGTCGTGTTGACACCCTTGCCAGCATTCATTCTCCAATTTAATTTGCTTAATAGAAGAAGCGAATCTTCATCAATCTTAGTCTCTTGCAGCAAGAGAATGTCAGAACAATCCATTCTCATTAAATACTTGACGACTTCGGCTTTGATTGGATTCCCCAATCCCCTGCAATTCCAAGAGACTATCTGCATTATTTACTCGGAAGAGAGGGAGTTATTACTCCCTTTAGAGTTCTGGTGCTCTTGCTCTTGTCTAGTGACATTTCAATAGTGGACTGGCTTCCCTGCATCTTCTGTCTCTCCTCCTCTTCTTTTATAGCCTCCTTTCGAGCCTTCCTACCTGCATTTTTGGATATTTTCTCAATAGAATATTCGTCAGAAGATCTTGAGCTATCAATTAGTTTCTTCTAAGTAATTTCTACATATGAAGGAGAAGATTTGGCTCCATTTGGAGAGGGATGATTTTGTTGCAAGAATTCACCTATGCTGGTTAATTCTGAGTTAACTGCTCCTGTTAGATCCATTAATCCTATGTTTTATTCAGCTTCATCATCCTCCACTTCTGTATGTTGCAATTCACTATCTTCTAAAATAGAAATATCTTCAGAAGAACTTAAACAACAAATTGATTAGAATATATATTAGGATTTTCTACAGCTTGTGCATTAGAAGGGATCTTCCCATTAGCTTGAAATCCATTCTTAGTCTTTCCTTCTTTGCCGTTCTTTCTATTAGACTGATTAGATAAACCTGATTTCTGAATTTGAGTCCACTGAGCCTTTTCTTTTTCAAGATCATCTTCTATTTTTTCTTACAATTTCGGGAAAAATGGCCATAACCATGACAAAAACAACACTTGAATGGTACTTGTTCGTAGTCTAACTCCTGTATATGAGACCATTTAGCTACCATTAACTTAATTTCCTCAGGAATTCCTATATCCAAATCAATTTCGATGCATATTCTTGCACATGAATATTGATCTTTCCTTTCTACCCTATTGATGTATTTACTAAGCTTATTCCCAGTTGTTTCAAGGGATTCTGAACTCCAGCAGTGCAAAGGTAAATGAGGAAGCCTTACCCAAACAAGGACAACAAACAGAACATCTTGAGTAGGGTTGAAATATGGTGTCCACTTCTTCAAATAAAGCCCCTGGGGGACCATGAAGTATGGACCATTTCAAAAGATGAGATCTTGATCCTCTGTAGAGTCAAAAACAAAGACACAATAACCTCTTCCAACAAAGTGGTTTCGTATTCCTTCATATACTAAGGGCCTCCAGTTTGTCTGCACCCATCCATCAATAGCCTTTGGACATGGCTAGATACTTGTGAATTTCCCAATAAGCCCACGCTCAACAAGGTTTAGAGCCATTTGGCAAGTCCATTCTGTAGGTAGTTCGACTGAGGGGATGCCAATTTTCTTAACAAATTTCTGGGAAGGACCCCCTTTCCTCTTACCACAAGTAGCAATCAATCTCTTGAATGCATCAAGATCAAGAGGAAGAGGAGTATCCCCTCCATAATCCATGAGGAAAAGACCACTAGGACAAATCTTGAGAGCAGTTTTTCCAGTCTCCAAGAGAGGCCTCACTAGTGATCTAAGGTCAAGAGAAAAAGAAACCCCTTCAGCAGGCCAACTGACACCCTTAGAGCCTAGAATCGCTGAAAAAGAACTGAAGCAAGAAATTCCTGAGCACTCTAACAACATGGAAAGGAACAGTGAATAATACACCAAACGACCTGTAAATGCACAACCAACCTGCAAAATCCAACAGATCTTTGAGATTCCAGGGCTAAACCACGAGGCTCCTCACTGAAATTTAGATCCTCCACACTCCTACAACCAAAATCCTCCAAAACTTCCTCCAACAAGGGATGAACTAGGAAAGCAAGCTTTGGAACGAGCTTCCAACGTAAAAAAATTTAAAAGCACTTGTTGGTGTGAAAAAGATGAATTTGTCGTTAATTGGAATAAATTTAAAAACGATCTTCTTAAGAGGTTTCAAGGTGTAACCAAGAAATACTTATTTGCCAAGATCACTAGGTTGTAACAGAAAGGAAGTGTAGATGAGTACACATGTGAATGGGAATATTTTGCAACTCGAGTTCCATAACTAATTAATGACCAACGTCTGCAAATATACATACATGAGCTAAAACCGCACATTCAAGATGAGTTAGAATTACATAACACTTCTACCATGGAGAAGGAAAGACGTAAGGACAAGATCATTGAGAACACGTTTAAATGATCCACTCAAAGTAGCTTTGACAAAAACTACTCCAAGAGGAATCCTCCACCCCAACTCCTAATTTTAGTAAAACACTCATAGTTGCATTTGATGCATCGGGACAAGGAAATATTGGAACATTATTAATGCAATAAGGAAGGCCATTAACTTTTGAAAGTAAATAATTAAAGGGTAAATACATGGTGAAATCTACATATGGAAAATAAATGGAAACAATTTTGCATGTGGTAGAAAAATGGTGATAATTTATCATTAGAAAGCATTTTGACGTCAAGGCAAACCATGACAACCTAAGTTACTTTTGGGAACAAGGAGTCATCAAAATAGCAATAAAATTGGTATAAAAAATTCAATGGTTTGATTTTGAAATAATCTACAAAAAGGGAAGGGAAATGTGGTAGTAGAAAGAGTCCTCAAACTTATATTCCATGGAATCTTCCGTTCCTGTGTGATTGGAAGAAGTTTGTCATGAATGGAAAGAAGATAATAGTACTAAACATAAATAGTGTCTAAAAAAAGAGAAGAGGTCTATGGAACGTTGGGAAAGGAAGAGAGATATATTTTGTTTCAAGGGTAGAATATTTTTAAAGAACAAATATTAAGGGAATATCAAAACTCTCCTCAATCAAATTTGAAAGAACAAATATTAAGGGAATATCAAAACTCTCCAATGGAGGAAGGACATTTAGGGTTCCTTAAAACATATCAAAGGATCATTTTTTTTTGAAGGAATGAATAAATATATTCAAACATTTGGAAGAAAATGTCAAGAGTGCGAAAGAAATAAAGGAGATATAGCCAAGCCTCCATGCTTACTTCAACCTTTACACATACCTAATAAAACACGAGAAGAGATATCTATGGATTTCGTTGCAAAAATACCAAGACTTTCAAGGTAAGAATTCCATTTTTTTGGTTATGGATAGACTCATAAAATGTGCACATTTTTATGGAATTCAAAGCACATATACTGCAAACCAAGTGACGGAAGTGTTCATGAAGGAAATACTTAGACTTCATGGATTCTCTAAAGTAATCATCAATGATAGAGATCCAAAATGCATAGGAAAGTTTTGGAAATAGTTATTAAAGATAATGGGAATGTTCAACATTGGTTATGAGTTCAACATATCATCCACAAATATGTATATGGGAAGAAAAAATAATTAATAAATGTTTAGAGGGTTATCTTCATTGCTACTTTTCTTAAAAGTAATATCAATGGATCAAGTGGCTTCCTTCAGTAGAATTGTGGTATAATACCCCCTATCACACATCTACTAAGAATAATATATATTTTTGAATCTCTTTATGGTTATCCATCTTCTAGTACCGCATCCCTTTTGTAGGACCATTCCAAAGTATAGGAAGTAGACACAAATACATAAAAGACTAAAGAAACTTTGCAAATCCTTAAATAAAACCTTCAATTGGCCTAAAACGTGATGATGCAACAAGTAGATCAACATCGAAGTGAAAGACAATTTGAGAAGGGTGATTGAGTATTTTTGAGACTACAACCTTAAAACCAATCTACTCTCAAACAAAATAAGAATAAAAAATAATTAGTTCCAAAATTTTATGGACCCTACAAGATTCTTCATGAGATTAGAAAAGTGTCTGATGAGTTAGAGTTGCTTTCTTCTCACATTCATAAGGTTTTTCATGTATCTTGTTTGAAAAAAGGATATCGGACAAACTATGTCATTGTAAACAAAACTGTGAAAATTAGATGAAGAAGGGAAGTTGATTCTTGAACCAAAAACAATTATCAATATGTGTTGTTTATTTCTTCAAAATATAGGCATTATGGAGTTTATAATCAAGTGGAAGAATATGCCGCTGGAAGAAGCAACATGAAAAAATGAGCAATTCATGAAGAAACACTCTCAATTACAAGCTTTGAGGGAAAAAATTCAAACAAGGGGACTATGTTAAGTCCCTAATCATCATTCCTTGTTAGTATATTAGTTGTGGCTTAGGTTGGATTAATAGTAGGTTACATTATGATCACTTCATCTCTTATTTATAAAAATTGAGCTTCATTTGTATAATCATCTTATCTTGTCGTATGCATTTGATACATTGTAAAAGAAGGTTGCCCCCTATAAAAGGCTTCTTACTCTCTTTTTCTAATTTTATGTTATTTTGAGAATTTGGTGCATAATACAAAACTTTTAATTTGCACTTAAATGTTTACAAATTTATATAAGCATAAAATTCAAGATATTTTATTTAGTTATTTATTTTTATATATCATATTAATCTTAAATGAGAATAAACATTATCATAAGTGCGACTCATTATAATCAACACTTTTATTGATTTTAAAAAAAATGAATAGTATCATTCTTGTAATTATGAAGAGTTAAAGAAGGAGTCAAGCAAGAAAGATTGGTGGAAAAATTCTCATTCAAAAATAAAAATGTAAATGATTCTTGGTATTGAGCGCCTAAGTTTTTAGATGTAAATAGTGAAATAATAATGTATAATATTTAAATAATGATGATGGAAAACTTTGGTTTATATTATTTTAAAAATAATTAATTTGTTTTACTTTTATTTTATTTTTAAAATTAGAAAAATATTTGAAATTATTATTTTTAAAAATTAGAAAAACTTAAATTAAAAAAAACTAAAAAATATAAAATTAGAAAAAAATAAAACTAGAAATATAAAGAGGAGATTGTTGAGGATATTGTAAATCAAGCTGAATTTGAAGTGATAAGTAAGGTGATCTCCCCTATGCTTCCTCTTCCTCATCTTAGTTGTGTTTTTAATCGCCAATAAGAAAGAAAATAAAAAATATATAAAAATAAAAATAGAAGGCAAAAATAAGGAAACATATATAAAATAAAAATTAAAGAGACAAATAGTGCTTTGTTGTGAAAACCACAATTTCCGGTGCAACAAAGGACAAACCTTACTTGAAAACCAAATTCTGGTTGATAAGGTACTCAGTAAATTTGTAGTTTATTGGTGATTTCAGCTTTGTAAATTCTTAATTAATTTTTTTATGCTCATGTTGGAATAATGGGGGATTCCCTAAGGCCTTGCTTCCAACAATATTGGCCCATTGACTCTAGCTCTTTATCTAGTTCCAAGATAAAAGATTTAATAATGCCTTGAAGTTTGTATTCCTTAATGTCAGGTGTTCTGACTAATAGTAATGGGGATGCATGAATGCCTCTTGACTTTTGGATCCTGCAAGTTACTCAACTCCATCACATTCATTCATGCTTGTTAGGATGCATTATATCACCTTAATGCTCATTGACATTACAGGTGAGTGGTCTCACATTGGTTAACGACATCCATTAATGGCCAGTAATCTAATGAGTCCTATCCATGTTCGACTTCAAGGAAATTCATTCACATGGAAAGGACAGTACAACATGTGTAAGGAAGAAGATTTTCCAATGTCCCATAGAAAGCAAGCAAGTATCTGAGTTTTTTTAGCAAATAATGAAGACTTCATATTTTCCAAAATGCATGTTTTCAGTTCCAACAAGTGGTTTATGGTTTACAGAATAAGTAGGTACAAGGGTAATATATTAATGAAATTGTTTGATCCTATAGCAAAGAAACTATTTGATTTTACATGGAAATGATCATTACAAGATCCCCTTACAGTGATGCCAAGCACCAATTTTTCTTGCAATGTAGTTTCTATAGTACTAGTTCCTGCAGCCGAGTTCCTACAGTAAAGATCCTATAACCAAGATTACATAGTTCAATTCTTGTAATATGGATTCTTCATTGACCGACATACTTCAATCAAGATAAATCAAAAGCAACACCAATAAGCTCCTCCTAGCCTAACATTTATAGTCTTTGATTCTGCATCATTCAAAAACCAACCAAGCAAAGGTAAGATCAGGTAACTCAAATCAAACAAACAATTTGTCTTTATTTGTTTTGTTCATTCAATCATATATAGGAATGTGGTATTATGGAAATCTCCCTCATCGAATTGACTGAATATGTGTGAAATCATTGCTTTAGATGGAAATTATTACCCTTCCTTGCTAAAATTATCAAATCAACCCTCACCTGACTTATAATCATTTCCCTAAATCTATCTATCCCTACCAAAATTTTAGCACATGTTATTCATATCACGACGATTACTTGTCATGATAATGATTTTCCTCTCATAATTTCTTAAGCTTCATTCAGATCATTCCATTCATTTAAACCATTATACCTCATTGTGATTTTCTAATTCTTGGCACTCCATCTAAGAATACAGAGATATCTTGCATTTCTCTCCACTAAGAACATAGCAATGAGGTTGGTGATAAGATATGATCTTGAGCGGGTTGAGATTCTTAATGACTATTTGAGATGCAAAAGGAAGATTCATGGGGCAAGTTGGCTGCCATTCTTTTCAAAATTCTGTGGGCACAATAGTGATGTAAGCATTTGCATGGAGCTTCACTAGAGACAGAGCCCAGGTTGGGGATATAGAGTTTCAAGTATCTGAAGATTCGATTACAGAAGTGATGGAGCTTCCTTGATATTGTGAATGTTCGTTAAAAAATTGACAGATTGAAAAATAAGGTTGGACACAGTTTCTAGTTGATTCATGTATAAACCTTGACTGGTCAAAAGGAATGCCCAGTGCCTGATCGAAAAACATATACAAGGACCTTATCTGAGATCTTAGATTTCTATGGTGAGAAATTCAAAATAGGTTTCTAAAGAGCCCATAGTGTTCATTTTGCATCAACATTTTGAACCATTAATCAAGCCCATCATCACGACAAAGAGTGTAAGGAGAGAGAGTCCATCCACAATTTATTTTAATAGAGTAGAGACACCTAGAGAACCTATGAAGGTTGCATAAGTTTAAAAAAAACAACTAAAGAGGAACCCTAGAAACTTATAAATAAATCCAACAAAAGAGGAAAGAAAACACTCAGAAGATTTTGAAAAAAAAAATGATCACAAAACAAAAAAAATAAATCCAACAAAAGGAGAAAGAAAACCCTAAAAAGATTTTGAAGAAAAAAATGATAACAAAACAAAAAAATAAAGAATGAAAACAAAGAAAAATAATAAATAAATAAATAACCTAAAAAATAGGAGTTAAAAAAAATTAATAGCAAATATAAATAATAATTAAGAACACCATTAATACTAAGTAAAAATCTAGAAAATAAACTAATAATAATAATAAACTACATACTAAATAAACCAAACAAAATAAACAAATACTAAATAAGCCAAACAAAATAAACAAATTAGAAAAAAGCAAAGAAACTAAAAATGAAGCAAAAGAGATAAACAAAAGATAATAATAATATTTAATAGCTAAGGTAAAAGAAATTAATATTAAATAGACGAAACAAAAGAAGCAAAGAGAAACAAAACAAACGAAAAAAAAAAAAACAAAGTAAAAGAAAGCATAATTTATATTAATAACAAGAAATTTTAGGGGAGATGTTGCCATGTAAGGTAAACTTAACATTTTGTGATGTTACACAAAATGAAAAGTAATGAAAAAATATTATATAAGCTCATAAAATAAAAAAAATTAAAACCAAATAAATAAATAAATCTATGTCCACTCATAAAATAAAACAAAAAATTAAAACCAACATAGATCTATCTTAAATCCAGATCTATCACGCACCAAGCACCAAGAGGGATCAAATTTCTTTAGGTGAAATTTTTTTCTAGACATGTAGAAAATGTACATCTCACGAAATTGGATCCCTCTCGGTGCTTCATAGATCGACAATTAAAAATGAGAATTACTACTTGGAAAAACTTTGTTCCGATTCATAAAGCTTTGACATGCTTCGTCTCCTGGAAAATATGGAATCAACGAAATAAGACATTGTTTGAAGGTCACCATCCTTCCATTTTCGAGGTGGTTTACGCAACCATCAATGCTTATAAGGCCTGGTCTGCTCAAGGGTTACCGAGATCTATAAAAAATGTTTTGTTCCCACAGTTTGATACAAATTCCCTGATTTGTTTTTTCGATGGCACGACCTTGAGGCAAGGTATTGAGGGGATGGAGGGGTATTACACTTGGGCATTGGCTACTTCTTGATTTTCTAGATGGGATGCAGATTCAGTACTGACATAAAGGAACTAAGTCACTATGGGTTTTCCTTTACATTTCACATGACAGGTATATATTGTTTGCAGGTGATTTCAAGACACATGACAGGTATATATTGTTTGCAGGTGATTTGAAGACAATTATTGAGTAGGAAAATATATGGTATTCTCAATTTACAAGTTCCATATTTGGAGGGATGGATACCGCATATTAGATCTTTTTAGCAATATTTTATGCATGTCACTTTTCACATGTCTACATTATATGCTTGATGACAGGTATATATTGTTTGCAGGTGATTTGAAGACAATTATTGAATTGGCAAATATATGGTATTCTCAATTTACAAGTTCCATATTTGGAAGGATGGATGAAGTAGATTAAATATTTTTAGCAATGTTTTATGCATGCCACTTTTTTCACATTTCTATGGGATATAGAACAAGCAAGTTGATATGAAGAAAAAAAAAGCTCTCTCCAGAGGTACAATATATATTAAGGAGTATGCACATAGGCAACACCTACATCCAAAGACTTTTCAACATTTTTTTTTTAAACCAGTGATAGTTTTTTTTTTGTTTCTTATTCATTTTATGTATTATGTAGAGTGTAAACATTTTCAGGTAAAAGTGTCCTACATGGTTAGTAGCCATTTTTGCTCATTTGGATATTATCAATCTTTGTTAAACTTTTTATATTGTGATGATGGATGATGTACTTTAGGACAATTAAACATGGTTGTTATGTATACTTTGATTCAAACTTAACATCCGCCATTCTAAATAAAGAATGGCTGTAAACTGTTCCTACAGAACTTTCATTACTGAAGACTCAAAATCTTCTCTTCATCATACATATCGACATAAGTTACAAAATTGCATAAAACCACCCTGTTATACAACAGTTTGTGCTTTTCGTGTTCTTAGTCCTTTATACATCTTCTGTTAATAATTTGATTTTAATTCTCTATAGTTTCCTCTGTTTCCAGCTTGCCTGGCTCCAGTAGGAGTGCTAGCTTGGGCGGTCTGTCAGCTTCCGTGTTCAACTCCCTGTAAATGTGAGATATCATGAGGCTTGAGAATGATTCCAGTAGTCTTCTTATTGCTTTCAGTAGCTGCTGCAAGTTTGGTGTGTTTATTTGGATCTTTCTTCACCCAATCGACCACCATCTTGGAGTCCCCAAAGACTTGTAGTTGTGATATGTTGTTTTTAATGCTAATTCCAGAACCATGTGCAATGCTGCAAGTTCGGCCTTATTATTTGTACAGTGCCCGGGTGCAAATTTTGCTTGGATCTTATGGAACCCTGAGAGATATAGTACTCCTCCTGAACCTCCCAATGGGGGGTCCTCTTGACTTGCTTCGTCAAAATAAGCCCATGGAATTCCTTTGTTGATTTCTGGAGGAACTAGTACTCTAACCTTTGGCTCTTTTTCTTGGGATTTGAATTCTCTAGCCCACTGTATCACAAGATTTGAAGTTACTTCAGGTGGAATTAGTTTGTTAGTGAAAATGACCATGTTTCTCGCCCACCATATTCCAAAGGAGAAAAGAGATGGGTAAGCACTGTAGAGACGTACCGATTTTTTTGTCCACCAAGATTTTGCTTTGTGTTCCAGAGAAATCTTGATTATCATATATATATATAACTTCAATGCTATAAGGGAATCGCACCATTTATAGCAAGTTTGGGTGATATTTCCCAGTCTCCCTATGGTATTTTGGAAACAACATATTTTAGAGGCAATTGGAAATACAATTGGCAAGTTCATTAAGCGGGAAGAAGATTGGGAAAACAAAATAGATAGAAGATGTGCACGGATACTAGTCGAATTGGACATGAGAGACGGGTTATTCGAAGAAATTGTAATTCTAATGCATGGCAGCATCTGGTCCCAATGACTTGATTATTGGAAATTGTCATTCATGTGTTTCAACTGCAAACAGGTGGGGCACCTACAAAAGGACTACCCTATGAATGGAGGCAAATAGATGAAGCCTGCATATAAGAAAATTTGGGTAAAAAAAACTTATGGTGAAAGGCTCTCTCCCACAAAGGATGTTTCTGAAAAACCAGACAACGAGAACATAGATAGGGGAACTAAGCAAAAGGTGATGGAACAAAAGCTCAAAGCGGCCGTAGAAGAAAAGGATGAGCATCAACAAACCTCGGACGTAGAGAAAAAAAATGACAACATGGTTGGACCCATCGCTCCTACGTTGAACGAAGATAATAATATTCCTTAAATTCCTTTTTTCTGTTATTTCCTTGACATATACAGTTAGAACCATAGATGTGAAAGAAGGTTCGATGGATGATGTTGACATCTCAACAAAAGAAAAAATAGAAGTAGTGAGAGAACCCATTAAAATGGAACAATCAAGCTCGGAATACCACAAGGTTTACGAGTTGAGGTCCAAGACAAAAAAAGAGGAAAATTTTCTCTCAACGAGGGGATTAGCTCAAATTTACATACAGAAACTAACAGCTAGACGTAAATATTTTTTAAACAAGGCACAAATACAAGCAACCATAGAAATTAAAGAGGGTAAGCAATTAAATATAGATAGGGCTCTTAGAGTGAAAAAGGCCCCCAACAAGGGTCCCTAATACTCATCCTTTCCTACAATGTGAGGGGGATAGGTGGGGCCTCCAAATTAACAGCCCTAGAAGGTTAATAACCCTAAGAAAGCAAAAAATTGTATCACTCCAAGAGATGATGACAGATGGTGATAAATCCAAGGAGGCACTGAGTGGATTATTAAAAGATTGACAGATGGAAGTAATTGGCATGGATGGACACTCAGGAGGATTACTAACATCTTAGAGTCCCAACATTATTTTTCATTCAAAGACAGAGTACAAGGATGCTCTAAGAACTGAACTGGAAGACCCAAAAACTAGGACCCATTTTTTCTTTTCAAACGTTTACGGTCCTTTCTATGATAGAAGAAAGTATTGGTAAACCCTAAGCAGTGATGGAGCTTTGGAACATGCCAACCTAATATTAATAGGAGACTTGAATTTAACTCTTTCTGCAAGAGAAATATGGGGTAGAAATGCATGTCCAGATGCACTAGGAAATTTTCTTAGCTCTTTATTTGAACAAAAGAAACTCATAGATCTCCAGCCGATCCGATTGGAGCCCACTTGGAAAAACAACAGAGGAGGGGACCAAGCAATCTATAAGAGATTCAACATATTCTTAATATCTGAAGGCTTGATTCAAGATTAGTTGGTGCTCAAAACCACAGTGAAAACAGGTGGATTGTCGAATCATAGACCCATTGCACTCTCTCTTACCATTCATGGGGACAAACCTCCCTCTCCATTCAAGTTTAACCCAATTTGGCTAGAAGATCAGGAATATTGGGATATGGTTTGGGAAAAATGAAATCCCATAGGGAATCATTCCTCAGAAAGTTGCATGCACCAAATGATGGAAAACCTAACAACTATCAAGAAACTTTCGAAAGAATGGGGGAAGAAACACAAAGCATTAGAGCAGAAGGAGTTGAAAGAAACAAAGCAGAAAATTCAAGAACTATACAATGCCAATACTTCAGGAATCTTCTCTATAGCAAAATTACAACAATTAAAGAAAGAAGAAAATAAACGAAGTATACTTTTAGCTCCAGAAGAGAAACCCTATCAACTTAAGAGCAGAGCCCTCTGGTTAGAAGTAGGGGATAAGAATACAATTTTTTTCATCGATATGCTTCACATAGGAAAAACATAAACACTACCTTTGAAATCAAGGACACAGAAGGAGGAACAACAAAAAAGTTCCAAGACAAAGCTAGAAGAGCAGTCAATCATTTCCAGGAAATATTTACAACCCCACCAGGTTGCCCCATAACCGAAATCTTAGAAGTCCTCGACTTGTTTCCTCACTTAATCACAGAAGAAATGAAGGAAGATCTAATAGAAGAGGTAACAGAGGAAGAGCTCAATAAGACTATACACTCCTTTTAGAAAGGTAAAATCCTGGGACCGGATGGGTTTACCTTGGACTTCTTTCTAGGTTTTTATGACATGCTGAAGAGCGATATCTTGAAGATGGTTAGAGAATCTCAAAGGACATGGAAAGTTTTAGGGGTGATGAATGCCAACTTCATCACTCTAATACCTAAAAAATAGAGAGGGAAAAATTTCGAGGATTTTAGACCGGTCTCCTGCTTCAATATGATTTACAAAATCATAGTCAAAATCATTGCTTAGAGGCTCAAACCTATCTTGAGTGATTTTATTATAGAAGAACAGTTTGGGTTTTTGTTCAACAGACAGATCCACGATGTTGTTTTGTTGGCAGAGGGGCATTACACTCTATAAAAAAAAGAAAAGCAGTCGATTTTTGCACTAAAAGTTGACCTATCCAAAGCATACGATATAGTTAGCTGGACTTTCATTCACCTGCTCTTAATACAAATAGGAATGCCAATGGAGATGGTGGAGTGGATTTTGGGTTGTATACAATCAACTTCATTCACAGTCCTCATAAATGGAGCTCCTTCCAATTTCTTCTGTCCAACCAGGGGTTTGAGACAGGGATGCCCCCTTTCTCCTTTCCTGTTCCTATTGGTAGTAAAATATCTTAGTCATACTATTCACAAAGAAAGGGAGGAAAGGCTCCTTAAGGGGGTAAATATATCCAACATCATTGAACTAACCCATGTGTTGTTTGTGGATGATGTTTTAATTTTTGGAGAAGGAACCATTGGAAACCTTCAAAACCTGGTAAAAATACTAGATACTTATCAAAAGGCCACAGGGATGGAGATCAACTTGGAAAAATCGAGACTAGCACACAACAACGTGCAAGAAGAAATTCTAAATCAAGCAAAAGATTTATTCCCAATACCTATAGCCCCGATCTTAGAAGGTTTCAAACATCTAGGATTTCAATTGAAACCAAATGCTTATTCTTTCCAGGATTGGTTATGGCTATATAAAAAGATTGACAACAGAATTTCCAAGTGGCAAAATTGTTTCTTATCTAGGGGAGGGAGTTTGGTCCTACTTAAAGCGGTACTACAGGAGTATACCAGTCTATTGGGCTTCAATTGCATACATCCCAAAAGGGATCCTAACAAAAATCGAGAAAAAATGCCTATCCTTTATGTGGGCAGCTAGCAAGAAAACAAAAGGAATACCATTAGTGAAATGGACCACTATAGTTCTCCCTAACTCCAAAGGAGTTTGGGGAATCAAGAACCCTGATCTCTTTTGCAAAGTGTTAGGAGCAAAATCATTATGGAGAATGGTGGAGAATCTAGATTCATTGTGGGGAAGAGCGATAAGAGTGAAATATTGTCCATGCCCCTCAATAGAGGAATGGTTCAGGAAACCTGTAAAAACACACAAGGATGGGTCGATAGGATGGAAGGCCTTCGTTGTTGCATTTCCATTAGTGGGGAATTGGGTTGCGTGGCAAATTGGAGACAAAAGGAGCATATAAATTGGACAGGATTCGTGGGCAGGATCGGGAGAGAGCTACAAAATATCAGAGCAGCTCATTTTGCAATTGACAGACAAAGGGATCAACACTCTGGATGACTCATGGTCTCATACCACGTAGACGCAAAGAGGCACTATATGGAAAACAATGCAAGAAATGGGATTCTCCGGAACTGATGAAGCGAAATGGAACAGTTACATAAACAAACTTGGGTCATGCTTTATACATCTGGGAAATGAACACAATAAACTAATTTGGACTTGGAACAGGAAGGATGGAAAATACTTAACGAAAATGGGATATGAAGCAGCGATACAATTAGAACAACAAGTGACAGAGCGTTGGTGGCGGTTTAAAATATGGAAAATCCCTGGACCCCTTAAAATAATTTAAACTCTGTGGCTAGCATTGAGCAATAAATTGTTGCCATGGGAAGCACTACTTAAACATGGTTTCAATGGGCTTGGAATTCACTTATTATGCAGAGCTGAAGGAGAAACAAACTCTCATATTTTCTTCTCTTGTACCTATGAAGGAACAGTTTGGAAACAAATCAACAACAAGTTGGACCCTTCTTCAAATCCAAATGAGGACTCTTCACTCGAGCACATATTCAAGAATTGGTGGGGCAATGATAGGGTATGTACCCACGAAGCTCTCCCAGCTCTGTTTGTTTTTACCATTTGGGAAACAAGAAACATAGCAGTTTTCAAAAATGTTTGGACCCCAACAGAAGTAACCATGAATGTGCTCATGTAGAAGTTAATGGAACATCAAGAAGACCCCAAATCCAAACCAAAAAGAGTGATCAAAGTGCCAGAAATAGACAAAGCCAACCCATGGGGTTATTTTGATGGAGTCAGTCAAGGTGAACCTCAACTTGGGGGTGCTGGAGGAATTTTATATCTCAACGAAACTACAAAATTTGAGATCACCTTTGCACCAGGTCAAGGCACAAATAACAAAGCCACAAATAACAAAGTGAAACTAGTAGCACTCTGGTTAGTCCTCCGGCTGGCTTCAGAAAACCAAGTTCAGAAATTACAACTTTATGGGGACTCAAAAATGACCATAGATTGGACAAACGGAAAAATCTAGATCAATGCTCCACATCTCCAACATTTGATGAAAATATTAAGAGAACATATGACAGCTTTTGAGTCAATCACCTTCCATCATATTTATAGAGAGTTAAATTATAAAGCAGACAAGCTCTCTAAAATGGCCCTTGCTCTCCCTCGAGGCATAATGGAGGTGAAGGAAATGGTCAACAAACAAATTGTAAATCAATATGTATGCCTCGAAGGACTTTTGGGACACTTTGGGACACAAAACTAAGCGACAAGTAGGATTGTATGATCATTTTGATGTACCGAAAAGCCCATAAAAATTCTCAGCCATCTTGAAGTATTGTAATGTATGCTCCTAGAGGGCACTCTATGCTTATTCAATAAGAATAAAGTGATTTTTTTCCTTGGAGAAATATATATATATGTATGTTTTGGATGAAATAAAACTGAGTGAAACTACTTTTGAAATTTTGAATTTTGGATGGAATCACAGCTGTCAACTCATTCACTGGTTCATTATATAGGGCTCAACAAGACCAAACATACCAGTTATAAGAATTGAACCTGGGTGGGTAGAGTAAGATTCATTCCTCCCAACCACCCAAGCTACAACTAATAAACAGAGCATATACACAATTTATGCAGGCCTCTGTTACAAAGAGCATACAATATATCAATCTGTAAATGTACAGTAACTGTGTGCAATAAGAACCACACAAATCACGAATCATCCTGAAAATGGAACGGTACTGGTTGCAATGAAGATTTAGATTAAAATATAATATAAATCTTTACAAAATATTATTTAAGACCGTTATCATTTTATATTTATGTTCAAAGATTAGTTTGATGAATTGTTTTTCTATATCTCACACCAAAATATAAATATTGCCATACGCCATATATATCATCCATCCAATGATGTGAGTAAGAAATTCTCAAAATAAATTCCGGCAGATATAAGCACTACTACATTTCATTCACATTGTTTTTGTTTTTAATTTTCCCAGCTATTGCAATTGAAAAGAACTCTTAGCAAAGTTTGGCAGATTTGAAGATGATGGGGTACATGTAGGAGTTTTGATACGTAAAACGTATTATCTGGCCTGCATGGAGTGGCCTGCCACTATTAACGAGGCAATCGTTGTCTGCAATGCGCTTAAATAGGTTGGGGTTAACCACTTGAGCAGAAGCGAATGAGCCACAGTATACATGAATGTCTGATGGACTGCAACGAGGCTGTATCATGCATGATATTACTATTTGCACCACGAATTCAGGTATCCCTGAAGTGGTGTCTCGGCTCTGGGAAATGCTTATGTCCCTGTTTGTACACATCCCTGCAAATATAAACAGGCCCTTTCATCAAATTATAAGGATGATGAAGATCACGTGCAAAACAGTCAAGTTTTATTAACACGATTGAGATTCCACAGTCAAGTTTTATCTTTAATATTATTAACTAGGTAAGGAAAAATATTAAAAAAACTAATTTTACTCAAGAATGGTACGTCCAAAACAATGTTTTTAAGTTTCAAAACAATCAAGTTTTATTAGGATTGAAAGGTTTCTTTTGTTAATCAAAACTAATATAGTCGTATAATTAGAATATGAATATGGATTCGAATCTAATTGAAAAATAAGTAACAAAAAAGTTTAGGGAGTAATTGTTTATAAATTTAAAAAGATTTATTATTCAAAGTTTAAAAATTTTAAAATACAGAGAAACCATTTAATACTAATATTACATTTATAAATTTAATTATAAAAATATTAAATATAATTAAAATGTCAGAATTAAATTATCAAACAGTAAAACCAATTTCTAATGATACATTCTAAAAAGTATTATCCTAACTAAAATATAATATTATAACTAGTTACTTAATTTTATATTACAAAACAAATCTAAAATAAAATTAATTTATAACTAAATATAAAATAAAATGTATATTATAAATTTTAAAGCTATAAACTTTTAAAATGTAAAACTAATTTTAAATAAACTATCAATAAAATTAAGAATAAAACAATAAAATTGAAACAATTCTTATTTTATAATATGTACCAATACTTTTGGATTATACTACTATAATTAAAACTATGGAATGGGAAGAAATCCCAAAACAAGATGAATTTACATACTTTAAAAACACTTTGAAAATAGTTTTTTTTGGGAAAAGCTGACATATCTAAAAAGATAGTTGAACCATAACAATAACAATATCATGGTAGTGACAATAACGGAAATGAAAGCCATTGAAAAAAACAGTGTTTGGATCACATTTTTAGCCTATTGTTGGTCCTCCTTTCCTGTAACACTACAATAATTAATATATTTTTCTAATGGCTCACAAAGCTTACTATACTTTCCTTAAAAAAAAGCTCTAATACAACTGAATTATACTATTATAAATGGGAAGAAATCCCAAAACAAGATGGGTGTGGCCCAAGTTACATGCTTAAAAAAACACTTTAAAAATAGGTTTTTGAAAAAAGCTCTGACATGTCTAAAACTTTTTGACATGGTGGAACCATACCAATATCATGGCAGTGAAGCAATAATGGAAATGAAAGCCATTGAAAAAACCAAACTGTGTTTGGATCACATTTTTAGTATATTGTTGTTCCTCGTTTCGTGTAGCATTACAATAATTAATAAATTTCTCTAACGGCGCACAGAGCCCACTGTACCGGGCGCATGCTTGTACCATATTCGTTTTTGCCTGTATGAGCTTGCACACCTTTAAAGACTTTGCACCATTACGAGGAATTTCATACCTTGAACTGCATATTCTTTTTAGAGCTGAATAAAGTATAACGCAAATCTGATTGAAGTATTGACTTGCCAATTGGATTATTGGGCTACAGCAATGGGTGGAGACATCGCGACAAAAGAAAATTTAGAGTTTCATTTAAAAAAAAAATCTAAAACGTACAGATGGATTTTTGTTCCTTCGAAAAGGAATGGAAATGTCTTTAGCTGAAGAGGAATCTCAGTTGTTTTTTTATCATTAATTTGTAGGCATTCTTTTCCGTATGTTTTGGATTTTAGAAACGTCTATAATAAACTTTTTCGTCATATTGAAAGCTAATTTTTGGAATTAATTTGTATGAGAATATAAAGTGGACACTGTACCTATCATGGCAACCAGGGATGCAAGTAAACGAAGTTAGATGGTTACAAAGATTGTGTTTAGGTATTGGTTTTATACAGCGTTATACCGTAAGGTTAGATTATGATAATCAAAGGAATTTATTTACTGGCATGATATTTGGAAAGTGTGGTATTTGAATAGCTAGCTAGGTGGTTTGCATGCCTATCTGACTGAGCTTGGCATGCTGGTAAGTAAGGTTTCTGACTGCCTGGTTGGTTCAGGGCGTCTATGAGAGCTCAAGCGTCAGTTAACTCCAAAAATCAGCTTCCACCACATTTCCTTACCTAAATTAACTTTAAAACCACCTAAATTAACTTTAAAACCATGGTTTTTGGGCACCTTCAGCTCAGATAGATGTATGCTAATCTACCATGTAGAATTAGCTGAAAGGCTGTATAATGAAAATTGAAATCCAAGAAGGTTTCTTATGTAAAACTATCTCAACATGCAGTAGATATGTTACAATACGTGATAGAGTAAAAGGAAAAGGAGTCTAAATCTCCCCAACTTACTCAGAATCCTTCGTGTAGGGTAATTCTGGAAGCGCTGGCTGCCTGCATCGATCACAGCCATTAGAGCAACATGTAATCAGTTGAGGTTTAGGAATTAAGCTAAAATATGATTGCAAGTACTTGTTCAATATTAATGAATGCAATTATCAAGTGAAAATGGTAGCCATTAGAATTTCAGATCACCGTCATCGTAGAACCGACTTTGTTGAGCTTCCTCTATCTGACTTTGAGGCCACTGATCTATGCTCAAAATTCCCCCAGTATATTCTGCTCCTGCAGCATCTCCCATTTAAGTAATTTTTTTTTAAATAACATTGATTGAATTATTTATCTTCAGTGATAATCAATGAATCCTGGTAAAGATTATCATTTGGAAAAAAAAAATTAGAACAGTTATATCTAGCATTAACAGTGAGAAAAACCATAATTTCAAATCATCTTAATTTTTGTTAGATTCCTCCCATTGCTTGATAAATCCTAACTTAAAATGGACTTATACTTATAAAGTTTAAAATAGATGTTCTACGCAAGCTGTTTTGTTGTAACATGCAGTGTTTGTGTCTGTATACAGATATATTGAATAGATATGGAACTTGACAATTTGTCCACTAGCTAATTACAGGCATGGACAACCAAAATGGTGGATCAATGAAATTGTGAAAAAAATAAGGTAATTTATCTCATAGATTCATTTTAAGTTTTAAAATGGACTTATACTGATAAATATAAAGTTGAAAATAGATGTTCTACACACAAGCTGTTTTGTTGTAACATGCAGTGTTTGTGTCTGTATACAGATATATTGAATAGATATGGAACTTGACAATTTGTCCACTAGCTAATTACAGGCATGGATTCATTAAAAAAAATGCTTTACCTGATAGATTTATTTTAAGTTTTAAGGAAGTGAGAGGAACTTTAAAACTAGTAGAAATCTTAAATTATTTGTGTTGGTTATTTATTGTTTATTATTTATAGAGATATGTTTACATAATTAGTTGGATGTGATTTGAGTAGTTGTAATTATTTTCATTGCAGTTTTGTTCCATGTTTGAAGTAAATATTAATAATCAATACACAATTTATTGATAAGTTGTTAACTTTACCTTAAAACTTGAAAAATCAAATCCAAATTTATCCTAAATATATTACCTTCATAAATAATAAACTGTTATACGTACTAAAAAAATAAATGCTTTGCAGCAAAGATTTACTTTACAACATTTATTCATTAAAAAAAATGTGAAGAGAAGAAGGAAAAAATCTATACTAAAGAAATTATATTATCATGTTTATTAATTTACATCTATACTACTAAGAAAATTATTGTCATGGTTATTATTTTACATGATTACCCAAACAACTAGATTCATGGTTATTATTTTACATGATTACCCACACAACTAGATTTACTGAAAAAGATTGGCAGACCAGGCAAGTATATATAATTATTAAATGGCCAATGCATATGTGAACTCCCCACTAACAGGTGAAACCTCAATATTTATTAAATAAGATCCTAGATTGGCAGACCAGGCAAGTATATATGCTTATTAAAGGGCCAATACATGTGTGAACGTCCTATTCAGTGGTGAAACCTCATGCACCTAATTCTAACATGGTTCCATGATACCCAATAGTCATGAATTGAATATAATATGCTTTGCATGACTAACAGTTTTAAGTGGAGAATCTGTTACAGACATTACAAATAATGGTGTCAATGGAAAAGATGAAGTTTTGGGTTACCTGCAAAGACTCTTACGAGACCAGAGGCAGAGGCGGGCAAGATAAGAGACATATAAATAAGAAGTAATGTAGAAATCTGTCTGAAAAGTAGCCCACCAGTCATGCACTCCCCGGCCATTCCAACTCTTCTCATAAACACTTATGATACTGGATTTCCTGGACTCTTCACAGATAAGCAACACTACTGTTTGTGACAATACCATTCAATGCTCAATCTCTGCAAATTCAAACTGTTCGAACCGTTCAAAGTTCAGAACTCTGCAAATTCGTATAACTTAAAAGATGATATGATATGTGGAGAAAAAGTAAAGCCAAGGAAGGACAGCAGGGAAGGGTCTGGAAAGCACAGCGATCGAGGAAGTTGGTATGACAGTGGCCTTTCCTTCTCCTTGGACTCTGTAAGATGCTCTTCCGTTCCGGTTATCTTTGAGCAGTTGACTGTGAATGTAGCATTGCTTCTCTGTCGCCAATGGGCATTCATATTGCATTCATCGTATTTATGTTAAACGCTGTATTAGATGATCGAGTGCAACGATGCATTCTTATCTTTTGTGGGTTTGTTTTATTTTTTATGCATTTATAGTCCCCAAACTGAGAAACTATTTAGGTACTCTACAAATATGATTTCTGTTTAATCCTTTTGTTGGTTTGACCTAGTTCCCAAACTGAAAATCTATTATGATTTCTGTTTGATCCTTTGTCTGGTCTTTTATAGATATACAGTTCCAAACTGAAAAGCCATGTTTGTACTTACAGACATGAGATTGATCTAATTTGATTTAAAGTTATTTAGAATATTTGGTTTTCATGGTCGGTGGAAGTGTGGAATTAGTATACTCTTTGTGCTATGTTGTGGTAACTATATTTATGTGATAAACATGTGTATGTAGAGATTTATTTTAACTTAAGTTTGACCATGGATCATAAAAAGTATTGTCAAAACTGAAAATATATAAAATATGTCACAATCCAAATAGTAGTGAAAGGAGGACAATGTCCAAAAATTGTTCTTATGTTTTTAGCTCTATGAAAATTCAAACTACATTTGGATTACCACCTTACAAATTGTTATGGTTAGACTAACACCTTACAAATTGTCTTACTAGCAAAAGCTATTTACAAAACATTAGAAATTAACTAGCTAATTAAACTTGCCCGTAAGTGTTGGGCCTCTCCTTTCCTCTTATTGAAGCCAAATTGGAGAAATCTTGTTGAGGTGTTTGTTCAACCATGTCTTCTTCCGTAGGTGCTACTTTTGGTGATCGAACTAATGCCTCATGGGAGACTGTGTTCCTAGACTCTTCAAAATGGAGTTTGTGTTCTAGTTCTACTTGAAGAATTATGTCTTGAAACTCCTTAACCTTAGGAGCCGCCTCCATTTTTTATTTTTGGCTTTCATAGTCAACCACCAACATGAGGATTTTGCTTTTGTGCCTTTCTATCTAACCCTTCATCATAATATCTTTCCTACAAATTGTCTTTATTTTCCTTGCAATTTTAAGTTCTCATCCTTCCTCCAAGCCTCCCATTTCCTAAGAAATCATCCATAGACTCCTAACATTTTTTGTTATTGCATTCACATCACTTTATGGTTCTCTAAAGTTCATAGAGCACATAGCGACTCGAGTGACTATGAAAGACTATTGACCTCAATTCCTCACCAACTTGAGAACCCCCTTTTTCCTTTACATAAATTAATAGGTGTGAACAGTACCTATTGTTCATGTTGGCCTAAACTATGTCAAATACAAGAACTAAAATAACTAAAATGGGACCAAGAAAAGCATATGGAAGCAAATGAAATTTTCATCCAACCAACTTGTTAACCTAGAACAAATGGTTGCCAAGTTGTCTTCCACTACCATACCGGTTATGAGATTTGCATGTGCATCCCCTAGCTAACACAAACCATGTCTCTTCCCTTGAGCATCCAAATCACCTACGAGGAGCTAAATCGGATTCCTTACAAATGTTACCAAAATGAAGAACCCAATAATTACATGTTAGATTTTTATCATTTAATCAATATGATCTAGGATCTTATCTGAGAGAATAACATGCAAAACAGTAATCACAAGAGACAAGAGACACAAAGAGTTTTCCTCGAGGAAACCGTAAAGGAGAAAACCCCGCAACTTCCTCAGAGATAGAATGAGCACCAATAGCAAAAGTAAAACCCAAAAACAAAAATATGATCTTCGACAGCTATTTTCTCTCTCACTGGTGCGAGCTCCTCTTCTCTCACTCATGCACTACAGTTGAGTGAGTGTGTGTGACAACTAGAGATTCTCACTCTCTATTTATACTTGTTTTCCACTTGACAATTACTCTACAGGGCCGACCTCACTAGGAGAGTCTAATAACCCTAATACCCCTCAACTATGGGGACTATTGCCTCAACTTACAATCGGAGGGTTATCCTCAACTCAATTGTGGGGATTATTGCCCCAACTTACAACGGAGGGTTAAACTCAATGACTTTACATGGCTTTATTATATTAATGACTCTCCTGTTATATTTTTATCATTTAAGCAATATGATCTTAGGATCTTATCTGAGAGAATAACATGCACAACAATCAATCATAAGAGACAACAGACACAAAGATTTTCCTCGGGGAAACCATAAAGAAGAAAACCCCACAACTTCCTCAGAGATAGAATGAGCACCAATGGCAGCAGTAAACCTAAAGACAAAAAGATGATCTCCAACACCTGTTCTCTCTCTCACCTATGCACTATAGCTGGGTGAGTGTGTGTTTCAAATAGAGAGTCTCACTCTCTATTTATACTAGTTTTCGACTTGACAATCACTTACCAAGGCCGAATTCTCTAGGAGAGTCTAATAACCCTAGTGCCCCACAACTGCGGAGACTTTGTTCCCTGATCAACAAGGAGGGTTAACCTCTATGACTTTACATGACTTGATTACATTAATGATTCTCCCGATAGGAATATCGAGGACCAGTGAAATACAATATATGAAATATACAAGTGAATACATTCTGAAGTTAAAAATACATAAACAATCCCTCTTAACTAGGAAGGTATTATCTAGACACAATTCATCAGCACAAGTCTTTGTCACTGGATCATCATCAAAGTTGGATCATTACTGAATCATTATCATCATTGCTTCCACTATCTCGATCAAATGGTGTTATCTCTCAATTCTACTCGTCACAGGAAGTTATACAGAGCCAACCATTTTTCATGCTGGTTGTAGGCCTATCCTCCATGTAGGTCTTCATCTTCTTCAACTGTTATATCTGAACATGGGAGGAACACATCCAACATCCATGTCAGAAAGGCCCGCCCAACACTTATATCTGACCATGGGAGGAACACATCCAGCATCCATGTCAGAAAGGCACACCCAGCACTCACATCTGACCATGGGAGGCCCATCCTGTCACCATGTCAGAAAGGCCCAACACTTACATCCATCGGCATGGTAGGACACACCATCCACCATCTGAGGAAAGGCCCAACACTTACATCCACCGGCATGGTAGGACACACCATCTACCATCCGAGGAAAGGCCCAACACTTACATCCACCGGCATGGTAGGACACACCATCCACTAGTAGAAAATGAGAAATTAATGACTAAAATCAGGCTATAAACAACTATTTTTGAGTCGGTGACTAATAGTAGCAAATTTCCACTATCTTATAGCTAGTCGTATTTCACTAGTCATTAATAGCTTGACTTAGTAGTCATTGATTTAGTCATTGATAGACAATGATTTAGTCATTGAAAGACAATGCTTTAGTCATTGATAGTCAATGATTTAATCATTGATTTAGTCATTGTTTTAGTCATTGATAGTTAATGATTTAGTCATGGATTTAGTCATTGATTTAGTCACTGAGTTAGTCATTGATTTAGTCGTTGATTTAGTCGCTGACTGCAACCACTAATGACCAAATATACGACTAAATAAACTACTAGATGTTAACATATTAATGACTAAGCTAAATACGACTAAGATACGGGAAATTAGCTACTAATAGTCGTATATATGCGAATTTAGTCGTTTTTGTAGTCACAAGTTTATGATAGGGCACAGAGGAATCGAACCACCAACCTCCTGCCTGTAATTAGACAGGCTCTCTACCATTGAGCTAGCACCCTTTAAGAAGTTGTTATTGCTTGACAATGATGATATTCAAACAAATTTATGATAGATATCAATCTACAAACTACGTAATTATTACTATTACAACTTACTAGTAACTAGTATTTATGTTAAATTAATTCCTGAGAGCTATGTACAATTTTCCTTGTAACTAAAGCTAATAAAAATACTACAAATACTCTTACCAAAGAGATTTAGTGATGAGTACCTCTTCCCATTCTTCATCACTATCATTCTCATAGTCCAAAAAAGAGTCCTTCCTGAAAGGATTTCGAAGCCCAATGCCATCACTGCATAAAAAACAAAGAGTCAAAAACAAAACTTTCACTCTTGTCTACAGCAATATTAAGAATCCATGAGCTTCAAGGTGTTTTAGATGTTCCTCATCATGGGCTATCAAAATTAAAACACAACCTGTTGCTTTGATAATTAATAAACTTAAAATTATGCAAAGTATATTCACCTTTTCTTTGAGAAGGTTCCATAATAAGCAGGTCTATGGTTGTGATCAAACTGCAAAAGGTTTCTTCTCTTATTGTGAAGCCTATTTTAGCTTTAAATCAAGTGATAAACATTCTAAGAGCTAGGCAGATTCAAAAACTTATTGCTAATGGAGACTTGACGATTATCATTTGCAAAATTAGAGACTTGACTCCCTATGCACCATAATGTCTTGCAAAAATGATATCTAGACCTAGAATCCAAAGAATTGCAAGTATTTTGACTTGGGGAATTGCAAGTATTGCAAGTATTTAGCATTGAATCATTTACTGTTTCAAAGGTACCATTTTGTATGGAGAAGTTATGCTTTGTGAATCATTATTCCTTGGCTATAAGGGCACCTAATAGTGGATTCAATAATTAAAGAGTCATGTTGCAAATATAAAGAGAAATACCTTGCTCCTACAACATTGCGTCTTTAGAGAAACCTTTAAAGGGTTGTATATTTGGCTTATAGGTGATGATACCAGTTATTTGAAAGGCAGGACAACTGGTTAAGCATGAATTAAACTTGAAAAACTTGCAAACTATTAGGTATAACAAAATATATATCAGCTCTGTGTTGAGATGTACAGGATCTGAAACAGCTTCCATGATGATTGGACAACAATTCACAGAGAGAAATAACCATTGATAAGAACTGAACTTTCCTTAGAATGTATGATCACCTAAAATAAGACTACACTAAAATTTAGATTCTAGTAAGCTTTTGAGATTGACTAAACCTATCGAAAAGGTTGGAGAGACTGCATGGTATTCTACAGTGTTATTATAATGCACAGTTGCATAAAGGCATATTCTTATCAAGATTTATGACTTTCAAAATGAAGGAATTTACTTGACCATGAAATGCACATTTATGATAAACAAAGGATAGAGAAAATCATGATGAGGTTCATATTCCCCATTTGAACTGCCTACAAGAAAATATTTATTCGTAAGGGTAATAAAGCATGTCTCCATCCTGCTTGAGTGGAATGTGAAAGTGCCATGCCCCGATTATCTGATTATGATTTAGTTTTAAGTTCCAATTCCCTTCAGGCCCTATGGCATGTTTACGCCTTCCACTCTGACTCCCCATGTGGGATGCGTTGCTTCTTCAATGGAATATAAGAGCCTCACTAAGACCTTGGTCTCATATTTTGGTGTGGAGTTATATTTACAAGTACAAAGTTCAAGGTTCATGAAGAATTGTTCAAAACCTACCATTAGTACAACATTATAACATAGGGTATGTTTCTGTGGGAGGATAGAGGCAGGGCAAAGCAAACAGTAAGAGTAAGAGAGGGTCTGACCTCCCCAATTACATTTTTTACTTTCCAAGTCGAAGAATTTCAATGCAGAAGTCAACTTCAACACTATGGACATTGAAGAGTTCAATACTTTCCTCTTGTAGAAAGGCCTTTTCCTTATTGAATTCATTACTATGGATTGATTTCTTTCCAAATTACTTAGAGATCACATTGCATAATTTTTGCAAACTTCCAGGGTCCTAACGATGGTGGGATGTTGACCCAACAACACAATTTTAGGCTATCAACCTCTTGGCTACTAGATCGATAAAGAATGAGATTTGATATCAGATAGGTTTCGTGCAAAAACAGGTTCCTTGTCGAATGTACAATCCCGTTCATGTCTAAGAGTGGGAGCAATATTTTAAAAATGTTCCACATTAAGAAGCAACTTGCAACAAGAACACAAATTGGCTGATTCATTCAAGTCCAAGAGTGGTTCCTTTTCAAGGAATACCCAATAGATAAAACATACCAATTATGATCAAGTATTAGGAATGCCTTTATTGGAATAATCCCCACCACAATTGTTTTTTGTTAAGATTGATCAAAATTAACATTTGCTGAAGCTTTCTTGAAGTTCCTATCCTAATTTTGATCATGTTCCCACCATTTAATACAAGTATCAGGAATGCAGCCATTCATCTAGATGTTTGGCTGCTGCAACAATATAGAAAAGACGAGAACACTAGGATTGACGTAGTTTGGGAAAATATTAAGGAAAATGAGGAAATTAAACATAGAATTTGACAAATTTTAAACCAAACCATCAGTTACCTCTACATGTCGATGTCCTCTATTTTAATTTTCCATTATTTACTCTTCTAAACTGCTCTTTGGGGTGGGGGAACATTAAATATTTAACCTAACCTAGATACAAATATTGCTACACATAGTGTTGGAACTTAAATACAAATACTGATACACATATTGATGGAAATTAAATACAAATAATGCTACTACACATACTGCTAGAAATCACTATAGCAACATACAGTAAACACAATTCAATTTCTTGCAGCACAACATTCTAAAATAATACTGCAATTTCTAACAATTCAATTTCTGCTGGAATACGCTCGCTCGAGTATGTTGTGTTGGGTTAAATAATTAGTTTTTAACTTATTATACTAGTGTTTCTTTATGTGCAGACCCTATAGCCTTATTTTGATCCTAGGGTTGTTATTGCATTTGCGTGGAGGCTGCACATGATATCTTTGCTCTGTTGTTCGACAATAAAATATCGATTGACTGATGGCATGTAGATCAATAGTAGAGCAGCAGCATGAGGAAAAGAGGAAGGCTCTGAGTTCAATTTCTTATTCTGCCTATTCTTGTCAATACTATAGAGAGAGACCAGCATAAATTCAAATCTCTCAAAGTCAAGCACAGAGATTAAAAATTAAATCTCTAAAGGTGTAAATTATGAAAAAATACATTAGAAAGGAACCATTAAACTTTTTATTGCCATTGCTCAAACAGCTTTCAAGATTGTTATTTTTATTAAATTTTTAATTATATTAATCTTTATATTTTTTTGACATATTATTGTTGTTTCCTATAAATTTAACATAAAATTTTACCTGTATCAGACACTCGTACCCACGTTCCCAACGTTTCCGCGTTCCAGAAACTCATGCAACATAGCTTGAAAGTGGAGTCCTACTCAAAAGAGAGAAGATCGTAGTCCAAACGCAAGTACTCAAGAGATGAATGCTATAGGTAAGATTGCCCTTAGTTTTTCGAGTGAATGATTTGCAAATGAGGAGAATTGTAACACCTAGACCTTTATTAGGGTTTAGGGCACTAGCTTGAGGAGAGTGACTACACCAACCTAGTAAAAAATATATCAATACAATAAGATGGCTTAATTACCTATATCTAGGCTCAGTAAAGCCACCAATACCTCCAATAGAGGGTCAAAACATAGAAGCATATGCCCTAAATCAAAAATAATGTGTGTGAGTCACAAGTGGGCTCAGGCAGTGCCATTTCAGATATCTTCATTGTTAAATATAGCAGGGTACTTCAACAATAGTTATTATTTTCAAAGCTCATATCTCACTTTTAACAAATTAGAGGTTAGAAAGGATAGTTTACCTATAGCCCAAGACAAGCCCATTAGATATTGGAGGACACATAGGGAAATAGCTCCCAACTTCTAATAAATTGTAATTTGCCTACTGTACTATTGCAAGTTCATATACTAGCTAATTTAAAGAAAAAAAATCTAAATCTTGGCTGAATTAGAGATTGAATAGTCTCTTAGTAAAGGGTAATGTGTTGGTGAGTGAGTGTAGCGCTAAGGCCTTATATTTCTTTTCTCTTAGGCACCGATTTTGGAAAGTGATGCTAAGAAGTCCCCAAGATGGCCAAGGGATATCTGACAATCCTACACGACATTGGTAATGTCCCAGTGCAACTTAGGGACATCCCCTGTGTAATGTTAGATCTTAAAAGATAGGCTCATCTGAAAATGGTTATCTCTTGTATTTAGATCCATAAAAATAATTCTATATCCATAGATAACAAACTTGGAAAAATACAAAGGCTTAAAATGGCTGGATAAAAGGAAACAAAAGCTGTAAATGCCATATTATCAAGAGGTAAAACACAATTATTAAAAGAAAATTACTAATATCCAACAACAAAAGAAGACAAAACTCACCCTTGGCCTCTGAAGGAACCAAAAATGTGCTTCCCTCTGAAGTACTCTGAAATCCTTGCACCTTTGGGCTAGAAGCATTATTAGATATTCCATTAATATTCAATAGTTCATGTCCATTTGTGCTTTCCAAAACATCTTGTCCATTTGCCCACTCCCTCTACAATTGCCTAGACGATGCCAAATTGGGAGTGGAATAATGGCTTGATCTTTCTATAGAACCTTCTGACCTTGCAAATAAAAATCTTGACTACTTGCTATTCTGAGACTTCCATGAACTTGATATTTCCTTTGACAACCCATTGCATTTATCAGTCTCAACAAGGAGCAAATTTGCTAAATTGTGAGGACTATTTAATACACTATCATCTGAATCAAAATTCAAAGACAATATGTTTGAAATTATATTGTTTTCTCCAACATCTGAGCCATTCATATAAACTTCTGGAAGGATATTACACACCAGATTCTTCAAGCATTCTAGCTTTCCAGAACTGGCATTAGAATCTCTAACAATTTCTACTTTCTCAGGAATTTGAAAACCAGTACTTGTAGTTCTATCGGTTTCATCTAACATAGACTCATTTTCAAAATTTTGGATAGAGCTTGTACTAGTATTTCCAGCTTCTGAAACTGATATTTCCTATAACATAGGCTCATTTTCCCAATTTTGGATAGAACCTACACTAGTCTTTTCAGCAGTTGAAACTAATCTTTCCTCTGCTTTATGATCAGTAACTCCAAAGTTGTCATCGTCACCATTAAGGGTGCAAGTATTTACATACTTTTGATGAAGAGAACAATCTTTAGAACTATAATCATCCACTGAAAATTTGACTTTTTCCATAAAGGGAGGCACCTCTGCTTCTGAAGAAATAGCTTTAGAGCAAACTTTACCATATGGTTCTGCAAAGTGTTCTTCATAATTGTTTTGATACCTATCATCAAATCGAGACCTTTGTAGACAATTCTCAACATGGTTTCCTGAAAGCATTCTATTGCTTTTATTTAGAGCAACAACATTCACTTCACTGTTGCTTTGAACAACAGAGTTGCTTTGAGGGACATAGATTGGAAAGCTATCTTTAGAAATTCCAACACAGACAATACGGAATGACACTAAAGCTGCATCTATTCTTTCACTTCTTGCTATTTCAATGTGCCCACTGCCCAACTCAGATGAACCCTTGTGTGTGTCAGAGGACAAATTCTTCAATAGACTTTTAAAACCTTCATGACTCCTACATTTCATAGTAGGATCAACTAAACTGGCATTATTTCCATGGAAAGCTTCCCCAACGGTATTTACACGTGAATTTAATTTATATATGTTCCACTCATTGCATTAGGTTTGGCATCAATATGTTTTTTAGATATAAACATTGATGACTGCCCACCCTTATTGACTAACAGCTTGCCATGATCAGAACTCAACCCTGATGCCACAGCTTCCACCACCAAGGCATGGAGATTTAATGTTGGAGACACTGAAAGTGAATGAGATGAACTTGTTTTAGGATTAGAGGAGCCCTGAACAGCTGGGATCCTCATACTAAATGATTTTTCCAGTGCAACATGGGAGCCCCTGCAACAACCATTAATGTCTTAATATTCAATAAGATATGTAATATTCCACCACGAAATCCTAAATCATATGAAAGCTTACGTTCATTAAACTTAATGTGTAATGTTACTCTGCACCAATCTAGGGGGGTGCTGGAAAACTAAACAAATATTCCATGACAAGAAACATATTTCATACCAAGATGCACTGGCTGGCAATACAACTGATCTTCCTGCAGCTCCACTGGCAAGGGAAGTCTCAACATTACCTCCGGTGTTCTAGTTTCACATGGAAATATGAACAGGTATATATTATTAGAAAATGAAAATGAAGCCATGTATAAAGAATCTAGAAGACAATCACTGAAGTAAAACATAAGCTGTCTAAAGAAAATACACATTAGCTTCTATACTAATAATTATTTAGGACTGAATCAGAAGCTATTAAATAATTTGATATGGAAGCATAGAAAAAGCTGTCTGCACAGATATCAATAACAAATGCTAAATATAATTGGACGGAAGTACAATATACTAAAATCCTAAAGTCGCTTACAGGAGCCAGTGATTTGCTCAATTTACTTGAAGAAGCTGATCCAAGCAAGGAAACCTCTGCCACTGGTGGAGGTAAACAAAGTCCCCAGTGTTGCTGTGAAGGATTTGTAACATTATAGAACTTCTGAGTTTTGCTGCTAGAAAAACAAGACATAGAAAATAAAAAATCATAAAAGCTAAATGTGAAATAGTAATTTGTTACATTTGTTACACCATAGATTCAGCTTCCTTTTCACCTTCCCAACAAGCAAAGTCCAATTATCTTTGGAATAGTAAATAGGTTTTAATATGAAGCCCAAATACTTAAGTCCATCTTGTAGTGCAAGGACAACTATAAAGCATTATGTGGATTGATTCTCCTTGGACTAAATCTCCCTAAAATTAACAAAAATCTTCCACATATCCTCAAAATATCACTTCATCAGAATTACATGAAATCAACCAGCCTTTACAAAATATGCCTAATGCACCTTGGAAAGATAAAATATGCAATATATTTTTTACAAGAAGCACTAAAATGGGTATGGTGAAGAGACTTTAAAACTGTTTAGTCAAATGCATCAGGATGGAATCAATCCAGATTGTATCACCTTTGCATGTGCTCTAGGTGCAAGCACCAGCTTGGAAGCTCTGAAATAGGGTAACTAGATTCAAAGCCACATCATCAAAGCTGGATTTTAGTCCTATTTTTTTGTGGGTAATTCCCTTATCACAATGCATGCAAAATGTGGAAACATAGAAGATGCATACCATCTATTCCACGGCATACCTAAGAGAGATTCGGTTTCATGGAATTCTATTATCACTGGATATGCTAAACAAGGGTATGGCAAAGAGGTCCTTCAGTTGTTCAAACCTATAGACAGGCATTGATCTAGACCACATTACATTTATTAGTATTATGTCTACATGCAGCCATACAGGTTTAGTCAATGAGGGCTGCAAGTACTTCAATTCCATGATTAAGGATTGCAATATTGTGCCAGGAATTGAGCACTATGCATGTATAATTGACCTTCTTGGCCAAGCAGGCCTCCTGAATGAAGCATAGGACTATATCAATACTATTCCATATGAACCTAATGTAGGTATCTGGGGAGCATTGCTTAGCGCTTGCAGGATCCATGGTAATCTGGAGTTAGCAATACGTGCTGCAGGATTGTATGTGTTGCTTCCAAATATCTATGCCACTGTATCTGTTGCTTTCAAAGATCTATGCCTCTGGATTCTATGACTTTGGATTGTATGTGTTGCTTTCAAATATCTATGCCACTGCGGAAAGGTGGGAAGATGTAGGAAAGGTGAGAAAAATGATGAAAGATAGCATAATTAAAAAGAATCCAGGATGTTGCTGGATGGAAGTCAGGAATATAGTGCATTCATTCATGGTAAATGATAGTTCACACCCACAAATTAGGGAAATCCATTCATTATTGGAGGCCATGTCTATGAAGATGAAGGATGCAGGGTACATTCCCAACACAAACTTTGTGCTTCATGATCTGGAGAATGAGGACAAGGAACAATCTCTCATTCACCACAGCAAGAAGTTAGCTATTGTTTTTGGGCTTATGAGCACCCCAATTGGTACACTCCCAACGCAAAGAATAATTCAAATAAATAATAGCCTCCCAAAGAATAATTCAAATAAATAAAATATTTTCCATCAACTCTGGTCAACCTTACTGTCACACTTTAATCCACTTACCCCAAGAAGAAGTTAAGCATAATGATGAAGTTGCTCGTGTTTCTAGTTTCACCAGTAGGACCCACAAAGAAGAGTTCATCTTTGAAATGACAGAAGCAGTATCACCCCTAAATTCAATTTCTCATTTAAAAATTATGTAGATGAACTTAGCTGATGTGTGCACTATCCAAGTCCACAACATGGCTCTCCAAAATATGTAGGGCTAATCAAAAGGGGTGCAACAATTTTCCTTTCCTTTCACTCGCACGCAGAACAGTGGGGTATAGTTCCTCCTCCGAGCCTAATGTGGGGTGCATCAATTTGGGGTTCATCCTCCTATGCAGTTAATAGATTGATTGCACTGCCAACTCCCTCATGCCAGGCTATATTTTTTTATTGTACAGTCGATCATGCAGTAATATCTCTTTCCATACAGTTGGGTAAAGGATTGATATACAGTTAGGTATAGTTAGTTTCCTCCATACAGTTAGGTATATAGCTATCCTTTCTTGGATATTTTGATTGGATAAATGAATAGGATACGAGTTCAAACACCAGTGATAATGCTTTTTGTAAGCAGGACTAATTGGAAAATAGAAGGCAAAAGTTGAAACCTAATTTTTTAGTGAATATAGTAATTTTGGAAAAAGTAGGTTGAAACTTAAAAAAACATATTTAATACCTAAGTATCCTTCCCTCTTAAGTTACCCGCCTCATGAAAAACCTCTTTCCCAATCTTGTATTATCTTTAAGGACAGATACGTAGTTGTCATAGTCTTAAGCCCGTAAGTGGTAGTAGTGGTAGTAATGGATATATTCTCAGTTTCCTTCATGTAGTATTAAAGGTATTCTCCTCATTCTAAAAGAATGTGCATTAGCAGTAAGGATAGATGTTATAGCTAATTGCCAACAAATAACAAATAGCCAACGAGCCTGTCTTATGGTGTGGTATTCAGATCCATGGTATTCTGAGCCAATGAGCCAGTATGTAGTAAGGTCCTCAAGTTCCCTATATGTAGTAAAGGTTGTTTCAGTCTTTATTCTAAGATATTAATAAATGTAATATTTAAGTGATATGGATGAGTTATAGATTGTAAACTATATTTTGGCATCTACTGTAAAGCATAAAGAACAAGCGTTAACTTTAAAAACTCCAGCTCCTCTTTAACAAGTAGGGTGGGTTGCTCCAATTAATTTAATATTGTTCAAGCATTAATTAATAAATTTCAAGATCTAGTGCTTCTTGTGTTATTAGTAATAATAGTGTAAGCAGTTTAGCATGGTAACGACACACCTTTTATATCTGGAGATAATGGTATAAGCGGCTTTCGACATAGTTTCAATGATTTGGTATATTAAATTAACCCAGTAGAGATGAGCTGACTCGATTTATCTACACATATTGGTTGTTCAACTTTCACAGTATTTACCCTTTTAATCATAAAGGATATGGATTTCCATTAATTATAGAAACTACATGGTGGTTATCTCTATCTATACTAAGTAGCTAGTAATATTGATGTCATAGCATGCCAAGCCTACCCATAAATCTTACCCCTTGTTAAGATGAGGTTCATTATGTAAAATCTTACTCATTGTGGTTACAAACGTAGTATCAGTAATAAGTACGGACTCTAAGCTGGACACTAGTGAGCCATATATGGCATTTATAGTAATATCACTGATTATAGAAAGAGCTATACCATTATGGTGATCTGAATTTTATGTAGAAGCTTATTTGCCTAATATAAACATCGTTAGAATAGTGAGCAGTGCATACAAGGTGAAGTAATCAATATTACATAATATTTGTATTCAAATAAACTGAATTTCGCTTAAGGTATAGTGCTTTAAGTAAGTATTGCTTATACTATTTAAGCTTAATGGTAATACTAATGGCCCCTATTCCTCATTTTACTCTACCCTAATATTCCTTAGTTTATTAGGACACTATTCTTGTTGGGCTAGGGAAACAGCCATAGTATCCAGCATTGGCACTTTTTAGGTTGCACTAAAAAAGGGTTGTCATATTGCAGGAACTGGCATAAGTATAGTAGTCATTGTCGCAAAGTGGACACAACGTTTGGACTATGAAAATACAACATTTATGTGCTAGTATTGTCACCAAACAGGGCATCTAGAGGAATCATGTCCTCAAGCAGGGTTTCATCCAAGGAATAAAAAGGGGGCTTCTTCTAAACCTAAAAGTTGGCATCTCTATGTTCCTCCCCCTTTTGAGGATGAAGAGGAGGAGGCCAATTAGGAGAATGACTCAGGAGCTCAAAATGTTGTTATGGTCCACTATGCGAACCCATCCTTCCTTACTTCTAGTTGTAGGGTTTCAACCTGTCAAGTGTTATATGGAGGGAGGTAGGAGGCTTGTCAGAGCCATTAAGGGTGTCCTATTTATTTTTTAGGGTTTCACCCCGTGTTAGGGTGTATATCTATGCGAGAGGAGGGTTTAAAACCCATTCAGTGTGTCTAATGTTCCATATGAGATTATTATTTTTCATAATCTCCACATCAAATCCAGTTGACATTATTGAGAATTCTCTCCTTGACCTAGGCATAAGAAACCCATAATATGGCTTTTGGTTGTTGTGGATGTGTCAAAAATATCCTAGGTTTATGAGATCGGTCATTGCTTATATGCAGATCCATTTGTTGAAAATAAAATGGTCCTTTAATTTATATTTCCTAGATTGTTGGCATGTCAATCAGTGAATGATTTTTTTTTGTGATTTCTTGTCTGATGAGGGAACCAGTTCGGCTAAAAAATATGAAACATATATTTTTACTTACTTAGTAACATCAAATCACTTTAACAATGATGTTTCCTTAAGCTACCTGGATGACTACTTTGTAGCAGAAGTTGTTTATTCAAAAGCTGTGGCTGTCAAAATATCTCCTAGAAAATTCCTCAACATTAACAGCTACCTACAACCCACTCAACAGTAGTTGCTAATGAGTATGTTGTTGAATCATGCTTCAAATTTTACATGGGATTATAGGGACATGAATGATATTGATCCAATGATTTTCACTCATAATATTAAAATCCAAGAGTACTCCCATCCAATCTGTCAACCTCAGCGATGAATGAATCCAGCATTGAAGGATACTGTAAAAAACGAGTTAAACATTGGAACTGAAGACCAACCATGACTAGATTCTATTAGAGACTAATGGGATAATAAAACAATGTCAGAGGTTGTGGTCCTGTTTATAGAATATGTCGAATTGTTCCCAAAAAACTTCACATAGATGGAGGGCATCCAAGGTGAGTTGGGATAAATGTGAATTGAATTAAATCCAGACGCAAATCCTATAAAGACGATATGTTATTGGAAAAATTCCAGGATAAAACAAAATGTTAAATAAGAGATTGATAAGATGCTTAAAGCCAAGTTGATCCTTCCCGTTGAAGAATCATATTGGGTCATCCCAATAGTAATAAAAAAAGACTGGAAGGGGATTCGTGTCTATGTGGATTGTATGGGTCTGAATGCAGATTGCATTCACGGTTCCTTTCCTACCCCTTGAAGCGATGAAGTTCTAGATCATGTTGCAGGAAAGGTCTGCAAGCTCCTCAACACCCTTTCACATTTATCCTCACGTTGATAACATCATACTTTATTTTTTGTAGCCACATATATATACATATACATAAATGGAGGCTTGCAAGCCATTGGTCCATGCCCTTAACCTTGGTTGGGCGTTTATATTTACATTATGAGACTCTAGATAGATCTATATAATGTGATTTCCCTAGCTCAAAATCCCCTTCTTTATTGGTTTTTACTTTAGGCGGTTCTTGATTGTATATACATAATTGATTTTCCTCACTAGTCAGGTTATACTACTATAAGATAGAACTTAGATAACAATTGGGTGGGGAGATTGGTTGGTAAGACCTAAAAGGACCACATGACTTATAAGACCCCTGCCATTAAGGTAAGACCTGGACCAGACAGAAAAAATAGAAGACCCTTTAACATGCATGAGTGATTAAAGCTTATCTTATTAAGCTATCGAATAAATACTTGCCAGCCACCACCAATGAATGGGGCAAAAATTACCCCTACTCGTTGCCAGGGATTGGCAAAAAGGCAAGAGTTTGGGATCGATTTGAATATGATGGAAATGCACCATATCCCTGGGATGAGAAATCCTTGTCTACAAATAAAATTGGGATGTGCTTATTGGTCAGTGTCGGTTTAAGCCATTTCGAAATCATCAGCATTACAATGGTTCACAACAAGATAGTGGGGAAATGACACTATTTCTTCATTGTTCAACATTTTTACATGAATTCTTTTGGGTATTTCGACTTGAGAGTCTTCTAAACATGAAATACAAATCATATACATCAGAACATAAGATAATGAGCATTATAATCTTCCCCAAAGAGATCAATAGCTCACCCAAAGCGCAATCCCTCCATTGGCATGAATATGGTGTGAAAACTGGAAATAGTTGAGAGAGAGTGTTGCAATAGAAGAATCCACATTATTTCCTATAGCTTACACTTGAAAATAAGACTCCATTAAAGCTCCATGAAATACTTGAGTGGCCTTTCCAAACACCAACTAGGATGGGAGTCTTTCACCCTCGAAATTGGCTTAAGCAAGAAAACTAGTCATCCACTAGCTCTCACAATTCACAAATGACAATTTCACAAATGAGCAAAAGCTCTTCTCATGGATGATCCCTATATTTTGTAAACATTATTGGTATTCTAAGGTTCCAAATCCATCCATAAACCAAAGCCAAGTCGAATTGGTGTGGCTGCTCATGCTATGCCACGTGGCCTCTCTCTTCACCTTCCCTCTTCTCCCAAATTTGAGTAGGAGCCTCTTGGCCTTCTCCAACTCCCAATTTCGACCTCCAAGATGCTCTATTCATGCCTGACATGTCAGTATGTCAGTATGTCAGCCTTTAGATCTGACTTGGGTCATAACTGTCATAGAATCTCCATCATTGGTGTCATAGCTGTCATAAATGTAAGGGTAATCTAGCCAAGTGTCCATGAAACTCCCATTTGGCTCTTCCTCTCCCATGTAAGTTGCAATTCATCCCAAATTCAACCTATGAAGTATATCTACAAGTATATTAACCTCATAATCCATCCCAAAACATTAGGCTTCCCATATATTCAAAATTACAAGAGAAAGATACCATTTAACATAGGAATTCTAGCTAGTGTGGGCCCCATCGTCTCCATGTGTCTTCATGCTCTATTGCCACTTCCATTTTCTCTTGTATTTATTTAATAAGATCAATTAGTAAATATTTATCCCCTTCTAATGTCTAAACATCATTTATTATCCCCCTTATTCAAAATCTCAAAGCTTCCACCCCCAACCTAGGAAACTAGTGATTTTCCTCCTTGGCAATTATTTGACTTTTAGCATACATTTGACAAGTTTCATAAATATGGAAAATGTGATTTGGCCATTGTGACCAAATGCAAAATTTGGGACATTACATCCTTAAGTTTTATAAGGAGATGACATCCCTTAGGGAGAACATGATCTTACTATGGTATTATCATTCATCGTTGGGATCATGCAAGGTAGTCATTTAGGGTCGATTTTGATCTATGGTTCCAACCCACAAATAAGGAGATATATTTAATTACTGATCTATCTGGGATAGGGGAGGATTTTCCCCATTTTTCCTATCTCCCACTTGGCATTGCAAGAGAGAGCTAGCTAACATATATTTAGTGATTTTTTGGCGAGGAAATGAATTCCCATAGTGACTTCCAAGTTCCTGGTGGTCAATTGTATATAGTCACATTTAGTGTAAAGGAGGTTAGGTCCCTCTCTTTCATGGTCATGAAAGTGTCCCACTACACCTCAAAGGGGTAGTGCATTAGTTTCGCTCTATTTCACTATGTAGATTCTTTAATGTAGAAACCTAGATTGATTAAGTGGTCTGCCATTCTTTTGTAACATTGTTTTTAAGCTACTCTTCACATTAAACAATTCTGCGCTCTGGCTTCCTTCTGGGCGCGCGTGAGTCAGAGGAGAGCGAGGGCTTTAGGCTGCTGCAATGGCCGCCCCAGGGGGCGGGGACCCCCTTCCCCCCCCATCAGCTGAGATTGCTGCGTTCAGAAGACTGGTTGCCAGCGGGGGCAAGAGAAAAATCCCTTCCACTGTTCCGAAATTCATCAAGAAGCTCGAGGAAATACCTGAAATCGCCTTGCCAGAGATGACCTCAGTCAAGATTTCCCTGGCTCTGTCAGAAAGAGGGCTGGTAGGCCAGTTCATGGGGCTATGGCCCTCGGCAAAAACAACAGACGACTGGATCCAAAGGAACTGGAAGCCGCACCTCAAGCAAGGAGTCACCTGCTACCCCCTGAGCAGCGGCTACTTCCTCTTCGAATTTATTAACAAGGAGGATAAGGACCTCATCTTCAGAAACAACCCATACTTTATGGGATCCCAGGGGATATACCTGAACCGATGGACCCCGGATTTTGACCCTACAGTAGATCTGCCCAAGGAGGTGCTGGTATGGGTCAGACTCCCCAACTTGCCAGTCCACTGCTGGAACTTTGAAACGCTGCAAGTTATAGGGAATGGAATAGGGAAGTTTGTCGTTAAGGCAGACAACAAGAACAACTACAACTGTGCAAGAATATGCGTCGAAGTGGATCTTGAGGCAGGGCTCCCTGAAGCGGTGAAACTAACGGTGTGCACTTGGACTCATTTCCAGAAAGTGGACTATGAACATCTCCCATTCAAATGCAGAGCCTGCCAAGAACATGGGCACTTCCAAAGAAATTGTCCGAAGATCCAAACCCAAGAGAAGGAAGAAGCTGAAGGCTGGCAAAGGGTTAAGAAAAGCAAAATAGTACCAAAAACGAAAGATCCCAGAGTTGTACAGGCGAAAGATCAACCCCCGGTGAATCCAAATCCTCTGAAGGAACCTCTGAAAGAAGGCACAGCTACTTCAAAAGAATCGGCGAAAGAAACCATTGAGATAGCCTCTCAACCCACGTCTCCCTCAAAAGCTCCGACTAAGGAAAAGAGCGACCAGCTAGAAAGAGAACCTCAAAAATCGGACGATGAGCACATCACCATAGGCTCAGACTCGGGGGCTGAATCAGATGAAGGGGCTACGGAGACCAGCAGCTCGGTTGGCTCCCCTGAAAAGAACCCAAGAGGAAGGAAACCAGATCGGAAAAAAAGGGAGGAGAAATCATACAGGGACGTCATAGCAGGGGTCCAGCAAACCATTCCAGACATGATAGAAACCAGATCATCAAAGAAAGGAAGGGCCCCGAAAGGGGCCCCCCCCCCCCCCCCCCCTCGGTTCTTAATGCAATTCGTCTCCTGGAATTGTAGAGGTATGGGAAGCAAGGCTAAAGAAGAAGCAATAAAAGACTTAGTAAGAATGAACGCCCCGGAGATACTTCTGATCCAAGAGACGAAGATGGAGAAGCCTGAGACCATCCAGGCCAGCAAAAAATTTTGGAAAAAGGGAGATGGTAGAGCAGTCAAAGCCAGGGGAGCCTCAGGAGGTCTAGCCACCTTCTGGAACTCCAAAAATCTTGCCTGCTCAAGGATCACAACACTACCCATTGGCTCTTCACGAAGCTGAACCATCGAGACTCAGGACATCATATCAGTCTTTTCAACATCTACGCCCCAGCTCTTCTATCTGAAAAAAGAGAGTGCTGGGACTCACTGAATTCCTTCTTGTCCTCCAACCGGCATGACAATATCATTCTTGCTGGTGATATGAACGTAACTCTAGCCCTTTTGGAAAAAAAAGGTGGCTCTCCGGTAAGAGACCCGGCTCGGGAGTGGATCGAAGACATTATTATGGACTGGGAGCTTGAGGATATAAAACCCAGCAAAGGCAAGTATACCTGGACAAATAAAAGAGTTGGCCCTGGGCACATTGCTGCCCGGCTGGACCATTTCCTTGTCCAATCGTCCTTCCTAACTTTGGGGCTCTTCGCCAGATCTGATATCCTCCAGGCTTGCACCTCAGATCACAAGCCAATCTCCCTCTCTCTGTCTCCGGGGGAAAATTTGGGCCCTATCCCATTTAGATTCAGCCCCCTCTGGGTCTCCATGGACGGATTCTTCGATTTGGTCTCGAAATCCTGGCAATTTCCAGTTACTGGGTCCCCATTCTTCATATGGGAAGAAAAACTGAGAAGACTCAAAGCAGCACTCAAAAGCTGGGCCAAGCTCCTGCCCTCCCCCATCGCAGAAAGGAAAGAAGCTCAAAGACGTCTAGAAAATCACCAGATGCTCATGGAGAGTGCCTCGATCACCCCAGATTTGCTCGCTGTGGAGCTCGATTTGCAGAAAGCTCTCCACAAGGCGCTGAGAATAGAGGAACATTATTGGCAAGTAAAGGCTCACTGTCAATGGCTCAAAGAGGGCGATAAGAACACTTCTTACTTTCACAAACATGCAGAATCCCGAAAGAATTTCAACAGCATAAGAGAAATTCAGTATCAAGGTCAAACTTTCAATCAAATCGAAGAGATTAAGAACGCTGCCTTCTCCTTCTACAGCGATCTGTTCACTGAATAGCTCGACTCATCTCCACAGCTGGATCGCTACCCTCTCAATATTCTCCCCACGCTAATCAACGAGGAAGACAACAGAAATTTGATGAGGCCCATTACGACTGAGGAAATAAGACACGCCCTTCATGCCATGAACCCAGATAAAGCTCCAGGGCCTGACGGATTTACGGCAAAATTCTACATTTCATGCTGGGACATCATTCAGAAGGACCTGGTCAAGATGGTGAGGAAATCTCAGAACTGGAGCAAAATAGGAGGGAGTATGAACTCCTCCTTCCTGGCGTTAATCCCCAAAGAAAAAGGAGCCCAAAGCTTCTCCAGATTCCGGCCGATCTCTCTCTGCAACACAGGGTACAAAATAATCACCAAAGTCATTGCAAATAGAATAAAAAATGTTCTTCCCAGGATCATTCCGGAAAATCAGGGGGGTTTCATCAAGGATAGACAAATCCAGGATAACATCATCCTGGTCCAAGAGGCCGTCCACTCAAGCTGCCAGCAGAAGGAGAAAGGTATGATAGTTAAACTAGACCTCGCAAATGCCTTTGATAAAGTTCGGCTAACTTTCCTTTTTGCTGTTATGTCCAAGCTAGGATTCCACCCCCATTTAATCAGTTGGATCAGAGCATGTATCTCGGGGCCTTGGATCGCCCCTTTGGTCAACGGGAGACCTGCCAAGTTATTCCACGCCTCTAGGGGACTCAGGCAGGGTTGCCCCTTGTCCCCCTTACTCTATGTCATTCAAGCTTCTGTCCTTAGTTTCCAGTTGGACAACTGTCTTCAGCAGCGTTCTCTAAAGGGGCTCACAATCACCCCTAGAGTGAAGAAAATCAACCATGCTCAATTTGCTGATGATACCCTCCTGCTGGGTCATGCCAATCTAGCCACAGCAAGATCCTTCAAGCAAGAGTTGGACGCCTACACTGAAATCTCAGGCAGTGAAATCAGCTTGAGGAAAAGTAAAATTTATGGCTGGAACTGCCCCCCCATTGAAATGGCCTGTATCTCAAGAATGTTGGAAATGGAAGGAACCTCCAACTGGGAATCCATAAAATATCTGGGAATACCTCTGGTCAAAGCTACTCCCAGAAGGAGTATTTGGCTGCCCTTGGTGGACAAACTCAAGGCCAAAATCATGGCCTGGGGGGCTTCCTGGTTAAACAAAGCAGGTAAAACTATTCTCATCAACTCCGTCTTAACCTCCCTTCCTCTCTACCAGGCTTCTATGCTGTTAGCCCCTAAAGGAATCGTGAAAGACATTGACAATCTGCTGAGAAAAATCCTCTGGGAAGGGGGAAGAAATACAGGAAGGAAAATGCACCTTGTTAGCTGGGAAAAAGTTAAAGGCCCCAAATGTGAAGGAGGGCTGAATATCAGAGATATGGCCACTCAAAATCTGGCTATGGGCGGCAATATTCTGTGGAAAATGATTAGAGGTAAAACAACCTGGAGCTCCAAAGCGCTCAGGACTAAGTACTTCAGAGGGCACAAAGAGAGATGCTTGGACATCCCTCCATTGACAAGGAAAGGCTCTCCTATCCTCGCTCTCTGTCTAAAATCCCTTGATCTGATTACCTCAAATCTCACTTGGATCCCAGGAAATGGCTCCAAAATTCAGTTTTGGGATGACTCTATTCTAGGGCAGTCCCCCTTAAAAGATATGGAAGGGCTGGAGAATATCAAAAATTGGCTTCACTTGAACAGTAAATTCACTCTTTGGGATCTATCTAGCTGGAGCCCGGATGATTCTTGGAACAATTGGGACCTGGGGGCTATCCCTCATGATCTCGAGAATGAAGCAAGCTCCCTTTTAGAGGCTCTTCAAGGCCTCTCCCCCACTTCTGCTAAGCTGAAGGACAAAAGAGGTTGGGGCTCCTCTTCAGGCCTCTTCAATGCTGCTGCCGGTTATGTTGCCTTAAAAGCCATTCCTTGGGCAGCCCCAGACCCCTCTAGGTGGAAAAATCTCTGGCTTCCTCCCTCTCTGCCCAAGATAGATCACTTCTATTGGTCCCTTCTTCATGACAGCATTCTAACTTGGGACAACCTGTTAAAAAGAGGCTGGGAGGGGCCCTCAAGATGCCCTCTCTGTGCCTGCCACGAGGAAAGCTTGATCCACCTCTTTCTTCAGTGCCCCTATGCTCTAGAACTCTGGAATTTCCTGCTTGATTAGCTAAATCTGCCCCCCCCCTGACCATCTCTTCCTTGTTTTCCTCCTGGACTGATTATGCACCCTTCTCCTTCTCTGGTCTGAACTTGTTAAAGCACTGCTGGATGTGGATCCCTAAAATTTACTGCTGGAAACTGTGGCTGGAAAGGAATAACGGAATTTTTAGGGACAAGGCAGTCCCACCAGCCCAAGTTGCAACCAAAGTAAAGGCGCTGATAGGAGAGCTGGTAGCCTCAAATCCCAAAATCACCAATGAAGCCAGTCCAGACAAAAAGGAGTATAGCTGGTTTCACGGGCTTGATCCAGACCTGTTGACCAGAACCAAGAACACTGTGAAGCATTTCTCACCGTGGGAAATCAGGCTAGAGGAGCAAGAATTTATAAAATGGAGATCTGCACTGAACAAGCATATTCTGCATGTTGATGGGGCCTCGAAAGGGAACCCTGGACCTGCAGGAAGTGGAGGAAGCATTCTAGATATGTCTGGGAATATCATTCTCAATTTTGCCTGGGGACTGGGACATAACTCTAATAACATTGCTGAAATTCTTGCCATTTGGCAAGGACTGATGCAAGCCAGAAGTCTGTCTATAAAGAAGTTGGCCATTATTAGCGACTCCCGAATCATCATGCAGGCTTTTAACCTGAAGAAAGCCCCCAACTGTATGGGATTGGACCACTATTACAGGAAAATCTCCTTTCAGCTGAAAGCCTTTGAAGAAGTTAAGTTTTACCACGTCCTTCGTCACCTCAATCATATTGCAGACAGTGAAGCCAACACTGGTGCCTCTTTAAGCAAAGGATTCATCATAGTTAATGGCAATGAAGATTCTGTACCCATCCCCTAGGGTCATGGAAGTTCTGATTTTTTATCCTGCCCTGAAAAGATTTAAGTGTATTCATTGTTTCTAGTGATTTCAGTCCTCTATCAGTGGTTTTTTGGTGTTTACAGACCTCTGTCTTTGATTTTTTTGTATTTTCAGACCTCTGTCAGTGACTTCAGTTCCCAGGCATGGGATGTATAAGACTTTGCAGTTCTCAGCCATTCCCAAGTGAAGGATGAGGCTCTTGAGGGACAAGGTGAACAAATTCCAAGTTCCTTCTCTGCCTCTGATGATTTAAGTGCTTTCAGCTCTCTGTCGAGGAAGAATTAAGTGCTTCCAGCTCTCATTCTATAAAGAATCCAGCTCTTCAAGCTCTCTGGAAATGAATTCTTTTTTGCTCTCAGCTCTCAGTCAACGAAGAATCAGAGTTTACAGTGTTTTGGCAAAGACTACTCAAGTTCCATTAGATCTCTGTCCTTTAAGTCTTCAGAATTTTCATCTCAGTCATTGATGTTATAAGCGTTTTCAGTCCTCTGTCATTGATGATTTATGTGAATTCAATTCTCTGCCTTTGAGGAACTCAGTGATTGCAGGCTTTCAGTGCATCTGATGAGCTAAGTGTTATCTTCTCTCGGCCTCTGAAGATTTAAGCGCTATCAGCTCTCTGTCGAGGAAGAAATAAGTGTTTTTAAGCTCTCAGTCAATGAAGATTCCAGTTCTTCCAGCTCTCTGGAATTGAAGACAATTTGGCTCTCATATTTCAGTAAATGAAGTATCAGAGTCTGCAGTCCTTTGGCAAAGATAAACACGTTCCTTTAGCTCTCATTCCTTTAAAATTTCAGTGTATACAACTCTGTCATTGAAGATTTCAGCGATTTCAGTTCTATGCCTTGGATGAAATATGTGAAGTCAGTTCTCTTGCACTGAAAGAGTTTAAAGTTTCCAGCTGTTTGTCTTCGAAGATCTCCATGTGAAGCATGAGACTCTTGGGGGACAGCTTTTATTCTGTCCTGCACTCATCCTTCTCGCGCTGGCATTCACAGCTAGGAGGACCGAGTGTTACTCACTGAAGGAGGACAGAGTGTTACTCGCTGAAGGAGCCAGCTTGCAGTTGTTTGGGGTTAATTCACGTGCTCATAGTGAAGGGAGGCTCTTAGATGAATCTTGGACCAGCATGAAGGTCAGGTATTTGGCCCAGGCTGGCTGATGACTCTCCTCTCTAATTTGTCCTCTTTGAAATCTTGTTGCTTTGCTAAGTTATGGCTTTCTTTTTGAAGATCATTGTCTGTCAAGAAATCTCCCAGGTTTTTTGTAAAAGGGTCAGGGATCTCAGCACACCCAAGTATCTGGATCCTAGATATTTGTTTAGTTAAGAATCTCTGAGTGTAAAAGTTGCTGGCAGGATTGGCCAGATTATTAATACAAATGACTCATAACCGTTTTAGTTAAAAAAAAACATTGTTTTTAAGCTCTGGATCATTGTTAATCTCTTTTTTCTAGGAGGATGGCATTCCCATTTGGTTTTGGGTTGTTTTCTTTTTAATTTTAAAATGTTTCTAGTCACTAGGTCGTCATTCTACATATGTGTGGGTAGTTGATGTCGAAGAGGGGTAAGCCATCATTCCCTTGAAGGATTAGTATAGATATGCTAAAGATGCTTGCTAGTGGGATGATCATACCATGGATCTCAAGGAGTACCCATAAGTAGGGTGGGACTAGTGAGGATGTGAAAACATACTATATCCACAAGATGAGCCACCAGATGACATAGGTAATGTTAGTGTTATGTTTTGATTAATCTAGATGCACTTTTTTGTCTTATTTAATGCACATGTAATTTTTAGTAACGTTTTAGTTACGTAATTAAAAAAGTAAAAACATTAATAACAACTATATAATAAATTAATAATTAATAATAATAATAAATATTAAATAGTATAAGCAATGGGACACAACCTTTCAATATGTAAAGCCCAAGTTGTATTTAAGCGAGCCAACTTTGTAAATTATATCATCATATATTTTATTCAACATTCATTTATATATTTATTCTTCAAGATGTATTCTCTTCTTTAACATCTGAATATAGATTTTCTCATAACACTCGGATTCAATGTTACAATGGTATCAAAGCTAGCATGTGGCTTTAGAAGTAAAACCACACATGGTTTTCTTAAAAGGAGAAGGAAGTAAGAAAGACTCATGAAAAAAAAGTAAAAAGAGAAAAGAAAGCATTTGAACAAAAAAGACAAAAAAGAAGTAAAACCACATGCGGGTTTTTCCAAAGTGCGAGACATTATAATAAAAATGTATAAAATATAATAATATTGTTATTTGTTAACTATTATTATAATTATATATATTTTTATTTTTCATAAAATGTGAAGTGGCCTCAAATTATATGACTCCACATACTAGAACATTGATGACTGAATTAAAAAACCAATTCGATAAATTGGAGGCAAGGATGAACGACAAGATATACTCTATCATAAAGAGGTTGGAAAATTATGAATCTAGTAATCCTCATAAACAACAAAGCACTTAGAGTAAGTCAATGGCCTCATCCATAACAATTGTGAAGGAGTTACCACCAATTGTTGAGGAGGTACATAATAAATACAAGCAACAAAGGGAATATCCACATGACTCAATTAGTCAAAAGGGTTCAGAAACTGAGGTACACAATAATGACAAGCAGTAGAGGGAAGTTCCACAAGGCTCAGTTAGTCAAAATGGATCAGAAACTAAACAACCTCACAATAGTGTAACTAAGAAAAAAAAAATTAAAAATACAACCAAAGTATATCCTATCTCTGAGCCACTTGTCAATTATGAACCAGAAGCTCGAGTTCAAAGCTCTGAATGATGTGACTAAACAATCCACAACCAGTGCAAAAATTGGAAGTAAAGAAGATCCACAATTGCTCATAACTGGAATCCAAAAGGCGACATGGAAAGCAATTAAGTGCAAGTTATATTGTTTCAAAAACTCGCCACTTAAGCAAAAATAATTACAACACAAGTTCCAAAATCACATCCATAGAACAAAATCAATCCAAAATTGCAGTGTTCGAGTCAGTACTTCAATCACAGTCCATAATAAGAGGACAACAACACTCTTAGTTTTGAGGCTAAAGTTTCCCTTAAGGGAAGGGCAATGTTACATACATAAAAAGGTAAAAACATTAACAACAACTATATAATAAATTAATAATAATAATAAATATTAAATATCATAAGCAAGGGGATGCAACCTTTCAATATGTAAAGCCCAAGTTGTATTTAAGCGGGCAAGCTTTGTAAATTATATCATCATATATTTTATTCAACATTCATTTATATATTTATTACTGAAGTTGGATTCTCTTCTTTAACATTAGGATACATATTTTCTCATAACACTTGGATTCGGTGTTACATTTAAATTATCTAATTCTTGGTCAAATTGTCTAATTATTGTTGTCTACTACTTTGCAAATATTGACTTGTATGTTGAGGAGGTGTCTCCACAACATGATCGGGAGATTCCTAAGGTTGACAAGATACTTCATATCGAGAGACATAGTATAGAACATAGGAAAAATTGTAGATTCTGTCAAGATCTAGAGAATCAATTATCTGGACTATTGGCTTAGTAGGGAGTGTGACCTATACTAGTTGCATGGATGATGGAGGACCTTAAGATCACAACTATATGTATGATCCTTCACCGTGATATGATTCTAATGATGTAGGATTATTTTAATAAATCTAGGATACTATGAAGGAGGACGAATCATCCACATCCACCATCTCCTCCTTCTCCTCCTCCCTCTTCTCATCCATCGTCTCCTCTAAAGGTCAAGAGCCCACCCTCTCCTCCACCACAAGCTGAGTGACTACATTCTCCTCCTCCACGGGTCAACCAACCACCCTTTCCTCTTCCACATGTTGACATACCACTCTCTCCTTCTCAATAGGATGATCAACCACCCTCTCCTATTCCATAGGACGACTAACCACCCTCTCCCCTCCGCAGGTCGACCAATCAACTATTACATTGACTCCACTTGTTATATATATAGATTGCATCGAGTGATATAGCTTCTACTATAGGGAGGCTACCATATTATTTGTCCTACATTTTTATCTGTAAGAGGTGTTGATGCCTATGGCTCTAGTGGTGGAGGTAATGATGCCTCTAGCTTCAGCGTGGACCAGCTAGCTCATAAAAACAGCCGAAGATTTTAGAAAATGTTTTTTATCCAGAGCTTTATATTTTTAAATGTGCACTAGTGCATATTCTATAACTAAAACATATTAGTATGTACAACCAATGTAAGCATACTGGTGCATATATTATCAATAAACCTCATCGGTGCTTATACATTATAGCAACATCAACAGTGTGTACATTCATTTACAACGCATTGGTCGGTATTTTTTAACACACACACACACTATTGCATATAGTACATTGTAATAGCATTGGTGCGATGTCCAGTACACATCGGTGCTGCATATATTTTATTAAAGTACCAATGTGTTTGTATATTTAAACGAATCGATACAGATGTTGTATTATGTGCACTGTTATAACCAATGCATATACTTTACCAATACCTATTTATGCATTTAGTATGTAAATAGGATAGATAATCCATGAATAAGTATAGTATGATAAAAAAGAGATGATATATTACAAATGTGGGCTCATATATGGGTCAGTGCAAGAAGATGAGGGACCTTTAAGATGCAATCCTAGTTTTCAAAAACAACATCATGTTACCAAAAAATACATCAACCCGAGCTTTACATAGCACTTAGTATGGTTCAAACCAAGCCTGACATGTCATGGAACATGTAGGATAGGAAGACAAATAGCGTACGCGTTATATAACTACAAAACGCGCTCGCGATATGTAGTTATAAAACGCGTATGCGATTTGTAAATCATAAAAAAAAAATTAAATACACAGTACCAAACCCGCGGCCCATTTTCACAATCAGGAACGCGAATTCGACGGTCCATTGGAGCGTTTGGAGCGATACCACTGCTTGGGATTGTTGCAGGAGCTAATTCAGGTTGAGGGGAGGAGATTTCACTCGTGCATTGTCATCCAACAAGGTAATTCAATCACCCAATGCACTTTTTTTTGTCAATTTTTACCCTATAATTGTGTGACTTTAGATGTGTGATATTCAAATGCACTTCCCTCCTATATTTTTTAATTCTCAAGAGCATTACCTTATACACCTAGTAGAAGAGATTGAAGAATGTGGTTAAAAGAAGGAAATTTCTATTATTTGAACAAATCTCAGGTTCAAATCCAAGAACTAAACTATCAGTATAAATACATTGAACATTGAATTGAGTTTCACTTTATTACAAGCTAATGTTAAATTTAAATAGTGTCTTATGATTTCACTTGAGGTCTCACGCCCACACCATTGGTTGATTCCTATACCCTTGGTTCCTTGTTCCAACATGAACTCACCCTTGTATGAAATTGTTGGTGTTTCTAGATGTTACATGGTGTATTCACCTTTGTATGAAATGATTGGTGTTTTTTAGATGTTACATGGTGTATTCACCATATTTTTTGAAAAAATCAATATAACTAATGTTATGACCTGAGCTTGATTTTTAATTAGATTTAGTTTGAATTTTGAAGAGATGAAGTGGGTTTTACATTTAGTATATGAATTGTATTGTATATGG
>LPNX010806016.1:156968-177975 GCA_001517045.1 Pseudotsuga menziesii | reverse complement strand
CCGAGAGGGATCAAATCTCCCAAGGTGCAAACCTCTTCTCAAGTATTGCACTCAAGGTGCTTTTCGAGGAGATGTTTGCACCTCAGGAGATTTGATCCCTCTCGGCGCTTGATAGAGCCTAGGATTTGGATCTAGGCTGGTTATTATTTATGTTGACAAGTGTTATAAAGTGATGTTAAAGGTATTATTTGTTCTATGTATATGTACAAGAAAAATTTAGTGAAGATAATTTGAATTATAAATATAACAATTTAATAAATATTTTTTTTTTTTCACAAAACAAAAATTAACAAATAATTATTTGTCTTAATTTAATATTTTTTTTCATGTGGTTCGCAACCTAGAGAATAGAGGTCCTAGCTTTCTACATTCACAATAATAATTTGAGGGGACCCATTGTAAGGGGCCTACCCGAATGGGCATTGCCATATCAATTTCAACCTCAATATCAAAAAAATTTCCTATTTGGACTCCAATCAAATGAGTTACCCCTAGGGGCTATTTTTTTTATAAATTCAAATAAATGAAGAAAGATTAATTTATGATTTTTTGCACCACAGTCACAACAAGTTAAATTCATTATTTTTAGAATATTTAAGCAAATAAATTCGCATGAGTTATTTATGAGGCTTTGCACCACGAGCACAACAAGTTGACAACTAATTATTTTGTAAATAGCTCAATTCAATTATCCATTATTATTTTATTTAAACAAATAAATATATTTGAAAAATAAATAAAAACAACATTTTTCATTTATTTTATCATAAATTAGTTGTAATATCCCTAATTTTGGACCTACCATTTATAGGCATGAGCCTATTTATCATGATGATTATATCGATGTTTTATTTTATATTGGGTCAAAGAATCCACTGCATATGAACATGATGATTTGTTTTGTATATTGGGCATAAGCCAATTGTTGTTGATATATAGGCATATATATGTTTTGTGTTGTGCGTGGACCTTGAAGCACATGATTGATGAAATGTTTATGTTGGGCATGGACCCTGAAGCACATGATCGATGAGATGTTTTGTGTTGAGCGAGAGGCTCTGGAGCACATGAGTACTTACATTTGTGTTGAACATAAATCTCTGAAACACATGAAAATATAATTGCAAATGTTGGGAAAAATCCCTAGAGCATCCCATGTTGGTGTTGAGCATAATCTCTGGAGCATCGAATCTTTTGCCATTGTATCCCTACGTGTATCGTACAAGTACATCCTAGCATTTAGTGTTCAGCGAGAGCTTTGGAATTGCATTATTTTGTAACCACTTGTTATAAGCATTGAGTATTGGCTCTGGTAAGCACTAGGGGTTACTGAAAAGATTGAAATCACCTCCAAGTGAAAACGAATCGAGGAATAATATTGATATCATCATACTTATTTTTAAGTGATTAAATGAAATTTCAAATTTATGTATTCTCATCAAGTACTAGAGAACTACCACGTTATACGAGGAAAATCCAACATGTAAGGATGTTTAGAGTTTCCTAGCCTACTAAACATGAGTCATCTATCTACTTGAACTTCATAAAAGAAGTATCGTTAAGTCTATAAATCGTGGCACATGATGCTCGAAGAAAAGTGTTAACAAGCAATTTAATAAATAGTGAAAGAACTATGAAATACTAACTAGGAACTAGTTAAAAGTTCCTAGGTTAAGAATTGAAAATTTACCCCAGTAAATTAAAAAGGGTTAAATCAAGAAATCAAGGATTTCTTGATTTAACTTCCCCTTTGAATGAAAAGTATGCCTGTAAAGACTCAAGCCAAGCAAAGGATGGGGGGTTCTGATTTTTCATTTAGGAGAAATATTATTCTGCCTGTTCTACTCCCAAGTGTTTTCTTGGAGAAATTTTCCTGCAAGGAAAAGAGGATTGATTAAGAAATGATTACCAATTAGGAAACCCTATCTTAGGAGCTCTAAGCTACTTACATGTTGGAGTCCAGCTTGGGGGGATACAGATTAGAACCAGGAATGGTTTCGGGTCATGGTTGGGAGGAACGTGGTAGTTCCCAAGTGATTTTCTCCTCAAATAGAGGTCAAATCCACATTGAATTGTTAATTCTGGTTATTTAAGTGTGCAAGTGTATCCATTGACAAAGCTTCAATTTCTGGTATGAAACCCTTGAAGGCCTGTTCTATTTTTTCCCAAAGTTTCATTGCTGTTTATGTTAAGTAATGGCTGCAATGAAATTTCTAACCCTGATGGTTCTGTTTTATGGTTATCAATCTGCTGGAGTTTGTATCTATAAATTACTAATCATAGGCTCGATAATTTTTATCATATGTTGTTTATGTTCAGTGCTGCATCTCTTATAAATGTTCCTGTATTAACTAGGTTTCGATCTTAGTATTATGTTTTTACGTTGTTCTCTATATTTAATACTCTACTAACATATTCCATTTGTCAGCAGAGGCTTTCCCTAATTATCAACAAAACTAATTCATTTGAATTTAATTGAAATATTGGTTATGTTAACTAATACAAGTTTTTGATATTGTTGTCGAAGAAACCACAGTATCGAAATGACCAAGTCAACGTTTTAGATCCATATTAGGATTCATCATCAGTACAATGTCGAATGTGGATAGAGCGAGAATCATTCATAAATACTATAACTGGGTAGAAGAAAAAAGTCTAATGTTGGCCTCGGAGGTTAGGGTTTGCTAGGTTAAAATTGTATTAATTTTATTTTATTTTCAAAATGTGCGAAATTTTTTTTATTTAATTATATTTTGTAAAAACAAGAATTTGTTTAGCATATTAAAAAAATTTATACAATTTCTATATTAAGACTTTATTTAAAAAAATTTAAAAACCTAAAGAAAAAATAAGAAACAAAAAAAAATTAATACTTAATTATTTTTAAGAGGTTTTTAAGGTGTAGTCACTTTTATTATTATTTAAAAAAAAATTAATTTAAAATATAATGTGTCAAAATAATTAAAAAATTTTGAAATATATTTATTATTATTAATTAAATTTATTATTAATAATAAATATATTTCAACAATTTTTAATGATTTTGATACATTATATTTTAAATTAAAAATTTTTTAAATAATAATAAAAGTGACTACACCTTAAAAACTTCTTAAAAATAATTAAGTATTAAATTTTTTTTGTTTCTTATTAGTTTTTCCTTAGGTTTTAAAAAAAATTTAAATAAAGTCTTAATATAGCAATTGTATAAAAATTTTTAATAAGCTAAACAAATTCTTGTTTTTGTAAAATATAATTAAATAAAAAAAATTCCGTACATTTTGAAAATAAAATAAAATTAATAAAATTTTAACCTAGCAAACCCTAGCCTCCAAGGCCGACATTAGACTTTTTTCTTCTACCCAGTTCCAGTATTTATCAATGATTCTTGCTCTCTCCACATTCAACATTGTCCTGATGATGAATCTTGATATGGATCCAAAACGTCGACTTGGTGATTTCAATATTGTGGTTTCTCTGACAATAACATCAACAACTTACCACCACAGAAATTTAGCAACAGATAATACAAGTTCATAATTTAAAACAGATCTATTAGGAATAAAACTCATATAATAAACAATCTAATAATTATTAAAGATATTCTAAGGTTTTCTCTACATAATCATGTAAAAACAAGTTAAATATTATAACATTCCATTTTAATAAACATAATCATAATTAACCATAACTTAAATGTTTATTTCATGGTCCTATTATTACAGTCATCCATTATAAAACATAAAGGGTTTTAAAGGTCCCATTTAAATCTATCTACACATAACCAAATGTATCATGTTAAACATTTAAACAATTAAAACCCATTTTCTCATCAATAGGGTGTGACATCAAATCCTGTAGATGTCCAAACTCAAGACAGTAACAGTAATAAAACCGTAATCATTTCATACCCAAGCAGTAAGCAATCGCATAACCATTCTACACAGTCCATGCTATATATCTAGTATGTGTAGGCTATGCTTTTAATCCATTCTTCAATCCTTTAATCCAAACAACAAATACACTAACAGGGAGGTCATAAATACCCTAGTTACGGCCTCAGCCAAATTCTAATCTAAACACATAGTAACACAATTTTAAACCAAATCGATATCATGGGTTGTCATAACCCTAGCTGTTACAACTTTATTCTTTCCAAGTAAACAATTTACAAATAAAATGCCAACTAAAAGCTATCACAGTCATTGGGAGAGGCACATGCCATTCTTAGCATGGTCTGCACCCATGCTGAGCCAATACAAAAATAAGGATATAATACTACGTTTTAAAACACAGACTCCATTTATATGCTAACGCATAGCACGTGGTGGCAAGCCAGTGGGCTACGAAACCATTGTTACAATGGTGCAGCCCATGGAATAATGCTTAAGCTCTAGAAGCTCCCTACTCAAATTACAAACCAAACAAATAGAGTGTTGTGCATACATCCATAACCCAAAAAAATATTATATACACAGAGTAAATTTCCACAGGCTTTAAGGCCACGATCGATTCCTTTAAATTCCACATAAAACGCAACATTTAAATAACCATACAAGACCCAAGTTCACACAGTTTTAAACGATGAAGGAAATTGTATGCTTCTCATACCCAAAAATACATTACAGTCTTCATATTAAAAACAAACGCGTGGTGTAATAACACAATGATGCTCAAACCTTCTTTACAAATAGTCAAAGTATTAAAACGTTAATGGCAAGTTGTGAGCTATGGCACCATTACAAGTAATGGTGTAGCCACGGCCCAAAAAAATGCCAAATCTCTCAACGAGATTCCATTTAAAACCAAAACAAGCTACATCCTAAAACCCCGAAGGCAGATTCAACCAGTACCATCGAAACTCCAACCCAATAAATATTTCCAACTCAGGAGTACCCAGAAAAAGCGGAGGTAAGTGATTCTTTCTAACAGGCTTACTATGGTCGTAAAGGAGAAATCCCAACTCAACAGCATATCCCTATGTGAACCCCGAAGTGCCTTTGCATTTATCTACAGAGAAACAAACAATGGCATGAGGAGCATGACCATGCCATGAAGGAACCAAACGAAGCAATGCATTTTTATACAGATCCGGTTGAGCTTACCTACGAATTGATGGGGTCGTCTCCATTCTCCAAACGCGCAGAGGCCACACTACACCACAATGCCAAAACCATACTGCAAAAACAACGAATGTCAAGTTCTTTTCCAAGGGTTTTCACCAACCCTGATGGCATTAATGGCACCAGCTGGTGACCATTAACGCCACCATAAACCCCAACCATAAGTTTATGGATCAACGGCATATCAACCAAGTCATATGTTAAACCCTCTATACTATGGTTTCGCCACCCTTTAAATGTCAGCACAGGCTCAAGGCTAATGACATGTTATGTATACCATATTCCCAACCTTATGGTATGCACAACCCTTAATACTAACATATAGTGTTACACTGATTTCCCTTAACACTATCATATAGTGTTGTAATATCTTCCCCTTAGCAACAAGCTTTTAGTGTTATCATATGCCCTTTAGGATAGTTCATATAGGTAGTGTATGCACTTAAGTCATAAGTCTAGGTTGTAGCATTTAGGAATCATGGAAAATGTAATATGCCATGATGCTCTCGCTGGGAAGAACAAGCATAAGTTTACAAGCACATAACCAAGGTAAACCTCAAAAATAGAAACAATAGACAAGTAAGTAATTAAACAAGAGATAGAAAATAATAATGGAAGGACAATAATATAATTCATAGCATCCAGTAATTTGACGAATAAAGATAATTAACAAACATAGAGTGTACCTCAGTCGTAAAATGGAACGGTAACAAAAGAACAAGGCAGAACAAGAAGTTTAACTAAGAACTGAATGGTGTCAAGTAACCAATAATCCCAATGTCGCAAGAGTAACCTATGAATCAATGAATAAGGTGCCCTAGTTTGAATGAACTAAGTAATCCTACATAATGAAGAATAACCTTACCTCTCAGATCGTCATGGGAGACCAATTCCCGCCACTTCACCACTTTATTCCCATCAACAAAGTTTAGTTTTTATTTAATAAAAAAAGTATACACGTGCAGGAGCAAAACAATTATCTATATAAATCATTAATTTACCGACAGTAATAACTAATATATATTGACAATTTAAATAACAAAATCAAGACATAATAATTAAACGAACTAATAGTCACGAAATGGATAAGAGATTAACAAGATAGCGAGAAGAATCCAAAGAGGTTGAAAGTTTAAGGAGCATCTATGTTTCTGCACGAGTACTAATGATCCCTTTTGGGTAGTTTTCACTAACATTTAATTTTTATATTTTCAATTTTTGGGGACATTACAAGTGGTATCAGAGACACGTTTCAATACTGAGAGACTCATGGGTGCATCAAGTATTCACAAAAGAAAGCAAAGTATGATAAGTAATGTTTGTTACTAATAGAAAATTTTTGCTACTATTAAATTTTTTATGTTTCAGGAAAATTTTTACAGCGTTGTTCAATTCATGAACACTGAGGAAGAAAATAGCCGGTAGGAATAAATGACCACTCCCACTCCAGAAGTGAACTTGGTGGTCGAGATAAACTATGATGTGCTGAAAAATTTGCAAAGTCTTCAAGCTGAATTGAAGAGTTTCAGAGAAGACAATCTAAATGAAGGAAAGGAACATCAAGCTATAAATGAAGCATTATTGCGTAACATGATAGGAGGGAGCCTGCAAGGTAAACCTACCTAGTACACTAATGGATCCAAAACAGAGCCATACCATGAGAGGGGCAACAAACCAAGAGAAGTAGAAAAAGAAGGTACACCTGAAGCAACTAAAGGGGATCATCATAGTCCTATCAATGATGACTCACTTTCTCCATGAAGAAAGAAGCAGAGAAGTGATGACAGTATTGAGGGGGAGTTTCAAAAAATAAGAGCCCTGACCTATGAAGGTGATGTAAATACGGGAGAAAAGGTTGAAGAATGGTTGTTGTGAATGAGTAAGTATTTCTAGGTTCATAACTATTCAAGCGTGATGCAGGCTAGGATTTAAATCTACAACCTGAATGGTAAGGCAACAAGATGGTGGCGATATTTAAAGCACAACAAGAAATATGAGCTATGAGAAATAAGCTAGGAAAACTTCCAAAATATTTTCCATGAAAAATACATGTCAGAAAGGTTTTTTGACCGTAAGGTAAAAGAGTTCCATGAACTGTGCATGGGGTCCATGACTATAGATGCATTTATAAACAGATTTCTAGATCTACTGCATTATGTATCGTATATCAAAGAAGAAAAGGTGAAGATCCAACAGTTCCTAGGGTGTCTTCCTCACAGTTTTTGGGATAGGATTGAATACACAAGGCTCGACTTTGCTATTGGCATGGGTAGTTATGGTAAGAAAACCAGAACTGAAACAGAGAAAATTATAGAAACTTTTCTAATAATGACAAGCCTGGGTTAAACCCGTAAACTTATAGAAATAAAAATAACATCTTTCCAATGAAAAAGAACTTAAAAAATACTAGTACAAATCCTTATTTACCAGCTCCTAATGGTAATACGCAAGTGGCGAGTGGAGCCAATGCTACCCCTTTAGCGATCAAGTGCTAGAAGTGCAACGGGCTGCATTATGCTCGAGATTGTAAGAACAAGAACAATGGAGTCTTTCATAACCGGCAAGAAGAACCTACCGTTGAGGATATAGTGGGAAACCCACGAATCTATGCAGCATTAAATGGCTGACAGGAGGACCATCAAGCTACAATGGTCGAGATCGAGGGTACGATCTTGAACACCTCTGTTTCAATACTTATTGATCCCGATGCTTGCTGGAGCTATGTTGCACCTAAGATTGTTGATTTATGAAAGTTAGGCAAAGTAACGCATGATAAACCTTAGTTGGTAAAGTTAGCCAACGGTACAAAACAAAAGGTTTCAGAAATTGTTAAAGAATGTGAAGTAAACTTGAATGGTTTCCTTACTAAGTTAAACTTGAACATCCTACCTTTAAAATCGTATGATATTCTTATCGGCATGTACTGGTTGGAACAACACCATGTCATGCTTGATTGTCTACACAACTCTATCTTTGTATTGATAGCCAAGGGAACCAAGTGAAGGTTCAAGGAATGGCAAAGAAATTTTCTGTAAGACAAATCTTTGCCTTACAAGCAAAGAAGTGTGTTAGGAAGGGCTGCAAGTTATTTGTGGTGAACATCCGAGACGTAGATTCTGATAGATAAAAACACATAGAATACTTCCCCATACTTGAAAATTTCAAGGACGTGTTTCCCAAGGAAATCCCTGGATTACCTCCAAAATGAGACCTAGACTTTTCCATCGAACTGACCCCAGGATCAGTTCTGGCTTCCAAAGCCCCTTACCGCATGAGTGCACCAGAATTGGTGGAACTCAAACTGCAATTGCATGAATTAATATAGAAGGGGTATATCCGACCGAGTGTGTCCCCTTGGGGAGCACCAATTTTGTTCATAAAGAAGAAGGATGGTATGATGCGGATGTGCATTGATTACCATCCGTTGAACAAAATGACTATAAAGAACCATTACCCACTCCCTAGGATCGATGATTTGTTCAACCAGGTGGGAGGAGCCAAAATATTTTCGAATATTGACCTACGATTTAGGTACCATTAGGTACAGATCCGAGATGAAGATATTCCCAAGACCGCCTTTCGTACGAGGTATGGGCACTACGAGTTTGTAGTGATGTCGTTTGGGTTGACAAATGCACCCGCAAAAATTTATGCGTATGATGAACAACATATTCAGTAAATATCTGGATAAGTCTGTACTAGTATTTATTGATGACATTCTGGTTTATTCCAATAATAAATAAGAACACGAAGAACACCTTCACATAGTACTTCAGGTGTTGAGAGAACAAGAACTCTATGCTAAGTTTAGTAAATGTGATTTTTACAAACCACAAATACAGTACCTAGGTCACATCATATCCGAGGCAGGAATAGCTGTGGACTCAAAAAATATTCGAGCCACAAAGGAATGGCCTATCCCGACTAGTGTCACTGACATTAGGTCATTCTTGGGATTAGCCAGATATTATTGAAATTCCATTGAGAACTTCTCAAGAATCGCCTATTGCATGACGACATTGCAGAAGAAAGTGAACAATTTCTTATGGAATGACAAGTGTGACGAAAGGTTTCAAAATCTTAAGCATCTTTTGATGACCTCACCAGTGTTGCAGATTGCGGATCCTGATGGGGATTTAATTATATTCATGGATGCAAGCAAGGAAGGACTTGGAGGAGTCCTCTTGCAAAAAGATCATGCGATATTTTATGAATCATGAAAATTAAAAGAGCATGAACAAAATTATCCCTCACACGATCTTGAGCTAGCGGCCATTATCCACGCTCTGAAGATGTGGAGGCACTACCTCATGGGAAGGAAGTTTCTTCTAAAGACTGACAATATGAGTCTAAAATATTTATTCGATCAACCCGATCTGAATACGAGGAAATCCAGATGGTTGGATTTCCTAAGTGAGTATCACTTTCAACTAAAGAACATTAAGGGAAAATAGAACAAAGTTGTCGACGCTTTGATTCGACAGACTTGTATTATATATGAGCTGACCCTCAGTCAAACTGATGCATATTTGCATGAGAAGATTAGAACGACCAACAAGGTTGACCCATTCTATGTGGAAATACTCAAGAAGTTCCAAGAAGACTGGTTGTTGTTAGAATAATCAACCCATACTTAGCTACCTTAAACATTAATTAATCCAATTTTTGTCTTATTTGCCTAGTTTCCATATTCCACCTTATGCAAGTTGTCATCTACACATCCATAGTGGTCAAACTTGCTAATTTTGAGTCATGGAATGCTTGGGAAACCTACTAGAATCAAATCTTCTTTATTCCTGGCCTCCCTAGTGCATGTCTGCTTTTTCTGCTTTATTGCCTGCTTTTTCAGTGTTTTAAGGCAATTGGGAAAGTTTGACTAGGTGAAGTTAACTTGTTTTTTGTCCTCCACATCCTCCACTCTTTTCTCCTATGAAAATGATGTATGAGTTTTCCTTCCATCCACTATTATATTGCCTAATTGATTTTTCCAATTCGTGAGCTCCTAGACAGTTTTGGAAACTGCTTTATGCACCTATGGGGGATTTGCTTAGATTTAGTAAGCCCGCTTTTGACTAAATTCGAATGGAATCTCCATGCATTTGAATATCTCATGTAATTATTTATTGTGGCATCCTATGACTTCACAAGGTTGGCTATTGTACACTTATTCAATACAGATTAGTGTTCTGCTCCATTATTCAGTCTCCTTTGTGAGTAATTTGCATGTGTAATTGGAAATTGTTGTGAGTGTAATTGTTCTAACACATGAATCAATTTCCACATGGTATTAGAGAATTTTTAGATCGATTTATCTCCTTCCAATTTGTTTTGCAGGTTCGACATCATTGACTGGGAGCATTCTACTGAGTGACGGGACAATTTTTAAGCTATGGATCAATCTCAGAAGATCATCTTGACTCCATTTATTTTATTTGAATGGAAATAAAAGATGGAGATACTGTTGATAGTGAAAGGACTCTATAGAGTGACTATGGCAACAGAAGTAGATCCCAATGTAGCTATAGAGAAGATAAAATGGCACAACAGGAGGGATGAGGCCTATGGTCTCCTGTGTCTGAACATATCCAGAGACCTCCTTTTCTATCTTGATGGATTGACATCACCGAATGAAGTATGGAAGAAGCTTGTTGATCTTTTTGGAAATATAGATGAGATGAGGGGACATCCAATTGAAAATGAATTGATTTCTCTGAGTCCCAATAGCTTTGAATCCCTGCAACTCTATTTTTCCAAGTTCAAAGCACTTGTTTTGCAGCTAAAACAATGTGGGATCAAAAAGAAGGATGATCAGCTGGTCTTGGCCATACTCTTAAAGCTTGGCCCTGACTATTCAGTGTTTGTTTCGACCTTCTCTGCCACAAAGTTGACAGCTCAAGCCTGGAAAATGCCTAGCCTTGCATATTTCATGGAATCTCTCACACAAGAACAAGATAAATTGGTGATGATGGGCACCATTAAACCATCCAAAGACCAGGATCTAGTTGGTGGAGATTTGAGAGTGGATTCAAAAATCAAGAAGAAAGCTAAAAAGCCACCTGAGCAAAAGAGAGACAAGAACAAGTCTTCGGAGGAGCCTCAAGGTTCCAAGAAGAACAAAGGATAAATGAGCAAGTGCGCATACTGTAGTAAGGGCAATCATTCTGAGAGCTCCTGCATGAAGAAGAAAATAGACATGCTGACCCAACTCCTGGAGAAGAATGGCATCTCCCTTCTAGACAGCTCAAAGAAGAGGGAAGGAGGATCAAGTTCGGAAGACAGAGAGAGAGTTCATGCATTGGTTTCTAGCACATCAAGCTCACCTAGTTTCATCATTGATTCTGGAGCTTCAAGACATATGGTTTCGACCAAGGAGGCATTCACCTCACTTGACATGTCGAAAGGTCCACCAATAGTACTGCGATATGACTCTTTCACTGAAAGTTTGGGCAAAGGGAGGATTGATCTTGACCATGGTAAGTTCAACAATGTGTTGTATGTTCTAGGTCTCGCCTCTAACCTCTTATCAGTGTATCAGATGACCCACACAGGGTCTCCAAAGAAGGTCATATTGTCCCCTGATGAAGTTGAGATCACAGAGATCTCAAGTGCTAAAGTCATTGCAAAAGGAGTTGCAAATCATACTTCGAAGCTATATATGTTCTCACACTTCCTACCCTACTCAAACCCCTCTGCTCTTTTGATTCATGCTAATGAGGCAAGAAAGATTTGGAATGAAATATTTGGCCACCTCAATTACAAGTATCTTTCTGATCTTAGTGAAAAAGAAATGGTCATAGGGTTACCAAAGATTAAATTTTCCAAAGGAGTCTATCAAGGTTGCATCATAAGAAAACACCCAGAGCATAAATTTGAGAGAGCTAGTCATGAGAGAACCTCTGCACCTCTTGAGTTGATCCATAGTGATGTTTCTGGCCCATTTCCTCATATGTCAATGAGTCAGGACAAATATGCATTGAATTTCATAGATGAATTTTCCAGGTATTGTTGGGTTTACTTCCTGAAACACAAGTCTGAAGTTTTTGGCCTCTTCAAAGTCTTTAAGGCTTTGGTTGAAAACCAGTCTGGGAGGAAACTCGAGGTCCTCAGATCTAAAAATGGTGGTGGGTATGTAAAGTCAAATTTTATTCAATATTGGGTAGATTTAGGTATTCAAATGCATCATTTTATCCCTTACACACCACAGCAGAATGGTGTTGCTGAGAGGAAGAACAGATCACTGAAAGATATGGCAACCTGCATGATGGAGGCTAAGAATTTGCCACCAAAGTACTGGCCCGAAGCTATAAAATATACAGCCTATATCCAGAATAGGGTGCCTCATAAAAATCTTGATGGTGTGACTCCTTTCGAAGCATGGATTGGGCAGAAGCCAGATGTGACCCATTTCAGGATTTTTGGCTCAAGGGCTTGGGCTAGAATTCCAACAGAAAAGAGGAAGGCTTTGCAGCCCCAAAGCCAAGAGTGTCTATTTGTTTGGTACTCTGAAGATTCAAAAGGGTACAAGCTGATCAATTTGAGCACAAACAAATCCTTCATTGAAAGGTGTGTTCAGTTTCAAGAAAAACCCCTAGCAGCAGTGGAAGTTGGAGAATCCTCTTCACCACCAGAACCTCTGAATGTAAGTGAAGAGATAGTTGAACATGCTGATTCTAGTATGTCTGATAATGATGATTTGATTGCAGATCATAGGAGTCCTACAAGTCCAAAATGGGCAGCCAATACCATTCATGCAGCTGGAGAACTAGCTGGAAATCCTAATGATCCTAGGAGGACTAGATCTCAATTTGAGAGTGCTCTATGCATGAAAGATCCTATGTTTGCTGAGAAATTCTATATGATCATTGAATCAAACCCATAGACATATGAAAATTCAGCAGATTATCCAATATGGAAAGCAGCAATGAAGGAAGAGTTCAGCTCACTCCAGAAGAGCAACACTTGGGAGCTGGTTGATCTTCCCCCACGGAGGAAGCTAGTTTAGTGTAAGTGGGTGTACAAAACCAAATTTGCTGCTGATGGTTCACCTCTAAAGTAAAATGCCAGATTGGTAGCCAAGGTATACTCACATGTTCATGGCATAGACTACAATGAGACCTTTGCACCAATGGCAAAGATGGACTCCATCAGGTTAGCCTTAGACATTGCAGCTTCAAAGAAATGGGAAGTACAACACATGGATGTGAAGTGTGCTTTCCTGAATGGATACCTCACTGAAGAGATATACATGCAGCAGCCTCAAGGATTTTCTACTAACCCATCTCTTGTGTGCAGGCTAAAGAAGTCATTGTATGGGCTTAAGCAAGCCCCCAGGGCTTGGTATGCCAAGATTGATAGATTTCTGCTATCACTAAATTTTGTTCGATGAAAATCAGATCCAAATGTAAATTTGAAGCTGATTAATGGTTCATTAATGATCATTTTTTATATGTTGATGACCTTCTCATTACAGGAAGCTCAAAGGATGAAATTGCTTCCTTGAAGGATGCAATGAACCATGCCTTCTCCATGACAGATTTGGGGCTATTGAGCCAATTCTTGGGGCTCGAGATTGCTCAAAAAAAATATGGAATCAAAGTGCATTAGTCCAAGTATGCCTTGGATTTGCTGAACAAATTCAAAATGAAGGATTGCAAGCCAAGCAAGACTCCTTTCCTTTCAGAAGTGAAGCTTGAAGAAGCTGATTCTTCACCTATGGTAAACAATACACTGTATAGGAAATTGATTGGATGTTTGTTGTATCTTACACATACTATACCTGATATTTATTATGCCATAAGTGTGGCTTCTAGATACATGGATCAGCCTCATGAGATCCATTGGAAAGAAGCCAAAAGGATCCTTAACTTTGTTTAGGGAACAAGGACACATGAGATCTTCTATAAAGCTAAATCTGATCTTGATTTGATTGGGTTTACTGACAGTGATTGGGTAGGTGATAGCACAGATCGAAATTCAACATCAGGATATGTGTTCATGCTTTCTTAAGGTCCAATCAGTTGGTCAAGCAAGAAACAGAGTGCCATTGCACTCTCATCTACAGAAGCAGAGTACAGAGAAGTTGTAAATGCAGCAACTCAATGTTTATGGTTGCAAGGGTTACTTCGAGAGTGTGGCTTTGAATCAGAATACTCAACTACTATCTATTGTCATAATTAGAGTACCATTTGAATCTGCAATGATCCAGTTCAGAAGCAGAGAACCAAACACATTGAGATCCATATACACTACATCAGACAGCTTGTGCATGATGGCACCATTCACCTACTCTTATGTTCATCTTCAGAACAAGTAGCTGATATCTTCACCAAAGTTTCTTGTGAGAAGAAATTTAGCAATCTCAAATCACTGCTGGGGATTGTTGATCATGCTATGAAGCATGAGTGATGACAAGATTTCCAAATTTTGTTTTACAGTCCATGTTTAAGGGAGGATTTTTCCCATTGGGTTTTTGCCTCTTTCCTTGGTTAAATGGACAAGCAGTATGTAAAGGGTGACTAAGCCTTGTTGCTAGGCCCTATAATTTTCTAATATATTACTCATAAGTTAGGCTTAAGGTGGGTGTTAGAATAATCAACCCATAGTTAGCAACCTTAGACATTAATTAATCCAATTTTTGTCTTATTTGCCTAGTTTCCATATTCCACCTTATGCAAGTTGTCATATACAAATCCATAGTGGTAAAACTTGATAATTTTGAGTCATGGAGTGCTTAGGAAAACTCCTGTAATCAAATCTACTTTATTCCTAGCCTCCCTAGTGCATGTCTACTTTTTCTTCTTTATTGCCTGCTTTTTCAGTGTTTTAAGGCAATTGGGAAAGTTTGACTAGGTGAAGTTAACTTGTTTTTTGTCCTCCACATCCTCCACTCTTTTCTCCTATGAAAAGCATCTATTAGTTTTCCTTCCATCCACTATTATCTTTCCTAATTGATTTTTCCAATTCGTGAGCTCCTAGACAGTTTTGGAAACTGCTTTATGCATCTATGGGGGATTTGCTTAGATTTAGTAAGCCTGCTTTTGACTAAATTCGAATGGAATCTTCATGCATTCGAATCTCTCATGTAATTATTTATTGTGGCAGCCTATGAATTCATAGGGTTGGATATTGTACACTTATTCAATACAGATTAGTGTTCTACTCCATTATTCAGTCTCCTTTGTGAGTAATTTGCATGTGTAATTGGCAATTATTGTGAGTGTAATTGTTCTACCACTTGGGTTCGATTTCCACAGTTGTTTCAGCAATAGAAGGAATACAAGGTGGATGAATCTGAACTACTATGGTCCACGGATATATTGTATGTTCCAATTGGAGGGGACATTCGGTCCAGCATCCTCAAATAATTGCATAGGGCACCCAGGATATTAAAAGATGATATCTGCTATCAAGAGACACTTTTTCTGGCCATAGTTAAAGGCCAACGTTGCAATGTTTATTGTGAAATGTCAGGAATGCCAGCTAGTTAGAGTTGAGCACCAGCATCCTTTAGGATTGCTATAGCCATTGCCCATTCTAGAATGGAAGTGGGAGGTTATCAATATGGATTTTATTACTGGATTATCGAAAAGCAAGAAGCAAAATGATTCCATCTCCGTAGTCATTGAGAAGCTATCAAAGGCAGCATACTTCATCCCCATGAAATCAACCTACAAGGCTGTGAACATTGTCGATATATTCCTGAAAGAGATATTTAGATTGCATGGGATACCCAAAGTGATTATGTCAGATTAAGATGTTAAGTTTACATGAATTTTTTCAAGATCTTTATTCTCTGGATAAGAGACGCAACTAAACTTTAGCACTGCTGATCACCTGCAGAAGGAAGGGAAGACTGAAAGAGTAAACCAAATTGTTGAAGACATGCTTTGAATGTATGTCATGAAGAACCCTACCAAGTGGGAGGATTATCTACACCTTGCAGAGTTTGCATATAACAATGAGTATCAGGCCTCCGCCAAGATGAGTCCTTTTGAGGTACTCTATGGATGGAAGTGTAGGACCCCAGTTAGTTGGGATGGTCCGATGGATAGGCTCATGTTAGGGTCTAACCTATTATTGGACATGGAATGGTTAGTTACCAAGGTCCAAGGAAACCTTAAAGAGGCACAATACCATCAGAAAATTTATGCAGATAAGAAAAGAAATGATAAAGATTATCAAGTAGGTGAGCATGTCTACTTGAAAGTGAAAGAAAAATGGAGCTCGTTGATCTTGGGTAGGTGTGATAAGTTAGCACCTAGGTTTTGCGGACCTTTTCAAATTATGGCCAACAAAGGACCATTGGCTTATGAACTAGCATGACCTATGCACGTAAGAGTTCATAATGTTTTCCATGCATCTTTATTAAATAAATATGTTTATGACACTAAGAATGTCATTGATTGGTCATTATTATAGGTGGAACCTGAGGGGGAATTTGCCCCTAAGCCTTTTCATATATTGCACAATAGAGAAGTACAGCTTCAGAAGCGCACTTTAGTCCAATTAAAAGTGCAGTGGAAGAACTTTAAGGTAGATGAGGCTACCTGGGAGAATGAGGCCACCATGAGGAAGGCTTACCCCTCCTTGTTTCATGATATCATTAAGAGTCCCTAGAACACCAGGGATAATGTTGTACTAAGCAAGGAGGGATGTAATATCCCAAATTTTGGACCTACCATTTACAGTCATGAGCCTATCGATCATGATGATTATATTGTTGTTTTATTTTATATTGGGTAAAAGACCCCACTGCATATGGACATGATTATTTGTTTTGTATATTGGGCGTAAGCCAATTGTTGATGATATATAGGTATATATATGTTTTTTGTTGGGCGTAGACCCTGAATCACATGATTGATGAAATATTTGTGTTTGGCATAGACACTGAAGCACATGATCGATGAGATGTTTTGTGTTGAGCGAGAGGCTCTGGAGCACATGAGGACTTACATTTATGTTGAGCATAAAGCTCTGGAACACATGAAAATATAATTGGAATTGTTGGGTGTAAGCCCTTGAGAATTCCATGTTGGTGTTGAGCATAAGCTCTAGAGCATCGGATCTTTGGCCATTGTATCCCTAGGTGTATCGTACAAGTACATCCTAGCGTTTAGTGTTGAGCGAGAGCTCTGGAATTGCACTATGTTTGTAACTCCCTGTTATAAGAATTGAGTATGGGATCTGGTAAGCACTAGGGGTTACTGAAAAGATTAAAATCACCTCCAAGTGAAAACGAATCGAGGAATAATATTGATCTCATCATACTTAGTTTTAAGTGATTAAATGAAATTTCAAATTTCTGTATTCTCATCAAGTACTGAAGAACTACAACATTATACGAGATAAATCCAACATGCAAGGATGTTTAGAGTTTCGTAGCCTAGTAAACTTGAGTCATCTATCTACTTGATCTTCATAAAAGAAGTGTCGTTAAGTCTAGGGATCATGACACATGATGCCCGAAGACAAGTGTTAACAAGTATTTTAATACTATGTATTTTATACATAGTATGTATAAATAATTAATTATAATTAATTATATAATTGGATAAAGAAAGAAGAGAAGCTGCACCAATTATTATTTATTATTAAAAGATTAATAAATAGTGAAATATTTATGAAAGACTAACTAGGAACTAGTTAAAAGTTCTTAGGTTAAGAATTGAAAATTACCCCAGTAAATTAAAAAGGGTTAAATCAAGAAATCAAGGATTTCTTGATTTAACTGCCCCTTTTACTTAAAAGTATGCCTATAAAGACTAAAGCCAAGTAAAGGCTTGGGGGTTCTGATTTTTCATCTAGGAGAAATATTATTCTGCCTGTTCTACTCCCAAGTTTTTTCTTGGAGAACTTTTCCTGCAAGCAAAAGAGGATTGATTTAGAACTGATTACCAGTTAGGAAACCCTACCTTGGGAGCTCTAAGCTACTTGCATGTTGGAGTCCAGCTCAGGGGGATCCGAATTAGAACCAGGAACAGTTTTGGGTCATGGTTCGGAGGAACGTGGTAGTTCCCAAGTGTTTTGGTCATAAAACAAAGGTCAGATCTACATTGAATTGTTGATGTTGGTTATTTAAGTGTGCAGGTGTAGTCATTAACAAAGCTTCAATTTCTGGTATGAAACCCTTGAAGGCCTGTTCTATTTCTTGCCAAAGTTTCATTATTGTTTATGTTAAGTAATGGCTAAAATGAAATTTCTAACCCTAATGGTTATGTTTTATGGTTATCAATCTGTTAGGGTTTGTATCTATAAATTACTAATCATAGGCTGGAGAATTTTTAACATATGTTGTTTATGTTTAGGGTTGCATCTCTTATAAATGTTCATGTATTAACTAGGTTTAGATCTTAGTATTATGTTTTTACCTTGTTCTCTGTATTTAATACTTTGCTGACATATTCCATTTGCCAGTAGAGGCTATCCCTACTATTCCATTTGTGAGCTATGGAACCATTACAAGTAATGGTGCATCCACGGCCCAAACAAATTCCAAATATCTCAATGAGACTCAATTTAAAACCAAAACAAGCTACATCCTAAAACTCTGAAGGCAAAGTCAACCAATACCATCGAAACCCCAACCTAGTAAAGATTTCCAACTTAGGAATTCCTAGAACAAGAGGAGGCAAGTGATTCTTTCTAGCAGGCTTACCATGGCCGTAAAGGAGAAAACCCAACTCGACAACGTATCTTTGTACAAACCTCAGAGCGCCTTCGCATTCACTTGCAGACAAACCAACAATGCCATGAGGAGCATGACCATGCCATGAAGGAACCAAATGAAGCAATGCATTTTACACAAAGTCAGTTGAGCTTATCTGTGAATCGATGGGGTCGTCTCCATTCTCCAAACACGTAGAGGCCACACTACACCATAATGCCAAAACCATATTGCACAAACAATGAATGTCAAGTTCTTTGCCAATGGTTTTGACCAACCCCAATGGAATTAAAGGCACCGGCTGGTGGCCATTAACACCACCATAAACCCCAACCATAAGTTTATGGATCAACGTCATATCAACCAAGTCATATGTTAAACCCTCTACACTATGGTTTCACCACCCTTTAAATGTCAGTGTAGGCTCAAGGCTAATGAGATGTTATGTATATGATAGTCCCAACCTTATGGTATGCAAAGCCCTTAATACTAACCTATAGTGTTACAATGATTTCCCTTAACACTATCATATAGTGTTGTAATGTCTTCCCCTTAGCAACAAGCTTATAGTGTCATCATATGCCCTTTAGGGTAGTTCATATAGGTAGTGTATGCACTTAAGTCGTAAGTCTAGGTTGCAGCATTTAGGAATCATGGCAAACATAGTAACATGATTCCCTCGCTGGGAAGAACAAGCGTAAGTTTACAAGCACATAACCAAGGTAAACCTGCAAAATAGAAACAATAGACTAGTAAGTAATTAAATAAGAGATATACAATAATAATGGAAGGGCAGTAATATAATTCATAGCATCCAGTAATTTAATGAATAAAGATAATTAGCGAACATAGAGCGTACCTGAGTCGTAAAATGGAATAATAACAAAAGAACAAGGTGGAACGAGAAGTTTAACTAAGAAATAAATGGTGTCAAGTAACCAATAATCCTGATGTCGCAAGAGTAACCTATGAATCAATGAATAAGGTGCGCTATTTCAAGTGAACTAAGTAATCCTGCATAACGAACAATAACCTTACCTCTCAGATCGTCATGGGAGAACAAGTCCCGCCACTCCACTTTATTCCCATTAACAAAGTTAAGTTAGTTTTTATTTAATAAAAAAAGTATACATGTGCAAGAGAAAAACAATGATTTATATAACTCATTAATTTACCGACAATACTAACTAAGATATATCAACAGTTTAAATAACCTAATTAAGACATAAGAAGTAAACGAACTAATCATCACAAAATGGATAAGAGATTAACAAGACAGTGGGTAGAATTCGAAGAGGTTGAAAGTTTAATGAGCATCTATGTTTCTGCACGAGTACTAATGATCCCTTTTGGGTAATTTTCACTATCCTATACTTTTTTAGTTTTTTTCAATTTTTGGGGACATTACAGTAGTAATAAAAATTACTTGAATTGAAATTTGATTACAATATTTTAAAATTATTAAATTTATGGATGGAAATTTGTACCATTATTAGGTTTTTAAGACAAGGCATAGGCCCCCATTCATGGACATTATCAAGAGAGAAAACCTCTAAAACCTTTACCTAAGTCACTAAAAGAAGCTTCTAGGAACATAAACCCAACTTGAAGACACCACAAAAGTCACAAAACATCTTCATAATAGTAGTTTTATCTTGTAAAAGAAACCATATTATTGTAAAATTTTAATCACTAGGAATAAGCCATTAACCTTTAAAATGATTGAAAAAAGAATATAACCATTCTTTTATTTTTGAAACAAAAAATCTACGAAAACAAGTGAATTTTTTTGTTAATCCAATGAAGTTACAATACAAATAAAGTTATATCACTTCATTGCAACTTTCAATAAAGTCATTACAATTATATGAATTTCATATAAAGTAAAGTCATTACAATTATGTGAATTTCATATAAAGTGGAGTAGGGCATGCACTATATCATGGTCACACTAGTATATATGTTTAATATTCAAATTAATTGCTAACCTTGTACATTTCACACAATGGGTTCAAATCTTTAATTCAATAACTTTTTTATCTTTTTTATTTCTATAGTTTTTTTCTACACAGGTAAGAATATGCACAAAATGTGATATGCTGAAATTAAATTTTCTCAATTAATTAGTTATTGGTTAGTCTAAATAAGTTTATAGTTGGCAACAAATAATCATATATTTCATGAAATCTTTATCTTGTACATCGTCATCAAGATGAAT
>LPNX010806016.1:144019-156676 GCA_001517045.1 Pseudotsuga menziesii | reverse complement strand
GATTTGTTTCTAGAAATTGCATTTGGACTAAGAATTAGTAGTATTAGCACGTCTAAGTTGGTTTAATTCTTTTTCATATAGTTTGTAATACTTATTTCTTTGGTTTCTTCCGATTATTAAATCTACAAATTCTATCCAAATAATATTTACAACTTTATTTTTTATATAAATTTTATTAATATTCTATTGGACCATAACTAAACTATCCTCTATGTTGTAGTTTTATGCATAGAGTTTAACTAACATAATAGTTAACTAACATATTTGTATTTACTAGTATTCTTGTTGGAATGCTATTGTTTCTTAATGAGATACCATTATGTCTTGTTAGGTTTCATGTTATTTTAACATTGAGGATTACTAGTTCTACATTGACTAGTGACATCGCGTGGTCATTATGTTTATATACATATTTATTATCTCTATAAAAGAATAAATAGAAATAATGAATCTAAGGATGGTGTTTAATGGTAAGGAGAATTTAAAAGTTTAGATATCTTACTCCTTTGTTGAAAATTCTAACAAAATCTATGTCATTTTATATGCATTATGGTATGCAAGTCATAACATTTAACCTCATCTTGCCAAAATGAGTATGACATTTTTTTCGGGATGTGCTTGGTATAAGTCTTCTAAATAAACATTTCCCAACTAAGATGTTGGTGTGTGATTTCTTTTTCGTAAACACTTATCAAATCCATATAAGAATATTTATAATATCATAGACACTTCATTAATAATAATACATGAAGTTCTCGAAAATATTTTGTTAATGTATCCCATTTTTCATGTCTCTAATACAAATAGTTCGATTTGTTAAAAGAGATATAAAATGTGGAGTATAATCTAACACCTCTTGCATTTAATGTTTATTTTCATATATAGACAAAGTTATAGTCATAGATAATTTCAACATTGTAGAAACACACTAATGACTAGAATATTTATTTAGTGGTGAATAGTTTTCGAGGTCCTTCCCTTCTATTAGAAATAAATGCATTGGTTTGTTAGGCTCACATTTTTGTCAACCTCGATATATATTTCAATATTCTTGACTTAATTTTCTTCGAATATTAAGAATTATATAGTGCCTAATATATGTTTTTGTTTTATGATGTTGGAAGGTCTATTATCATTTACTTTTATCTTTTTCATATTTTGAAAAAGTTTCAATTCACTATAAAAAAATCATATTTCTCATTAACATTGCTTTGATTTGAATATAAATGTTAAATAAGTTCTTTTGTTTGATCAATGGTATTTATGCTCAATAGTTGTTATTCTCTAATTTAAATTTTAAATTTCATTTATTGCATCTTTAAGGTCAACCCATATCACATTTGTTCATCATATTTTATGATCTCTATTACTAAAGTGAGAGCATGATCCCATGTATAGTATTCTTGCTTGAAAATGTTTTCATCTATATGGAAATTTAAATTTTCAAGGCCTTATGTTTGTTGTACTTCACAGTTCTAATAAAATATGTTTTGCTTCTATTTTGATGTTTTGTTGCATTTTTTGTATAATTTGATGCAATTTTTTGCACTGAATAGGTGGACTCTACAATCCAGTATGGGAGTGATGTGTAACTCCTTCCGTGCTCATCCTAGAGTTGACACGTGTCCTTTATAAAATAATAAAATATTATTAAAAATAACATGTTGGCTTAAATTAAATTTAAATTATTTAGAACTGCATAAATATAAAACAATATAAATTAGATAAACTAAAACCACTCTAAAAATGGGCTTACCCCTTGAAATATTTGATCCCTCTCGGTTCTTGGTAGATCCCCTTTTAGATGGATCTATGCTGGTGTTATTCATATATTGTTAATATATGAATGACAATGTATATCGTACTCAATGATTGAAAGACACATTATTCCCTGAAAATCATTTGTCTGTTGCTAATATTTTTGTTTTTTAGTATAAATGGACATTGTTCTCTAGGACAAGTGTTTATGAATATACAATTCCTTGAACTAGTATTTAGTGGTAGAGATAGGATAATGTACACAACCTGTTGTGTAATAATTTGTTACATATGTTACATACCTAAATAAATAATAAATAAATAAATATAAACAAATAATAACTTAAATATTAATAAATAAATGTAGGGAAGAGACACCTTATGAAAGGTTATGTCTCGTCACCAAGGAAACCCATGTGTTGGTATTTATACAAGCCTCCCTTTTATTGTAATGTCATCTTTTATATATTTATCAATTATTCAACAATTATATTTTTACTATGGAATTATCGTCAATTGGTTGACTAATCCATTGGAGGGTTTCGAACACAACCAGTTAGGTTGTTTCATTGGTATCACAACCAATTTGGACTGTGGGCAAAGTTGTCAAGGATTCCTTGAATTAGGTCTTTGACCTTACTCAAAATAAAGAGAGAGTTAAAAAAAACTGGAAAAAATGTAAAAACTAAAAACTAAAAGAAGTAAAGAGAAAATAAAATATAGAAACAAACAACACATAATTTAAAATTTTCAATATTACACAATAATATTTATATTATTAAGATCGGATTTTTAAAATTCTATTTTTCTAAATTTGTATATATTAATTTATAATAATAAATTTTATTAATATAAAATTACTCAATCGCAAATATTTAAAATATTGTTATTAATTATAATAACATATATTATTATTATTATTATTATAGATATAGTTATTATTTTTCTTAACTATCGGGAAACAAAAAAAAAGAAAAAAAAGAAAAGGGATTAATAAATATTATTGTAATTATTATTTTCGAAAAATAAGGAAGAGAGGATATACCAAAAAGGACAAAGTCAAACTTTCTCCAAGAACCATATTAGGGTTATTACAACTTTTGTATATACCCTTGTCGAAGAAAGGAAGAGAAAAGTGAAGTAAAGACATAGTCTCAAATGATGGCACCTACATATTCAGAAATGAAGTTGTAATTACTAGTAGCAATGGATGAGTTAGAGAAAAATAAAGTGACCAATAAAGATATTCAATTCAAGATTATGAAACAAGAATTGTGAAATCATTTAGCAGAACACGAGAATCATACCTTAAAATATCAAAAGCAATACCTCAAGAGAATGTTATTAGATAAAGATAAGGAAAATTGACATCTAAAAAGTCACAATCAAAACATAGAAGAGAAAATCAGAAACTCAAAAAATGTCAAACAATCATCTTATAGAAGCAATAATAATCTAGAAGAAGAAACAAAATGTTTAAACACAATCATCAAGGAGAAAGAAAATCAGGCACATTCAGACGAAAGTAAGTCGCCTAGAAGCAGAGAATTTCCACCTTCAACAACATATTAGTGAACTCTAGCAGAAAGAGGATGACACTAAAAATATGCATAAGTTGGATATTATAGCTGTCAAAAGCAAGTTATCAAATAACACAAAAGAAATATATGAGTTAAGAAACCATAACAAGACATTAATAGGAAAAATCAAGAGTTTAAAAGGTACTAAGAAGACTGCACAATCAAATTAAGATAGCGAAGGAAAAATTCTAGATAAAGAGGAAGAAAACTAGTGCCTGAGAAGTTTTAATCAATAATTAGAGGAACAAATCAAGAATCTAAATGAGGAAAAAAAGTCACAAGACAAAAAGTTAGAAAAGATGCAGAGTTCTCTAATCTAGAAGGAAGCATCTAGACTCTCAGAAAAGAAAAAAATTCAAGTGGATGAAGAAGAAACAAAAACAAATTCAATCCTCATCACAGTTAAAAAAAAATTCAATCCAACAAAAAAGCGAACTATCAAAACTCCTTATCGACACCCCAATTATAAAATTCATTTTGACCAACCACATGATCAAAATGAACATAAATAGGGAATTTATGATTTCATATTCAGAAGAATGCAAAATATACAACCTAAACAGAAAACAATAAGATTTATCCAAAAAGGAAACCAACAATCAGGTCTGATAAAGGTAAATCTCTAATGTATCACTTCCCAAGAAATGCAACATTTCAGTTTTTCAGTTCAGGGATTCAAAAATTATATCTCCATGTTTCTTCAAGTGTCAAAGTTACATGTTTAGGGAGACATGAGAATATGTTACGAACAAAAATAATGATAAGTCCTTCACTAAACAAGCTTTGAGGACAAAGATTCCCTTGAGGGGAAGGAAATGTTACATACCTAAATAGATAATAAATAAATAATAAGTAAATAAATATGATAAAATAATAAATTAATTATTAATAACTAAATGTAGGGAAGAGACACCTTATGAAAGGTTATGTATCGTCACCAAGGAAACCCCTATGTGGGTATTTATACAAGCCTCCCTTCCATTGTAATATCATCTTTTATATATTTATCAATTATTCAACAATTATATTTTTACTATGGAATTATCATCAATTGGTTGACTAATCCATTGGAGGGTTTCAAATACAACCACCTAGGTTGTTTCAACATATTTACTAGAGCCTTCTGAATTCTACTAACTATTTTCATGATATTCTAGTATACATTTAAATGTTAATGCCATTATTTCATCGAATCTTTTCATGTCGAACCTACAATATGATGTTGTTTCATATGAATTAATTATTAATGTATAGCTTATATTTGCACTCCATTTTTTGGAATATATTTTGCAAAAATTTTCATTCATATGTGTGATGGATTTTTACATAAGAACATAGTTTTTTTTTTATTTCTACATTGTATTGCAGGGATGTACTCCTCATGTGTTAAACCTAAATGGTTTACAAAGCTATCAAATGTATACATATTTCAATATTCTAAATTTTCTATTGTTTCAAATATTCACTTTGCATTTCTCTTGTTTTGATGTTTTTATTTTTCATCGAAGTTTTAAGTATTCTTGTTGTCTTCGTTGAGGGTTATATTCATTTTGCATTTCTTTTGTTTCGATGTTTTTATTTTTTATCGAATTTTTAAGTATTCTTGTTGTCTTCGTTGAGGGTTATGGAAAATTTAGTATCAAATGTACATTTTTTTATTTTTCTACAATATTTTTTATGATGGTGCCGGTGAACTATCTTTAAGTCATTTACAATTGTTATGGACTCATAAGACAAGTATTTGTGATGAAGTTTTCAAATTATATGTATTTATTTTTCTATAGATTGGTGTATCTTTATAAGGGATATACGAGATATTGTGGGTGGCAATATTGAGTATCAGATAGTATTGCCATTTTTTTTTTCATGCTTTGTGTTGGAGGAGCTAGTCGGTAAGCCGACTAAGTTGATTAGCCAACTAATTAGAGATTAGGTCGGTCGCATAAGGTCGTATCGATTGACTGAACCGACAGGTACTTATATGTAACTATTTGTAAATAATATATATTAGGTTGTTGAGCCAGATGAGAACTTGGTTCAGTTCTGTGTTTGTATGGACCCTTCTGGTATAATATGATCTGTTATTATACCTCTATGTTATTGTCTCTTGTATATGTTATGTCCATATGCTTTAATGTGTATTATTGGTAACCCTCTGTGATCTACGAGATTAAAACATTGGTTCTGTTTCCAGTAGTAAATATATGAGGTGACTATGAGCAAATAATATTAGAACAGGAGATTAAAAAATGGTGGGAGCGTAAGATAGCAAATTATTTGCAGAATTATGCGTGGAAAAATAGATTAACGACTACTTAGGCGAAGAAGAGATTCTTCACTGAAAATCATGAGAAGTTCGTAGAATCTGTACCCCATCTTTTGAAAAAACTTCTGGATGAAAAATCCGGAAGCAACTAAGGACCAAGAGCTTCTATAAAAACTGATTTAAGGGGGGAGAACAAACCTGTTGAAGTGGTTTGAAAAGATCACTGGCGAATTCTATGTGGATCAAGCTATAGAAGAAAGAACTTCGGTAGAAACCATTCAGAAAAAATTCTATACAGACCTTACTGAGAAATTTTTGCGCTCCTTACCAACCTTACTATTCAAATTCCTGATAGAGAAAGGAGTGGGTCATATTGTTGAACCTCATCCATCACTACATGAACTACCACCAAATTTTAACTGGGCGGAGAAACAGAGGAAGTGGGAGAAATTCATTGTCTAAAGGGAGTGGAAATATTTCCTAAGCAAGTAAACAGAACCATCCGAGCTTTCTAAAGCATCAGGTAGGCTATGGGGGGGTAGTTGGACGTATGTCGGGATAAAGTGAAGAGGATTCTAGTTGACTAAAAAGAGATACCATCACCAGTGATGAAGAGCCATCCTAAAAAGAAATCGAATGGATAGTGACACACAAAAGTACGACGGATTTACAGAAAATAGAGAGAGAGAGAAGAGGTTGAGAAGAAGGGAAGAAAGAAGGGAAAGGGCTATAGCACTGCAAAGAGGAATGAATACTAGGGTGACATACCGAGAAATAAATCCGCCAGAGTCGGGTCATGACCGACAGGAAGAAGGCGTGGATGAAGAGGCATCACCCATGGAAGAATATTTGTGGATAGAGTAGTGTGACGCTCTCCAAATAGAAGTTCCCTAGGATATAAGACCTCTGTCTCCAATGAATCTGAGTACAAGGATGAAATCCATTATCGAAGAATATTTAATACTAAGAGCTGGTGAGTTTGGTGTATGGAGCCTACTAGATGACGAGGTAAGTGATGATAATCATCTAGTGATCCGTCAACTGGAGGAAGGAAACTAGGTCATGCTTCAGGTGTACCCTTCCAACCGAAGTATCCACTTACTTTACCTGACACATGAAGGAGCACCCCCCACCCCCACCAAATACAAATTTGGAAAATACAGAACAGTTGGACCTATAGACAAATAACTGCAGTTGGACATCGACAGGAGAAGTTGACCCGAATCGACTGCTTATTGGAGAAGAAACGAAAAACAAAAAAACTGATAGAAATGAAAGTTCTGTCGACAACAGCTCTGCACAAAGAGACAATCAAAACATCGCACTACCCCCACCACCACCACCTCTTGAAGGAGATAGCGATAGCGAGTCCAACATGGGTCATGGATCAGTGCATATCCCTTTATATGAGGGTGACAAAGATCTTATATGACATCGGTTCATCTGTGAATCGACAGAGGAGGCGAATAAGGTTACAGCTGAAGATCGACAGATGGCACAGTTCGCTGGTGTCTTGAGAAAAAGAGCATTAACATGGTACATGACCTTTGTTGAGAGAACCCCTCAAGACTCTAAAGAAAAAATTAAAGTGCAATTTTTGTCGTTCTTTAAAACTCTAGATGCAAAACATCTGGAAGCTAAAAAGTTGAAAAAAACATCATAAAATCTAGCAGAGTCTGTCCGAGAGTATGACAAGCATTAGAAAGACCTCCTCAGCCAACGGGATTATGTAATTGATGAACAACTATTAATTCAATGGTTCCTTGCAGGTTTATCACAAAATTCGGTGGCACATAAGCCTGGAGACATTTAAAATGTATGAAGATACGCTTAATAAAGCTCTGCAAGTGGAGATGGATGAATATTTCCCAGCATATCCCACGGATACTAGACTTGAGGAACAACTAGAAATCATGCAAAAATCATTGAAAGAGCTAAACCTTAAGAATGAGGATGTCTGGTGCATAAAATGTTCAATGTCCGGACACACAAAAGATAACTATCGACAAGACATCAACCAATAGGACGTTCGATTTCTGCAGACAAAGTGCTTTTGAGACATCTACCAAGAACATGGAGAACACACAACAAAAGATTGCCCGTATAACATGAAAAATAGTAAAGCATCTTGGTGTGCTATCTATGAAGTAAAGAGTCACGCCACAGCTGACTGCCACCTAAACTTAAAAAATCGACAAAATTACCAAGCAGTCTACCAAACAAACACAGTCGCACAGAACAACGATAAAAATCAATGAAGCAATGCTCAAAATGAACAGAATAATCAAAGATACGAGGGCCATCGATATGAGTGTCAGTTCGATAACCATCATGGAGGATATGGAGGTCGAGGTCAATTCTCTGGGAATCATGGAAACCAACCATGTCGGCCCATCCAGTGTTTCACATGCTATAAAGAAGGTCATCGATATGCATATTGTCCATAAAAGGACAGAACCAATTTAAAATTTTGTACTAGCTGTGGAGTTGGGGATCACTCATTAGAGGATTTCCCTACTATGCTTGATAAAATCAATAAAAAGAAAAATATTAATGTCTTGTTGTGCGTTCAAAAACATGATGTAATCAATACAAAGAATATGCATATAGTAACCCAACAAGGGACAAAAATTGGGAATGACAATCCACACATAAGAAAAATAAAATGAAAGAATGATTATCCTAACCCAGCTAAACAAAAAAAATTGTATAAAGACACAACGAATATATTTAAATAATTTGCTCGACAAGAAGAAGCTGATGATAGTCGACAAAGCATAGTTAAAGAATCAATACGTTTAGTACAACATGATAAATCGGTATCTCAATTCATTGACTTATTGTACAAAATGAAACACAATAATAATACATAGAAACAAACAAAAAACATCTGTAGTATAAACCAGAAGGACAAAAATGATGTCGACCCACATGTCAACCTAGAAATTGAAGGATACCATGTCTGACAAGTTGTGCTCAACTTCGGGTCACAAGTAAGCATTGTGACTCGCAACACTTGGGAACAATTGGGTAAGCCTCGACTATATGATTCAGGAATATACCTAAAATTATCCGACCAAGGTTTGATCGAACCTATCGGAGTTTGGAGAAATGTCGACACGACAATAAAAGGAATATTGACCAAAGTCAGCTTTGAAATTATTGACCCTAAGGAAGAATCCAGTTCCTTCCTAGCGTTAGTAGGTCGACTTGGGGAAGAAAAATGAAAGCATCGATATCTTTAGATAAAGGAAAGATAAAACTAAAAGGGAATGGACAGAAAGTCATTGTACGTATCCATCCATCCCAAAGAGAACCTTGGAGAGAACCTATTGATGAATAAGTCGACATCTGAAAATTATATCAAATACAAAACAATGAAGACTACACAGAACCCAATATCTATGGTGAACTTCACTTAGGAAATCAAGATTCATTAGGATATAACTCAGGCACAGAATTATATGATTGGGAAGCCAAAAAATACGAAAAACAAGCAAGAGGTTGTTGGACCATTCAAACAGTACAGAAGAAACCAATCCAAAAGTGTTTCTTGGTTTCCATCATCCCAAAAATATTTGAGAAGAAAAGTAGGGAATTCCCTACCCTAAAACCAACAAATGTAAGTATCAAACAAATTCCAGGATACAAAGAAAAAGAATCATCAGTTATGCATATAGAACAAGTATCCAAAAACATTGGTGAACATGGCCAACTACAAATCCTAGTAGAAACCTTCACAGGACAAGCTACTAGATGGTGGGATACCCACCAATCAAGATTACAGACATGGACAACAGCTTTGAATTACTTTATAGAAAGATTCAGAGGGAAAAGGTTAACCAATCAAGCCCAAATACCTATGTTCATCCAAGGGCATGACCCAAAAGAGCACATAAGAACATGTGAAAAAGAATGGAAAAGACTTAGGTATAAGGATGAACGTACATGGCCACACTTGTTTCCATGGACACTGTCCGACCTACCAAACAAATGGTACAAAATGGAAGAAGCACAGGGTGAAATTTTCCTATGGCATGAACTTAGAGAGAACTTTATCAAAGAATTCAGCTTTATACCACAAAATGAAAAGTTAGTCAAAACTGCAAAACAAATCAAAGCATTTATAGAACTGACCGAGAACAACAACCTAACACAAAATCATGAGCGACTGACAATAACCTATAATAACATACAAACCAAGGTAATGCATAGTCAACAAGACTACAAATGGAAAATGAAAATCTAGAAGGGAAAAGTTTTCGATGGAAATCATACCATGCAGAAACAACAAAGCCAATTCACACAATACATAAAGTCGAAAAAACAAACAAAGAAGATACCGACCGAATGACTGTAGTAGACTTTCCTGCTACATTTTCACAGTTTAAAGAAGGGATCCAACCAATCAATGAAGCAAAATCACCATAATGGTTAGATTCTAAAGTGAAAACTAAATAATTCGACATCTCAAATGATGATTGACCAAAAATGGAAAAAAATGGCAATTATTGGAGTGAAGAACAAATAATTGAAATAGTGAACTTACTGAAAGAATTCCAGGATGTATTTGCTAGATACTACAAATATCTCAAAGGTATAGTCCATGAAATGGGTGAAATGAAGATCAACATCGAACCCGATGTCGAACTTGTAAAGAAGAGGCCATATAAATTAGCTCATAAATACAAAGAGATAGTCGAGAAAGAGATTGATAATATGCTTGCAACAGGAATTATCTACCCTATTAACCAATTAGAATGGGCATATCCAATGGTTTTTTAACAAAAGAAACACTATTGACTCGACAAAGTTAAGGATTTGTGTCAACTTCAGAGAATTAAACAAAGTCACCTTAACAGACCCATTTCCAACACCCTATGCAGATAAAATCCTAAATGAAGTTGCAAGACATGAATGCTACCCATTTACAGACGGATTCTCAGGTTATAACCAAGTACCAATAGCTAAAGAAGACCAGAAAAAAAGACAACATTCGTATGTGAATTTGGCTCATTTGCTTATAGAGTTATGCCTTTTGGTTTAAAAAACGCATCTGTAGTATTTTCGAGAATTGTGGTCAAAACATTTCAAGAATATATTTACAAAACAATGGCAGTATATTTCAATGATTGGAAAATATAATCTATGCTAAAAGATCACTGCAAATGGATAAGGCTCATGTTGGAACGATGCCGACAAATACAGCTATCTCTGAACATAATGAAGTGCATATTTCTAACCCCTATAGGGATACTATTAGGACACATTGTATGAAAAGAAGGCATCAAGGTCAAATTTGTAAAAATAAAAATCATCCTCGACTTAAAACCACCAATAAACCCAAAACAAGTCAGGGTACTACTTGGCCATACAGGATATTACAGGAAATTCATAAGATACTATTTAGATATGACCTATCTATTGGAAGAACTATTAAGGGAAGATCAGGAGTTTGACTAGACAGAGGAATGTAACATATCATTTGAAACACTAAAATGGAAGCTAGTCGAAGCACCCATTCTAAGGTTCTTAAATTGGTCGACCAAATTCCATGTACACATCGATGCATCAGGCCTAGCAATAGGAGTAATCTTAACTCAACTAGGGGATGACGGAATGGACTACCCCATAGTTTAAAGCAGTAGAAAACTAAATAAAACATAAATAAACTATTCAACAATAGAGATAGAAGCATTTGGAATTGGTTTTTCACTACAAAATTATCAACATTACCTACTAGCCAACCCTTTCATCTTTTATACTGACCACCAAGCATTAAAATACCTTGTAAATAAACCCTTACACCATGGGAGAATGTGTCGATGGCTACTTCTATTCCAAGAATTTGAATTTGAATCCATTGTCAGAGCAAGGAAATTAAATGTCAAACCCAACAACTTATCATGAATCGACATAAGAGAGGACCAACAGGAGTTGAAGACGGCCTACCGGATGCACATTTATTTCAAATAGAAGCAGTCCCAGCAGAATTAGAGTAAATAGTTTAATTCCTGGAAAATGGACAAGCACCAAAGGGCATGAGCATGAAAAAGAAACAAATCTTAGCCATGAAAGATCCATCGTAGAGCCTCATAAATGGATTTTTATATAAAATGGGCCTGGATGACATCCTCAGAAGATGCGTATTAGAACATGAAAGAGATAATATCATGTATGAAGCACACTATGGACCAGTGGGAGGACATTTTCAAGTAGAAACAACTACCAAGAAAATCCAACACTCAGGGCTATGGTGGCCGACACTATACAAAGATTGAAAATTTTTTGTGAGCCAATGTGAGAGATGTCAACGACTGGGTCGACCTCTGGCTAGTACAGAAATGCCCTTGATATCAGTAAACCCAAGTTTGACATTTTAAATTTGGGCGATCGACTTCATAGGACCATTTCCCACACCAACAAAAAGAACAGGTGTAAGGTACATAATAACTACAGTATAGTATGTAACCAAGTGGGCAGAAGCAAAACTAGTCGACACATGTTCTAGTGAGATAGCTACTAAATTTATTTATGAAAATATAATTACTATATTTGGATGTTCAATAACCCTTATCAGTGACCAATGTTCACACTTTATTAACAAAACCATCAAAGCACTAATAGACCAGTTCAAAATTGACCACCGACGTAGTACGACTTATCATCCTTAGTCTAATGGAGCAATTGAGGCATTCAACAAAACATTAACAAAGGGCCTAACAAAAATCTGCAACATCGACAAAGATGACTGGGACAAAAATATACTTATAGTACTATGGGATTATAGAATAGCATACAAGCGTTCGACCAACCAAACACCGTTTTGACTAGTTTATGGACAAGAAGCAGTTGTTCCACTACATTTTTGACAACAAACACCTATCATAGCAGAAATTTTACATGTCGATGTCGAACAAGGCAAGAAGGACTAACTGATGCAATTAAACAAGCTAGAGGAACACCGACGGATTGCTTTGCAACACCAAGAAATCAAAAAACAGCAGCATGATCGCAATATCAAAAACAAAAATCTATCGGTAGGGGACCTCA
>LPNX010806016.1:60522-142917 GCA_001517045.1 Pseudotsuga menziesii | reverse complement strand
TGATAGTCAATGATTTAGTCGTTGATTTAGTCATTGTTTTAGTCATTCATAGTTAATGATTTAGTCATTGATTTAGTCATGGATTTAGTCATTGATTTAGTCACCAATTTAGTTATTGATTTAGTCATTGATTTAGTCACTGATTTAGTCACTGATTGCAACCATTAATGACGAAATATACAACTAAATAAACTACTAGATGTTAACATATTAATGACTAAGCTAAATACGACTAAGATATGGGAAAATAGCTACTAATAGTCAAATATATGCGAATTTAGTCATTTTTGTAGTCACAAATTTATGATAGGGTATAGAGGAATCAAACCACCAACCTCCTACCTATAATTAGGCAGGAACTCTTCCATTAAGCTAACACCCTTTAAGAAGTTGCTATTGTTTGACAATGATGATATTCAAACAAAATTTATGATAGATATCAATCTACAAACTACATAATTATTACTATTACAACTTACCAGTAACTAGTATTTATGATAAACTAATTTCCTTGTGTTGGGTGTCTGTGGGTGTTCTATAATCCAGGCTGGTTCTAGTGTCGGTGCACCAGCTTAGCATTAGCCTTTCCCAACTCCTGGATGGCCTAATAAACCCAACTTTGTTGGCTTGGCTGATCCATTGTTCGCCTGATAAACCTAACTGTGTTGGCTTGGTTGAACTGTGTACCGTTTTGGGTTGTTATCCTTGGCTATGTGTAAGCCTGTTAGTTCCTTATTCCTTTGGGAATCATGCCCGACTCAGGGGTGGCAGCGTTGCTGAGAGATTAAGGAGCATGTGGGCCTATGGTTGGGTGGAACGTTGCAGCGATGTAGCTGGTTGTGGAACAAGTTATTCATAAGATAAGTATTCTTTCCTAACTTGTATCTGCAATTATAATTACCATTGTTGAATGATGTTATTCATGTTAAATGCTGATTTGTATATGCATGAGTGTTGATTGATATGTTCGCTTCCATTTTGTATATGAATTATTATGATTCACAATATGTTTTATGTTTTAAGTATCATGCTTCAGTAGTATATGTATGTATGTATGTTCATGTTCATGGGGCTAGATCCGCGGATGATTGACATATAGTAGCATCCTCTTCACTGGTCGGAGGGTCAGGGATGTTATAGTGTGGTATCAGAGCTCTGATTGCAGCATGGGCCTGAATGGGCCATGACAGATCAGATAGTAGAGACAGGTTTCCTTATGCCCAGTAACAATCAAAAATTGTGGCAGGAAAACTCAAAAAAATTTCTAAGTACGAGAACTATCGGCCCATCGGAAGACTTAGTGACAAGATCTTCTGATGCAGTGGGAACTAAGTGGGAAGGCCACCCGATGGACGGTAACAAAAAAACCTTTTAAAATTTTTAGTTGAATGAGTTTCCACTATTACGGATGGCTAGACCACTATGCTTCCGACGCATAGAGCACGCGACTGTCGACACCGGGAAATTTTGGAAAATTTGCCTCAGTGTTAAAAATCATAGGCGATCGGTGCCACTATGATGAAGCAATTGCTGAAATGTCAGCGGATAATATAAGATGATGCATCCACTGTTGGAGATGGGTAGAGGACTATCCCTCCGATGGATAGATCCTCCGACCATCGATGTCACAGAGAAAAGATGTTCCGGCAGCGAAATGTTTTTGAAAAATTTCCCCTAAGTAACAAAATCATTAGCCATCGAAAGACGTTAATGGTTCATGTGCCCACCGTTGTGGAAGCCTAGAGCACTAGTCTTTTGATGAGGAAGAGTTCCGACTCCCGATGCCGATGTAGCTCGCTAATAAAAAAATACTAGTGGCAAAAGGAATTAGTTGAATGGATTACCGTCGTTGCAAGTGACTGGGGAACTAACCATCCGATGCAGCAGTTGGTATTCATTCTGACAACTAACATGGCAGAAGAAAGTGAAAGTAAAAGAGAAAAAGTTTTGAAAATTTTTCTAAGTGTTGATTTTGTTGGCCATCAGAAACTCTTAGTACTATTCATCGTCGATGAACATCGGACGGAAATTAGTGGCTCAAAGCACCACCATTGCGGATGCCTAGTGCACTAATCCTCCGATGCATATAGGTTACGCTAGCCAATGCCGATGTGTTTCAGTCACAGATCGAAGGAGAATAGTCGTTGTCACCATTGACAAAGTCAAAATATACAGAAGACATAGTTCGATTGTGGGCCGCCGTTGTGGAAGCAGAAGGGACTAACCGTCTGATATGTAGGACACCCGACCGCCAACAAAAGAAGAAACTTTCAAATTTTGTTTAACTACTGAAATCATCGGTGGAAGTTAGTTGATGAGACAACAGATGGACGTCAGTAGAAATTAGTTGATCGAGCACTTACCATTGCGGAAGCTTAGACAACTATCCCACCGATGCATTAGTCTCTCCACTCGCCGATGCCAAGGTGTTTAGTGTATAAAGGTTTCGAGTTCCAATAACATACTATGGGGGCTTGTAGTACTCAGGAGTTCCAACACTGTGAAAGAGTTAAGGCTTGTGGAAACCGTCGTTGTAGACGCTTAGAGTACTAAGTGTCTGATGCCACAGTAGGATGCCATTCCAACCACCGACGAGCTTTGATCCACGGAAGTTATAATGGGATTGTTGGCCACCATTGCAAACGAAAATAGACCAATGAGTCATCGATTAGAAGTCTAGATGTTTTCCCATGGAAATGGTAGGAAGATCACTTTCCACCGTTGCGACTGCTAAAAGGGCTATGCACCCGATGCACAGTTGTTTTGCTCACTGATACAGATCAGAAATATAGTTGTTTTGACCACTGTAGAATCAAAAAAATAGCTAGGAAGAGGTCCAATTGGGCCTAAGAAAATTTGGTTTTTCAAAGAGATTTCTCAGCAGTTCTTCAAACAGTTTTCAACTGGTTTTCAGCAGATTTTAGTAGACTATCCGTGGTCACAGAGTTGAATATGAAATGGAGAAAATTCTGTGTTTTAGCGTAATTGTTGTTCTATAAAATTTCTAGAAGAAAAGGTAAGTAGTTTTAATTTATATTAATGTTATGCATCTAACAGTTTGCTACTAACACATTTGCAGAACTATAGACAATTTCCAAGAGCAGTACACCAGAAAGAATAGTGTGGTAAAGCAGAGGTGGTTCAGTCATGAGAACCCATGATGGGTATGATGCTTGGGATTATTACGAGCATGTAGAAGATGGCATGGGAGAAAATTCCCATAATGGGAATGAGGACATAGAATCTAATGGAAGGAGATTCCAGGGGACACCTTCTGAGGTTGCAGCCATCATGAGAAGCTTGGTTAAAGCCCAGGAAGAGAAACATCAATTGAATGCTGCCATATTGGAAAGTTTGACAGACTTGCAAAAAAGATAGATTCTGGATGAGGTACATCAAGGACAGAGGGAACTAAGAGCAGCACTAGAAGAAGAAGAAAGACTTCCAGTCGATCATCTGACTCTGAAGAAACCAGTGGAGATAGAAGTTCATGTTCTCATGAAAGGTAAAGAAGAAGGCACGATAGGGATCTCTCTTGGGATTAATTTAGGAAAGCTAAACCTCCTACATTTGATGGTGAGATAAATACATGACAAGAGGCTGAATATTGGCTTCTTTGGATAAAGAAGTACTTTCAAGTGCAGGATTATTTAGGAAACATGAAGGAAAGAGTTGCCATATTCAATCTGAATGGAAGGGCATCCATTTGGTGGGAACATTTCAAGCAAGTAAAGAGGATTAGTGAGAGAAAACTGAAGTGGAAACAGTTAAAGAAGTATTTTAGGTAGAAATACCTTTCTAACAGGTATTATGATGACAAGATCAAGGAGTTCCATGAGCTGATATTGGGACAGCAAGCCATGGATGAATATGCAAATAAATTTTTGGAATTGCGGAGGTATGTTCGGTACATCGGAGATGAAAGAGTGAAGATCCAGTGGTTTCTAAGTGGATTTCCACAAGATTACAAACATAGGATTGAGTTCTAATAGTCGATAACTCTCAAAGAAGCAATAAGGAAGGCTAAGTGTTTCTATGAGCAAAGAAAAGGTAAACTTGATTACCATAATGCATGGAAGGACAAGAAGAATGAAAAGTTTGACCAAAGAAAGGAAGGTTTCAAACCTTCTAGATTCAGGAATCAGTAGAAGCAGCCATCCCAAGTTACGAGTAATCCAACTGGAGTGACAGGTGAAAATCCTAAAGATCCACATCCGAATAAAGGTCCACTCAAATTTTGTAAATGTGAAGGACCTCACTTGCGTAGATATTTTCCACTTGAGAATGAAAGTGCAATACCATCTTATAACATTCAGGGAGCAGAAATAGTGGGTCAAGTAGCAAGAGCAGCCCCTAGAATTTATGTCACACTGGAGGACTGCTAGGAAGATCATTAGTCAACTATGGTTGAAGTTGTAGGTAAGATTGTTGAACAATCTGTTTCTATTTTGATTGACCCTATTTCTACTCACAATTATATCACTCCTAGGGTAGTGTAGAGTTGTGCTTTTAAGAAGGTAAAGCATATAAAATATTGGTTAGTTCAGCTAGCCACTGGGACTAAGAGAAAATTCACTGATATGGTAGAGAAATTCCCATTGGTCATGAAAGGATTGAACACTTGTGTAGATCTAAATGTTCTACCACTTGCTTCTGATGATGTTCTCATTCGAATGGATTGGTTAGAATCTCACCGAGTAAAGCTTGACTGTTATAACAAGACTTTCGAATGCATGGATGAAGGAAACTCGGTAGTTGTGAAAGGTATTCCGAAAGTAATTTCAGTAAGACATGTTTCAGCAATGCAGTTGAAGAAGTTTTGTAGGAAGGGTTTCCAGTTGTATGTAGCTCATATTCTAGAACCAACAAGAGATGAGACTCCTAGGTTGGAGGACTATTAGGTGTTACAGGAATTCAAGGATGTGTTTCCTGATGAGATTCCAGGGCTTCCTCTACATAGGGACATTGATTTCACCATTGAACTTGTGCCAAGAGTAGCACTAGTGTCCAAGACACCCTACAGGATGAGTACACCAGAGATGCTATAATTGAAGGTGCAACTACAAGAGTTGTTGGAAAAGAAGTATATATGACTGAGTGTGTCTCCTTGGGAAGCACCAATTCTGCTTGTGAAAAATAAAGATGGTACACTCAGGTTATGTATTGATTACAGGAAGTTGAACAAAGTCACTATGAATAATAAATATCCTTTACCGAGGATTTATGACCTCTTCAATCAAATGAGGGGAGCAAAGGTATTTTCCAAGATTGACTTGAGGTATGGTTACCATCAGGTGAGAATCAAGGACAAATACATTCATAAGACAACCTTCAGGACAAGGTATGGACATTATGAGTTTGTAGTGGTACCATTTGGTCTCACAAATGCACCAGCTACATTTATGTTCCTTATGAACAGTGTCTTTAGTAAGTATTTGGACAAGTTTGTTCTTGTTTTCCTTGATGAAATTCTTGTTTATTCTAAGAATGCGGAAGAGCACGAAGAGCATTTGAGATTGACACTGCAAGCGCTCAGGGAACATTAGTTGTATGTAAAACTAAGCAAGTGTGACTTCTACAGGGATAGAATTCAGTATTTGGGTCACATTATCTCAAAAGAGGGTATATCAGTAGACCTTGAGAAGATTGAAGCCATTATGAATTGGCCTGCTCCAAGAAATGTGACATATATAATATCTTTTATTGGACTTGCAGGATACTACAGGAGATTCATTAAAGGATTTTCCAAGGTTGCACATGCCATCACCTCTTTGAAAAATAAGGGAGTAAAGTTCGAATCAACTTTGAAGTGTGAAGAAAGATTCCAACGGTTGAAGAATATTCTCACTAGTGCACCAGTGTTGAAGGTTGCAAACCCAAAGAAAGAATTTGTGGCATGTACCGATGCATGCGGACAAGGGCTTGGAGGAGTCCTTATGTAGGACAACCACATGGTATGTTATCAATCAAGAAAGTTGAAGGAGCATGAGAATAACTATGCCACTCATGATCTAGAGCTTGCAGCCATAGTACATGCTCTCAAGATGTGGAGACATTACTTGATGGGTAGAAGATTTGAGCTCATAACAAATCACTGTGGACTGAAGTACTTGTTTGATCAGCCTACTCTGAATGCTAGGAAAGCAAGATGGCTGGAATTTTTATGTGAGTTTGATTTTGAAATCAAGCACATAAAAGGAAAAGAGAACAAGGTAGCTGATGCACTCAGTAGGACGGTATAGGAAATGCATGTGGCATCTCTTAGTATTTTCCAATCATACTTGAGCCAGCAGATTGGTAATCATGTTGTCGAAGATGAATTGTATGAGAAGGTAAAAGACAAATTGCAGCAACAAAGTCTTGAGAAGAAGTATGAGGGATATAAATTGGAAGGAGATGGACTTCTCACTTATAAAGGCAGAATTTATATTTTGAATGTAGCATATTTGAGGAGAATTGTTATGGATGAAATCCATCAAGCTCCATATTCTGGTCACCCAGGATATCAGAAGACAATTGCTACAGCTAGAAAGCAGTACTTTTGGCCAGGAATGAAAAAGGACATGGATGAATACATTTCAAGGTGCATGAAATGTCAATAGGTAAAGGTTGAGCATAAACATCTAGCAGGTTTGTTGAAGCCTTTGCCAGTTCTGGAATGGAAATAGGAAGTTGTTTCCATGGATTTTATTGCAGTATTTCCGATGACTTGGAGACAACATGATTCCATCATGGTTGTGGTAGATAAGTTGACAAAATAAGCACATTTTATACCAGTAAAGTCTACGCACAAGACTGATGACATTGCAAAGATTTTCAAATTGTATGGATTGCCAAAGGCAATAATTTCTCATAGAGATGTCAAGTTCACTTCCAATTTTTGAAAGGGATTGTTTTCATATTTTGGTACAAAGCTAAACTTCAGCACTGCATACCATCCTCATACAGATGGGTAGACAGAAAGAGTGAATCGGGTGCTTGAAGATATGCTTTGCGTGTATGTGATGGACAAACCAACCAAGTGGGAAGATTACTTGCACTTGGTAGAGTTTGGAAGATTACTTGCACTTGGTATAGGATGAACAGAGAGTTCAGTGTTGGGGATCATGTTTACCTCAGAGTGAAAGCAAAGAAAAGTTCCTTGAAGCTTGGAAATTGTGCCAAGTTGTCACCTAGATATTGTGGGCCATTTGAAGTGCTTGAAAGAATAGGGCCTGTTGCATATAGACTTGAATTGCCTGCTAGTACTAGAACTAATAATTTTTTTCATGTTTCTTTGCTTAAGAAATATGGACATGATCCTAACCATGTGATAAATTGTGATGTGATTCAAGTGGAACCCGAGGGAGAGTTCCAAATCAAGCCAATGCGCATCCTCGACAGGAAGGTCACAATGCTCCGGAATTGGGCCATAGCGTAGGTAAAGGTGCAATGGGAGCATTATGGCCCTAAAGAGGCTATGTGGGAGATGGAGGATGCCATGCGATTGGCACACCTATTTTTTTTCAATTCTGCGGGACACTGAGGCGATACTAGTGTAGCATTTTGTTCAAATTTTGCAAAGCACTGAGGATAGTGCTATTAAAGGGGGAGGGGAATGTAGCACCCCAGTTTTGACCCCACTTGCATTAGTATATATGATACATATATTGTATATGATCTTGGTGTGGAGCTAAAGGCCAAGGACCCACCATGATTTCATTATGTTATGTTTTGGATTAAAATGGTCATCGATGGTATATTGAGACATGCGGAATACATATTAAGTTATGGCACCATGTAGCTATGCATTTTTAATTAAATAACCCATCCAGCTATGTTCACTGCAACTAAATTGAGAATATGCATGATTTCCTAAGGGTAAGGAGGGGGAAATCTAAATCCTAAGTCATGGGGGGGAAAATCCATGTGTCACCACTCTCTTCACTCACCCTCGCTTGTCTCATACAACCACCAAATTCATGTGTTTTATTGTTAGTGTGGTGTCTATTCGTTGACAGCAAGGCCACTATGCCATGATGGCCATTCTCTCCATGTGCTTGCACTCTCTCCATGACCAATTTCTGGATCTCAGATGGTCTATCCACTAATGGAATGGTGGTATTTCATTCACCTCGCATGGGATGAGTTAAAGGGGATACACATTCCTTTTTTTGGGATTCGCCCTCTATCTCTCACGTGGTTGCTAGTCTATGAGTATTCTTCCCTTGTTCACGCAGAGCGTTGGTATTTTTCCACCATAATTAGACTGTTGTGGTTTTCATCATCGATCGTCGGTCTGTGTGTTGTGTTCTTTCCATTCAGACAGAGAACCAAATTGCCTCCACACATTACTGAACCGGGCATGTGTCCCAACCTTCATCATTGAATCATGAGCTAAAGACTGTTACTCTATTGTTGGGATGTGGCCGTAATTTCTTTCCTAGTTTTTTTTGCCGATGACTTTTTCCATCATGTATAGTTTGGGAGTCCGTTCCCTTACCATTTTTCTAGTCTGTGTAAGCCTCACAGCAATTGCATCGAGGATCACGTGCTGTGGGTTCATGTGAGTCTGTTAACTGCTGCTTGACCATGATGTCTTGACAGTATTTTTCCCTTCTTGTAGTGGTATCACTTGAAGGATCACTGAGAACTTCTATGCAATTGATTGACCGTGTTTTCCCCTGTAAATGCTTGAATAGTTGTTTGGCTACTTGCATGCAGTGGTTTTGTCCTCGGACTGCATAGGAGTGGGGAATGAGGGCCTGCGGTGCTTGATAAACCTAGTGGATTGAGAATCACACAGACAGATCTACTGAGCTTGCTTTCTTCTCCACAACCCCTGAATAGCACTGGAAGGGAGATCAGGGTTCGAGGGACTGCGTTGTAGAGAAGGGGCTGATTTCTTTCTGTTGGGTGTGTGTGGGTGTTCTAGAATCTAGGTTGGTTCTGGTGTCGGTGCACCAGCTTAGCATTAGCCTTTCCCAGCTCCTAGATGGCCTGATAAACCCAACTTTGTTAGCTTGGCTGATCCATTGTTCGCCTGATAAACCCAACTGTGTTGGCTTGGATGAATTGTGTACCCTTGTGGTTTGTTATCCTTGGCTATTTGTAATCCTGTTAGTTCCTTATTCCTTGGGGAATCATGCCCAACTTGGGGGTGGTAGCGTTGTTGAGAGATTAAGGAGCACACGGGCCTATGGTTGGGTGGAACGTTGTAGCGACGTAATTGGTTGCAGAACAAGTTCTTCATAAGATAAGTATTCTTTCCTAAGTTGTATCTGCAATTATAATTACCATTTTTGAATGATGTTATACATGTTAAATGCTGATTTGTATATGCATGAGTTTTGATTGATATGTTTTCTTCCGTTGTGTATATGAATGATTATGATTTGTAATACGTTTTATGTTTTAAGTATCATGCTTCAGCAGTATATGTATGTATGTATATATGTTCATGTTCATGGGGCTAGATCCCCGGATGATTCATGTATAGTAGCATCGTCTTCACCAATCAGAGGGTCAGGGACATTACATATTTAGTCATTGGTTTAGTCATTGATTTAGTCACTAATTTAGTCATTGATTTAGTCGCTGATTTAGTCACTGATTGCAACCATTAATAACCAAATATATGACTAAATAAACTACTAGATGTTAACATATTAATGGCTAAGCTAAATACAACTAAGATATGGAAAATTAACTACTAATAGTTGTATATATGCGAATTTAGTCATTTTTGTGGTCACAAATGTATGATAGGGCACAAAGGAATTGAACCACCAACCTCCTACCTATAATTAGGTAGGCGCTCTATCATTGAGATAGAACCCTTTAAGAAGTTGTTATTGCTTGACAATGATGATATTCAAACAAATTTATGATAGATATCAATCTACAAACTACATAATTATTACAATTACAACTTACCAGTAACTAGTATTTATGATAAACTAATTCTTGAGAGCTATGTACAATTTTCCCTGTAACTAAAGCTAATAAAAATACTACAAATACTCTTACCAAAGAGATTTAGTGATGAGTACCTCTTCCCATTATTCATCACTATCATTCTCATAGTCCAAAGAAGAGTCCTTCCTGAAAGGTTTTCGAAGCCTAATGCCATCACTACATCAAAAAAAAAGAGTCGGAAACAAAACTTTCCCTCTTCTCTACTGCAATATTAAGAATCCATGACCTTCAAGGTGTTTCAGATGTTCCTCATCATGGGCTATCAAAATTAAAACACAACCTGTTGCTTTGATAATTAATAAACTTAAAATTATGCAAAGTATATTCACCTTTTCTTTGAGAAGGTTCCATAATAAGCAGGTCTATGGTTGTGATCAAACTGTGAAAAGTTTCTTCTCTTATTGTGAAGCTTATTTTAGCTTTAAATCAAGTGATAAACATTCTAAGAGCCAGGAAGATTCAAAAACTTATTGCTAATGGAGACTTTATGATTATCATTTGCAAAATTAGAGACTTGACTCTCTATGCACCGTAATGTCTTGCAAAAATGATCTCTAGACCTAGAATTCAAATAATTGCAAGTATTTTGACTTAGGGAATTGCAAGTATTGCAAGTATTTAGCATTGAATCATTTACTGTTTCAAAGGTACCATTTTGTATGGAGGAGTTATGCTTTATGAATCATTATTCCTTGGCTATAAGGGCACCTAATAGTGGATTCAATAATTAAAGAGTCACGTTGCAAATATAAAGAGAAATACCCTGCTCTTACAACATTGCATCTTTAGAGAAACATTTAAAGGGCTGTATATTTGGCTTCTAGGTGATGATACCAGTAATTTGAAAGGCAGGACAACTGGTTAAGAATGAATTAAACTTGAAAAACTCGGAAACTATTAGGTATAACAAAATATATCAGCTCTGTGTTGAGATGTACAAGATCTGAAATAGCTTCCATGATGATTGGACAACAGTTCACAGAGAGAAATAACCATTGATAAGAACTAAACTTTCCTTACAATGTATGGTCACCTAAAATAAGACTACACTAAAATTTAGATTCTAGTAAGCTTTTGAGATTGACTAAACCTATCGAAAAGGTTGGAGAGACTGGTATTCTACAATGTTCTTATAATGCACAGTTACATAAAATGCATATTCTTATCAAGATTTATGACTTCCAAAATGAAGGAATTTACTTGACCATGAAATGCACATTTATGATGAAGCAAAGGATAGAAAAAATCATGATGAGGTTCATATTCCCCATTTGAACTACCTATAATAAACTATTTCTTCATGAGGGTAATAAAGCATGTCTCCATCCTGCTTGAGTGGAATGTGAAAGTGCCCTGCCTTGACTATTTGATTATGAATTAGCTTTAAGTTCCAATTCCCTTCAGGCCCTATGGCAAGTTTACACCTTCCACTCTGACTCCCCACATGGGATGCATTGATTCTTCAATGGAATATAAGAGCCTCACTAAGACGTGGGTCTCATATTTTGGTGTGGAGTTATATTTACAAGTACAAAGTTCAAGGTTCATGAAGAATTGTTCAAAACCTACCATTAGTAAAACATTATAACATAGGGTATGTTTTTGCAGGAGGATAGAGGCAGGGTAGAGCATATGGTAAGAGTAAGAGAGGGTCTGACCTAGCTCATTTAAAGAAACAAAATCTAAATCTTGGCTGAATTAGAGATTGAATAGTCTCTGAATAAGGGGTAATGTGTTGATGAGTGAGTGTAGTGCTAAGGCCTTATATTTCTTTTATCTTAGGCACATATTTTGGAAAGTGATACTAAGAAGTCCCCAAGATGGACAAGGGATATCTGACAATCCTACATGACATTGGTAATGTCTAGGTGCAACTTAGGGACATCCCCTGTGCAGTGTTAGATCTTAAAAGATAGGCTCATCTGAAAATGGTTATCTCTTGTATTTAGATCCATAAAAATAAGTCTATATCCATAGATAACAAACTTGGAAAAATAAAAAGGCTTAAAATGGCTGGATAAAAGGAAACAAAAGCTGTAAATGGAATATTAGCAAGAGGTAAAACACAATTATTAAAATAAAATTACTAATATCCAACAACAAAAGAAGACAAAACTCACCCTTGCCCTCTGAAGGAACCAAAAATGTGCTTCCCTCTGAAGTACTCTAAAATCCTTGCAACTTTGGGCCAGAAGCATTATTAGATAGTCCATTAATATTCAATAGTTCATGTCCATTTGTGCTTTCCAAAACATCTTGTCCATTTTCCCACTCCCTCTGCAATTGCCTAGACGATGCCAAATTCGGAGTGGAATAATGCCTTGATCTTTCTCTAGATCCTTTTGAACTTGCAAATAAAAATCTTGATTGCTTGCTATTCTGAGACTTCCATGAACTTGATATTTCCTTTGACATCCCATTACATTTATCAGTCTCAACAAGGAGCAAATTTGCTAAATTGTGAGGACTATTTAATACACTATCATTTGAATCAAAATTCAAAGACAATATGTTTGAAATTGTATTGTTTTCTCCAACATCTGAGCCATTTATATAAAATTCTGGAAGGATATTACACACCAGATTCTCCAAGCATTCTAGCTTTCCAGAAATGGCATTAGAATCTCTAGCAATTTCTACTTTCTCGGGAATTTGAAAACTCGTACTTATACTTCTATCGGTTCCATCTAACATAGAATCATTTTCAAAATTTTGGATAGAGCTTGTACTAGTATTTCCAGCTTCTAAAACTGATCTTTCCTCTATCATAGGCTCGTTTTCACAATTTTGGATAGAACCTACACTAGTCTTTTCAGCAGTCGAAACTAATATTTCCTCTGCTTTATGATCAGTAAATCCAAAGTTGTCACCGTCACCATTAAGGGTTCAAGTATTTATATACTTTTGATGAAGAGAATAATCTTTAGAACTATAATCATCCACTGAAAATTGGACTTTTTCCATAAAGGGTGGCACCTCTACTTCCGAAGAAATAGCTTTAGAGCAACCTTCACCATATGGTTTTGCAAAGTGTTCTTCATAATTGTTTTGATACCTATCATCAAATGGAGACCTTTGTAGAAAATTCTCAACATGGTTTCCTAAAATAATTCTACTTCTTTTATTTAGAGTAACAACATTCACTTCGTTGTTTCTTTGAACAACAAAGTTTCTTTGAGGGACAGATATTGGAAAGCTATCTTTAGAAAGTCCAACATAGACAATAACAGATGACACTGAAGCTACATCTGTTCTTTCACTTCTTGTTGTTTCAATGTGCCCACTTCCCAGCTCATATGAACCCTTGTGTGTGTCAGAGGATGAATTCTTCAATAGACTTTTAAAACCTTCATGAATCCTACATTTCATAGTAGGATCAACTAAACTGGCATTCTTTCCATGGAAAGCTTCCCTAGCAGTATTTACACATGAATTTAATTTTATATATGTTCCACTCATTGCATTAGGTTTGGCATCAATATGTTTTTTAGATATAAACGTTGATGACTACCCACCCTTATTGACCAATAGCTTGCCATGATCAAAAATCAACCTTGATGTCGTAGCTTCCACCACTATGGCAGGGAGATCTAATGTTGGAGACACTGAAAGTGAATGAGATGAACTTGTTTTAGGATTAGAGGAGCCCTGAACAGCTGGGATCCTCATACTAAATGATTTTTCCTTTGAAGAATGGGAGCCCCTGTAACAACCATTAATGTCTCAATATTCAATAAGATATGTAATATTCCACCACAAACTCCTAAATCATATGGAAGCTTATGTTCACTCAGCTCAATGTGTAATGTTACTCTGCACCAATCTAGGGGGGTGTTGGAAAACTAAACAAATATTCCATGAAAAGAAACAGATATCATACTAAGATGCACTAGCTGGCAATACAACTGATCTTCCAACAACTCCATTGGCAAGGGAAGTCTCAGCATTACCTCTTGTGTTATAGTTTCACATGGAAATATGAACAAGTATATATTATTAGGAAATGAAAATGAAGACATGTATAAAGAATCTAGAAGACAATCACTAAAGTAAAACATAAGCTGTCTAAAGAAAATACACATTAGCTTCTATACTAATGATTATTTAGGACTGAATCAGAAGCTAATAAATAATCTAATATGGAAGCATAGAAAAAGCTGTCTGCACAGATATCAATAACAAATGCTAAAGATAATTGGACGGAAGTACAATATACTAAAATCCTAAAGTCACTTACAGGAGCCAGTGATTTGCTAAATTTACTTGAAGAAGATGATCCAAGTAAGGAAACCTCTGCCACTAGTGAAGGTAAACAAATTCCCCGGTGTTGCTTTGAAAGATTTGTAACATCATAGAACTTCTGAGTTTTGCTGCTAGAAAAATAGGACATAGAAAATAAAAAATCATAAAAGCTAAATGTGAGATATTTTTTAAAACAATTTAACCCAATAAAGAAAACTTCCTAAATTAATATAAATATATTAATAAGAATATTATGTCAAATGTTTCAAAATGAAGTAAAAGAGATAACTGGGGAAACAATTTCCTCCAACAAATTTTACAAAAATTTCCCCCAAATGATCTCTTGAAGGCTTTCTTCACTATAGCAGCCAACCCCATCCATGTGGGGCCTTCCTCTTCCCATTGCTTCAAGCAATGATGTCATCGTCACATAAATCTAGGATTCAAAGCTTGGGATAAAGTGTGCAAGGGGGTGTTTAATTGGTTCCACATTTCAACAATGATTGTCATCACAACTCAAAATCTATATCAACGATTGTCAACACAACCTATACAAAATCTACATCAAAAAATAAAAGCACAGGATCCCTCCTGTCAAATGGTTTCCATAGATTTCTCATCCATCGTATCCCTGCCATCATAAATCTCTCCCCAAAATGGCTTGCAGTGTATGCATTTCAAAGAAGCTCAAATGTTGGTGTTGTGAATTTCACCAGAAGTCAATCTTGATCCACCACTTCCCATCAATCACCAGTCTACACAACACTCCTCTCTAAATTTTACTATCTCCAAAAAGACTAAATCTCACACACCATAGACAATAATGCAACTTTCACCTATACAAAGCGATGCAACAGGAGGAAGTTTGAGGCACATCTTGTCTTAGCAACTTTCAATGACTCCAGCCTGAAGAATTGTCAAAAAAATGGCTTCAAGATGATTATTAAAATTTAGATAGATCCTGAAAAGTGCATGGCTCTCACTGTAACTGTTCAAGTATGTATAAGTGTATGGTTGTTCACTAGAGCTATTTCTTAATATTTTATACTTCACTTAAGCAACTAATAAAACAAAATTCATGAACCTAAAATTACACCAATGCACCAAAATAATTGTTAAAAGTATCAAGCTGGAAAATGCTTACTTCAAAGTTATTCATAGAAAAAGGCATGCTACATTTACAGGTTGAGATAAAACAACAAGTAGCATCATTATAAACTACATACATTGGAATGCATGTTCCTCTGCATAGCACCGATTGTCATTATCTGCCAATCAATGAAGGGGTAACTTAAAATGCCAGCAGTACATCTAGAAATGCTAATCATTACAATATGGGATTTAGCTAAGAAACCATATGTGGCTTCTTCATCCAAAGGCATCAAACACATTGATCCTCTAACCATCAGTCTTCCAGCCTTGAACTAATCAACCATATCATTGAATACAACAAAGTAGAAATGTCAAGAGCATTTGTTAACAGAAAAAAAATGGAAGAGTTAAATGAGATACACAACTAAATTGAAAAACCATCAAATATCAATTGATGGCTCATCTAACTTCAAAATTATGGATCATTTTGAGAAGATCTTAAAATGTATCATTCAATTGACGTCTTGCAATCATTTCACTTCAACTTCAATTATCAAATCAGTGGCATCCTACATAACTAGCAGTGATATTGGCAATGCTGAGAAACACCTTCAAAATACCTCTCTCTGCACTAGTTCTTCGGGAACATTAGACCATCCACAGAAGCCAATCAAAATGACCATGACCTTCTTTACAATGATGGCATATGGATCTGCAGCCTTAATATTCTAAACAAGCAATCACATATCTCTGTTAGTAAGCGTTCTACAAGGTAAGGGTAGTTGCATAGAAAATTGATTATTAAAATTTAGATAGATCATGAAAATTGCATGGCTCTCACTGTAACTGTTCAGGTATATAGAAGTGTATGGATGTTCAATAGAGTTGTTTCTTAATATTTTATACTTCACTTAAGCAACTAATTCAACAAAATTCATGAACCTAAAATTACACCAAAGCACCAAAATAATTGTTAAAAGTCTTAAGCTGGAAAATGGTTACTTCAAAGTTCTTCATAGAAAAAGGCATGCTACATTTATAGGTTGAGATAAAACAACAAGTAGCATCATTAGAAACTACATAGATTGGAATGCATGTTCCTCTGCATAGCACTGATTGTCATTATCTGCCAATCAATGAAGGGGTAACTTAAAATGACAGCAGTACATCTGGATATGATAATCATTACAATATGGGATTTAGCTAAGAAACCATATGTGGATTATTCATCCTAAGGAATCAAACACATTAATCCTCCAGCCATCAGTCTATGCACGACGGAGTTGCTATGTAATCACCCAAAAAGGAAAAAGGGATTATAAGCTTTTTTCAGTGAATCTAAAATTCAATTATAAGCTTTAATTTTGCTTCAGATGGTGCTAGCATATTTGTTCAAGTATTCGAATGCTCAAGGAATGGTAAAATGCAGAATGAAAAGTATCTTTTATTCTCAAATAATAGAGGTGGATCTAGTTCCTAACAGAGAATCAAGGTGTAAGGGAAGTTCTTGAAGACATACAGTTGAAAACCAATGACAATCTAACTTCAACAAACCAGAACCCAAGCCCTAATAAGAAGAAATAAATTAGTACAAATACGTCTAAACCTGGGTCTTAAATGCATCTAGAGGTTTCAAAGCTCAAGGTTGCATAACCAGAGCTACAATATTTGACAGTTTTAGCTAGATGACCTAAATCCTGTAAATAGCCTTATTTTCGACCGTCACCAAGATCATATAATGGTTAAATGCAATCATCGTAGAAAGTACTGTGCCTGACCCTGTAGCTGTGTAAGCACCCAAAAAGGAAAAAGGGATCATAAGATTTTTTCAGTGAAGCTGAAATTCAGTGATAAGTTGTACTTGTGCTTCTGATGGCCAAGTCATAATTGTTCAAGTATTCGAATGCTTGAGGAATGGTAAATACATAATGAAAATCAACTTTTATTCTCAAATAAGACAGGTGGGTTGGGTCAGGTGCCTAACAGAGAATTAAACTGTAATGGAAGTTCTTGAAGAAATATGGTTGAAAACCAATGACATTTTGAGTTGAACAAACCAGAACCCAAGCCCAAATAATGCTGCATAGATTAGTAAAAACCCATCTAAACCTAGGTCTAAAATGCACCGAGAAATTGTGAATCTCAAGATTGAATTGAATATCCAGAGTTATAGTCTTTGATATGTTACTCATTTATGTCAATTCAAAATATGGATCCTTAAGTTTCATCAAGCAGTATTTAGATGGGTATTTACTAATCTCCATATTCAATGCAGCCTTAGACACAAATACACATGGATCACCTCCACCCCATCCTGGGATTATGGATCAAATCATCCTCACCCAGGTCGTAGAATGCATCTATTGTCGGAGCCAAAACTTTCAAAATAAATTTAAAAAAGAGGGAATTCAATAGTACCAATGATTTTTTAAATCTAAAAAGTACATAATACAAAAGAGTTTCTACAGTTTCACAGAATACAAAAGAGTTTCTACAGTTTTGCAGAGCAAATTCAAAAAATATGAATGAAAGACAACCTTCCACAACCATTATCCCCATTAGAAAAAACACACTGATAAACAAACTTAAACCATACACTACAGCCATTGGCATTCACCCAAAACCCAAATATAATTTAGCCAAAAAAATGGATGCTTCAAACAATCATTATGCCTGAACAAAAAGAAAAATGTACATGATATTTAGGATTGCTTACAACGTGAATAAAATGACCATTATTCCTCACCTATTCACCATACATTTCTGCACCCTGAGAGCTTTGGTAATCCTAATTATGGAGGGTCCATAAATTATACAGTACACAAACTTTAGTACTGATCAAGAAGAATATTATAAGCACTTCCTCCATATACCCACATCATAAATTCTCCTCAATCAATGTAGCCATGATTGGAACCATGCCTTAGGATCTTAAATGCAAACGTGGGGATTGATCTTTTTTCATCAATTCATTGATTCATGCTGAAGAAAAAGGTGGTCAGGAGATTTCAAAGTTTTTGAATAACATGTACCACCCAACCTCCCTCAAAACGCACCCACACTTAGATTCAGATGCTGAATTCAAATGAAGTGATCTCGACCATACTTTAAGAACAAGGGAATGGCATAGAAATGATTATGAACGTGTAGAAATGATTATGAATGTTGTAATTAGGTTTCCATTTAAAATTTTGAATTTGACAAGACTTTACATTTAGGAAGATTCCATAGATATTTTTGGATTTTGCAATTGGATTATGCAAGAGCAAACCCACAGTTTCATATCCCCCTCTAATATTTTGACAAGTTTGTCCTATGTGTGAATTTGAAATATGCATATGTCAACAAGAAGGATGGATGATGGATCAAGGGCTTCATTATACACCATTTAATGTATTATTTGCAACGTTGAGGTGTATATTGAACCCAGGTTTAGATGGTTATGTGCTATACACAGTCTGTATTCAATTTAGCTAGCTGCCAACCCTGAGGTGTATATAGGACTAAATGGTGTGTGCTAGTGTCTTTGATTAATATGCTCAATACGCCGTCTGGATTAATCCAGCCCTGCAATGTGGAGGTTTATATCAGCCCCGGGATTAGATGGATTCAATCTTGCTGTGAAAACTTGAGGTTTATATCAGACCTGGGTTTATATAGGTATGTTCTAGCATCCATATTCAATGCATCTAATATACCATATAGATTATATCTAGCTCAGAAATCTTCAAATTTTCCATACACCCAATACAAGGTCTAGGTATGTCCAGATGCCCATATTCAATACACACAATCCACATTCTAGGTATGTGCTAATGTCCATATTCAATACACCCAATATACGGTCTAGATTAAATCTTCCTCTGCAATCTCGAGGTGTATATTAGACTGGGGCTTAGAAAGGTATGTTCTAGGGTCCAGTATTAAGTCTAGATTCAATATATCTCTTCAACCTCGGGTGTATATCAAACCTGCAATTATGGCTTTGTAGTTGTGTTTATATTCATTCAACAAAATACACCATCCAGGCACAATACAGCTTTCCAACTTCAAGTTGTATATGAGACCAGGTTTTAGATGGCCATGTGCTCCTATCCATCTTCAATATACCATCTACATTTAGTGTACTATTTCATGGACATGCCCATATGAAAATTTGATGGATCACCTTAGTCCCCCACCTTTACCCTGCTTCTCTCAATTAAAGATGCAGATTTGGAACTTTTTCACTACAACTTTACCATATTCCAAATTAAGCAGTTTTAGGACTCTCTTAGGCCTGTTGTTTTTTCATCAATGTTTTGTGTATCCATAGAGACTAGTTACAAATGCATTGTTTGAGATCTAATAACTTTGTTATTATATCATAAGCATAATATGATATTGGGATCACCTAATAATGGAAACTGCTAAGGTCACTTGATCTATGTCATATTGTTTACTTGTGATCTTTACTTATTCTGTTACAATTTATGATAAATTATAAATTTCTAAACAATTTTGATTAAATTTGTGCACTCGTGAAGAATATTTAGGGGAATCCTCACCAACTTATTGATGTATGTTAATTCCTTGACAAACTATCTGAAATTTCCATAGTTTGAAAATTTGAAACAAAGTAGTGTCTAAAATTTTTGAGATATCAAAGATTGAATCTCCAATGTTTCCCTTATTTTTTAGAATCCTGCTATCATATTGAGCAAACCTGACGGGGAAAAAAAAACACCAAATAGAACAATAATAGAAATACTAAATTTCTAGCAGCAATTCTTTAATACCCAATGTATGAGATAAAAATTACAGTGCAAAGAGATATAGTAGGACCACAGACAATGCACAAGCATTTAAGTGGAGAAACTCCACCAGGAATGAAAATTAGTTTTATTAGAGAATATTAATGGTTACAAAGTTGCTTATCTCTGGTTTATTGTGAATCTGTATGTTGTCGTTGCATATAGAATGATGTGAATCTCCTTCAGAATCTTGGGATGTCCATCTCTCCTTATCTCTTTTTTTGTCAACATGGGTTGGCTACAGTAGCCAGTTGTGAACCTTTCAATATTCTTGTCTCTTCTGCTCTGTTTTGGCTTCCTACATCTCTTGCTGTGAACCCTTCCTCTGCCTCCTTTCTGTATGGGGGTTTCCTCCTTCATCACCAAAATTGTTCTCTAACTGCAGGTTTCTTGGGAAGGTGGTTCTTGCAATATGGTGTTCTTCCCCTATTTTTCCAATACACTATGGATTAGACGTCCATATTTTTGGGGTTTTGTTCTTACAAAAAAGGTAAACTATTGAGCCAAAAAACACTTCTATTCCACATTATACCTCTGTGTTTAGAGGTAAAATATTGTCTGAACACTTTGCATCTAGAGCATGATCACCGTGTGGCTCCACTACTTTCACTCCAAGTTGCTTACTTGTATTGACTAACCTCTTCACCTCATATTCTTCCTTCTGCTTTCCTTTATAAGCATTGATTAGGTATGGTTTTAATGTTTCTATCCCTGAGCATCCTGCACTCATGTTCTCTTCGAAGAAAATTGACATGTCAGTACCACAATTACGTACTAACAAAAACTACTTCACAAATATTGAGGGGCAGCACATCACATTCAAACTTGTGAATGTAATTGGCTAAAATGGAAAACTTGAATTTCCATTCCAACATCCTTTTGAAGCCATACCAATGGATCAGGTTTAGGGTGTTTATCAATTTGAAGCCCCAGTTGGTAGGGTTTAGGATGTTTATCAATTTGCATCCCCAACTTCTGGACCAATGCCTCAGAAATGATGTTATTTTGGCTTCCCAAATTAACAATGGCATTCACCACAGATTTCCTAATTTGAATCCTCATAGGGAAAAGATTCTCTTGTTCTTTCATGCTTGCCTTCTCCTTTCTTGGCTGTTGTGTCTTTGCTAGAGGCCGAGAATAAACCATGAGGGTTAACCTCTCATCTGCTTCATCTCCTCCTTCAATATGTTGTCCTTCCCTTTGGCTCAGTAAGGATCTTTGTTTCTTTGATTTAACTCCTGTTGAAGTTTCCAAAATTCTTCTTCCCACTAATCTTTGTTGCAAGAATTGCAATGAAGCCTCCTGCTGTCCTTTGACTGCATAGTGTTGGTAGTATTATTTCTTCCATATATTCATTGTGGGGTTTCTTTCTCAGGGTTCCCATTTCTAGATGTAATTCTAGCTTATGTTCCCTAACCTCAATGAATAAGTCCTTTTTGTTGGCATCACTAATTTAAAATAAAATAAGTTCTCTTTGAGTATGGTAGTGAAGGCCTGCAAAATAATCCATCAGGACCCCCTAATTTTCTTATGAAATATAATAATATTCAAAAGAATGGCTTTCCATAGGAATTCAAATATAGTGTCTTGGAAATTTTGTCTTTGTGTTTGTCTAAAATAATGCCATTTGATCTGCTGCTCTTCCTCATATCCAATAGGACAGAAAAAAATATGTTACCTTCTAGACCTGCACTTGCAAATATTCAAGTCTAACAATAAAGATGCAAACATAAAGAAACTTGAAATTCCACCTATTGTCACCTCAGTGGACACTTCTCTCACGTTAGTCCATCTCTCTTATCGAACAAGGGAGATTCCCTGATTATATTATTAAGTATGTCCTCAAAACCTTAAAACAATATCAGACTTATCAATACAAGGGTTTATGATATGCAATAGATCTATCGTGGTGAAGTCAAGTAGATTAGTTCCTTATTCTTGGGCTTATAGAGTCAAAACTCTTCAATATCTTAGTGATCATAGAACATATCAACCATCAAACATGCTATGAAAATCACTATTCTTAGTTATAAGTCTAGAGAGACAACTAAAATAGTGGAAAATGTGAATATAATTCAAACCTCAACAAGTAACAACAAATGAAAACATATTTTTTCTTAACAAACAGACCCTTACACTCACTAAAATATTTTGATCCATGATAAACACCTACATGCGACCATAAATATATCCTTAATCATATAGTTCCAAAACTTACACGGGAAAAAGGGAAACACAACCCTAATGACCCAAGACAGACTAAACATTGATAATGTGGAACTGTCAAGTCTACCCATGGAGAAGGATTTATGAATTAAAGCTGATAGTGGAGTTTTTACATGCAATGGGCTAGATAAGTAAGAAAGGATCCAGAGAAGCTACTTATCACAAGAATAAGGGAAGAGAGTAGTGGAGTATAACATTATTTTAGCCAGTAGTTAGTGTTATCATAAAGATAACATAATTTACAATCTCCAAATTCCATGAGTTGTCGTCATTCGCTCATGACCTCATAGAAAATAGGGAAACACAGCCCAACCTCATGACTCAAGACATACCTAAGTTACCAAGATACAGATATAGATACAAATTCTCCAAATTTTTCAAAACCCAGGATCTAGATCACAGAAAGAGATAACTCCATTGCACTGCATAGCATATATCTGATAAAAAATGAGAAAAAACATGATAGCAGATCTTAAGGATATCACAAAACTCATGGCCTCAAAAGATAGTATGGCATAACTCCCTAAACAAAATCCAATGATAATCTCCTTCAAGAAACTCATAGCATGTTCTTATAACCTGTGCATACCTCAGGACATGTATCATCTGAATATAAGAAAAGACTACAAAACAAAATTACCATCTGTGCTCATTCAAAATAGATTTCATTGCATCTATATTCTACACAACTGGGATAATAACCAAAACTATACCTACTTCATATAAGCAAAGTGCAGAGTTCATTTCACTAATTTGACAAGAGTGTGGAGACAATGAAAGATGGAATGGAAATATTAGCTTCTTTACCTAACCACACCATATCAAAGAATAAAATTGAATTCACAAAGGCATCTACAGATTACTAAAAGAAACTAGATTCTAGAATGGAAAAAATTTATAATGAAGGTTATAACTCTAACCTCAAAATTGAGAGGAACCATCATCAGATTAAAGCTACAACATTAGGCTTCAGACTAGTCGCAATATTCTCAAATCTTCGTGCTAGCTGCACTTCATGAAGACTATGTTGAAAAGAGCCATTACCAAGTCCTTCCATTTTCTCCAAAATAGCCACTGTAGGATCTGTTCCAAACATGATTGTACGATATATAATCCTTGGTTCTATTGTATTCAGTCTATCCACAAACTAAAGAGGATCACCCCCATCATTATTTCCACCATCACTAAAAAATATAACCGTTGGATTCTTGACCACATCAGGATGACTGGATCCCTGATCAATTATCTCTTCTGCCAGTTTCATACCATAAGAGTAATTTGTTCCACCTGCTGCAACATATTGAAGAATCCTTTCCACTATATCTTTCTTCATCTCTTGCATTTCTAGAGAAAGTATTGTTGTATTTTCAAACAGAACCATAGATAAAGAATCATCATTAGTATGCTACACCAAGTAGTAATGAATCGAACAATAGCCTCATACACACAGCCCATCCTACAATTGTGTGGAGATATAATTTTGGCCATGGTTGGTTTGATATCAGGACTGGACATTGAAACAGACTTGTCAATAACAAAATCCACATGATGCGGTAAGTTCTTGGAATAGTCACAGACAAAAACATGACCATCTACAGTTATGTGACCTATAGAAGATGCCATTGAGGAAGTCCTTTTCACTGGAACATGCCATAATTTATCTGTGTAGTAAGACCTTTATGAACTAGCACCAAATTCATTATGCTCTTGTGACCTACAAAGATGGTTACATAGAGCAAACTCCTTGTGATCTTCTTCAATACAGGGATCTTGAAACCGCATTTGCTTCCAGTAAGTCTCATGGGTAAGCTCATCTTTAGGCATATACTCATTGGGGCCATATTTTTTTGTCTCATGCTAAGAGCCATCATAGATACGACTTGTGAAATTATAATTCATAGGATAGTAAATCAAATGAATGTGTCCCCGACCTTGTTCTTTACAATGCATGTTACACATCTCTGCCACACCAGATTCCCCCCAAATATATTTCCTACCCTCGATATAAAATTCTTCCTAATCTGATGCAAAATTGGCAGTCCTCATGTTCCCATGAACCATATTATGGTAAATAGAATGATTGATGTGTTGTTCTTTTAGAGAAGGAAGAATTTGATATCTGTGGATCTCCACCATAGGCTTGGATAAACCCAGGAAAACAATATTTTGTGCTAAGTTTAGTAATTTTTTAGGAACTATAGGTTTTATCCAATTATGGAGTGCATTGTTCAAACTTGGATGACTTCAATAATCACTGGTAATATTTTTTTGCTGCTTCCAAATTGAAGAAGAACCTACTCATTTGATAGCACGGGGCATTTCTTTTGTAATAGGCAAGATTCATATTTTGTAATAGGAAAAATCCTTACCTTTTGTTTTGTATTGTCACCTTCACTTATGCACCTCCATATAATCTCTTCTTCAAAGAAAACCAGGTTAGCTGACTTCCAAATTTTTACAATGATAAACCCTGATTCCATCCTAGCGATTGGATGAAATTTAACCTCTGCACCAGCAAAAAGTAGTTTAGTGCAAAAAGAATAAGCAGAAACATGGAACCGCACAACCCATATGGGTTGTTATCCAAAATTCACTAATATAACCAGTAAATATTTATTAATTCATAGTAAATCAATAAACTTACCATGAATTTTGTAAGGAAAGAAGGTGATGTTGACGCTAGAGGTGCAGAATTCATGGCCCGCGAGCCTCCAAGTTTTTTCCAATGTTGTTTTATCCATGGAAGCCATGGCAATTAAACAAAGAAATTGTAAACTCTCAACAGTGGTGAATATATAAACCAATCTCTTTAAGGGGTGTTACCAATATCCATATCCATAACCCACAAAACCCTCCTATGTTTGGTGCCAACGAACAGGCTATTTAGCCAGAACGATCAGGTTCAGCAGTGAATGTTTTCCTGTGAATGCTTCTGTCGAACACGGGTTCTTAAATGAAGGAATGATGCTTTTTACTCTTTCTATTTTGAGCGCCCGTGCAATGAAATACTGAAAGGTAAGTAGTTCATGGAGCCAGTCTCTCAAGTTTAGTTAATAATATGTGTCTATTCCTTCTTCGTAGTTGGTAGGAATGAATCATATCCCGTCAGGCTCGAAATCTATCTCAACCATGCTTGAAACTCAATTGGGATTTTCAGCTATCCACATTGAGGAGTGCCACACCACATACCAGTCATGGTCTGAATAACAAAGGAAGGGCATCTAGGCAAGCTATTTTAAAAGCCAAATAATAGTATAGATATTCCCCCTTACCATACCAAGGAATTCCCTACCTGGATCCAGGACACAGTTTTTATGTTCACCCTCATTCTAGGGAGAGAAGATGATGTTTCTATGGATGGTGCCATGCTATCCCTCATTGATTGGTATCATCGGGGCCCTACCCACTCTCTTCGGTATGTTGAAGTAATTGGTGGATGATGGTTCAGGAAAATAGGCCATTGGTCATGAATGCCGAGGTGGGTGGAGATGGCCGATGTCATAGAGGTGGGTGGAGAGCTATTTGGTACACTAGTTGGAGAGCTGCAAATGCAAATAGATATTTTTATTTCTTTATATATATATTTTTTATTTTTTTATTTTATTATATAAATTATATAGATTTTTTTTATTGTTATTATTTTATTAAATAAATTATATCTTTTTTTTTTATATTTTTTGTTTTATTTTTATTATTTTATTATACAAATTATGTTAATTGGCCATATATTATATTTTTTTAATAACTATCATATAAGTTGCTTAGTTTTATAAATGGAGTAGTTTACGAAGTTGACGATTTGGCTTGAAATCCGGTCGTCGTTGCCACTTCTCATCCAAATCATCGACTCCGATTGGTAACAAAATCTAATCAATACTCTTTGGGACCGTGACTGATGAGAGTCATAGATGAGGGCCCTACATCCCCTCAAGAACTAGCCATTTGAATGCACCTCCTGCACATAGACTTATGAAATGCATCCAATGCATGGCTAAAAAAACACGTCAACTTTGGATTTGTGGGCTGAAGGTATCATTCGACCTGTGCTCTACAATGACATCTACAACAAGTAAACCTTCTTGCAAATTTTAATCACTTCTTCTAATGTTTGATTGAGTCTTCCTTTGGAGCATGTGAGGAATGTCGATGTGAAAAAACCAGTGACCTTTGCAAATAGTGGCATTGCAAGAGGGTGCTCATGCTTTTCCCAGGCTAAAAGCTCAAAATGCATATGGTTATGAGAGCATAGGCTGGAGATGGTGATAATTCTGAATGTAAAGTGGAAGCAATAACTATGGTAGCATTGAAACCTATAAAACGCCATAACAACTGATCATTGATTGGATTCATGAACATGATCGGAGCAGCAAGAACCATACCTTTCAAGCACTCCGACTGGACAATGCGAGATCTTGAACTAGCCTATTGGTTACAAAAATAGGGTATCGAGTGCAAAAACAGGAGAGCAGGGGTCAAACAATACCTTTAGCCCATAGATCTGAAGTTGACGTGTTTTTTTTGCCATGCATTGGATACATTTGGTAAGTCTACGTGGAGGAGGAGCATTCGAATAATTGGTTCTCGAGGGGTCGATGTAGGGATATGATGCTTCTAGCTAGGTATAGATATGGTAATAGTTCTAGTGCCTAATTTGTAATTGGTGTGGAAACCTAATATTCCTTTGCAACACACTTAACTGGATTTTCTAATTCAATGGTGCAGAATGGATAAAGATGGTCAAGAGAAAATTTGTGCAAATGCCTTGTTGGCTCTCTAAATATCGAGGTACATGACACAAATTTTACTAATAGAAGGTAGACAATTTACAAAAATTATACTTCGTTGTCAAATATGCATTTTTCCATTGCACAATTAAAAATGACTAACATAAATGACTAATTCATATTCTTCTATGTGGTCATCTTTTATGTCGTGACTAAATTAGTTGTTTATGTTAGTCATTTTTAACTTTGTCACTTATTATCTAGTCATATTTGTTAACTGGTGACTAAATTAGTCGTTAATTTCAGTCGTTATAGTTGGGTCAATCAAAATTGCTCATATTTAGTAGTAAATCACTTGAAAAACCTGTGGTGACTAGAATTTTAAGTCACCTAGTAGCTATATCCTCATTTTGTACTAGTGGCTCACATGATCGACATCGAACAACGACCCCAAAGGTCAAATCATGCCTTCATGACTACGGTCAAAATGAGCGCCAAAATCAAATGACCATTAACGCAAACCCTAGAGACTGCACTAGACCATCACTTCTGCCATTAATACATCCATCGACAAAAACGTCACTTGCTCCACCTATAAATACCGAACCAAAACATGCTCATTTATAGTATTTTGAAGAGATAGAGCAATTCAACAAGCAAAAAATTGAGAACCTAGAACCTAAGAGAAAAGTTGACCTAGAAATCGACAAAATGGCACCAAAACAAACCAGAGCTGTAGAAAAGACAAAGGAACTGCAATCTACTAAAACCCCATTAGTGAGGAGGTTAAGAAACATAAATAATGCCAAGGTAAAAGCAACCTCATGGGCAAAAACATGGGCCAAAATCAAGGAATGGGACTATGTCGACAAGAAACTGATATAAGCACCAGAGTAGGTAAACCGCATCTCTATCATGAACTACATGAACACAGCATTCATGGCAAGTTTTGGATCACTTTTGGAGGAACAAAAGAAATGGCAATAAAATTCATTATCAGCCAGTACCACAATGGGAAATTCTACTTCAACAGACCAGTTGATATCTCTGGCGAAGTCATATATAAACTGACTGGTCTATCCATCCAAGGTGACCCAGTCCCTGTCAGCGTAAGAGAGGGGCCAGTAGAACGATTAACTGGAATGCCATCCGGGAAGAATTCAAAAGGGCTAATGATTAGCCAGATACAAGCCCAAACACCACAAATCATGGCCAAAATCATAGCAACAGGACTCACACCTATAGGTCGAGGAAGAAACCTAAAGCTGGATATGCTAGAATTAGGAGTCAGGAAAAGTATACATATGGTCTCAGTATGTTGCCGACATGCTCGAAATTATCTGTGAGAAATGCCAGGAGTCAGGTGGGATTATAAGGTTCTTGTCTTTGATAATATGGATAATGATGTACTACTTGTGCCCAGTCAGGGACAAGCAGTTCCAAGAACCAACAAAATTCCACATGTGGAGGTTCAAGCCATTTGTGCAGACTAGAACCATTAGATGAATTTTGGGGTCTAAAATGGGCCTCCTAAGGAAAATAATAAAATAATAGTTAAAACAATAAAATAATAGTTAAAATAATAAAATAATATTGATTAATTTTGGAGGAAGAAAGAAAAAAACTACTTTTTGTGTTCGTATTTTCGACATATCTCCCTGTGTTTTTATTCAAATTTTGATCGGGAGAGCTCCTTGGATATGGAATTTGATTCCGCATCTAACGAGTACCCGCACTACATACTTTTGACGGACCCCGCTACCCCAAAAACAAGAAATACCTAAAAAAAAGTGATGATGATGTCATCATCACATTTTTTCAGGTATTTCTTGTTTTTGGGGTAGTGGGGTCCATAAAAAGTATGCAGTGTGGGTACTCGTTGGATGAAAAATCAAATTCCGCATCCAACGAGCTCTCCCGATCAAAATTTGAGTAAACACAATGAGATATGTCGAAAATACGAACAAAAAAAGTAGTTTTTTTTAATAACAAATATGTCAATTCAACCATTATGGTTGACTTATTTTATTGAAATTCTATTGGTTCTTGAATTCCAACTCACAAAAACTTATTTTGGCACGTTTTATTATAAGGCCCATTTTAGACCCCAAATTTCCTCTAATGATTAAAAGAACTAGAAAATGGAAAAGTATTGTTGGAAAATTGGTTCCAACAACTGAAAGTTCAGACGACCAGATGCAGGGTGCCTCAAAACATCTTACGAAGTCTACCAAAAACAGCACACATCCAACTTAAACTTGACCACACCGTGGTTTGGTATATGCAGGTTGCAAAAGAAAAAGAAAAGACTCTCAACTATTATCCAACAATCAAAGAGATCTTTTGCGAACTAGCTTGACAATTTGACACAAAGTTGCCAATACCAGCAAAAGCCAAGGAAGTAAACCTAGCAATCGAAGAACCATTAATAGACTGGGAGAAGGAAGAATACTATGAACTCCGACTACACATCAGCACCTTCGTGTCAGAGGAAACACCAGCAGAGGACACCAATCAACTACAAATAACAATAATACCACCAACGGCCCAAAGGGGAAGTACACAGATAGAGCAACAGGTAACCAATATAGCTGAGAAAAGTGTCAGCCCAACTCAACAACAGGAGGCAGGGGAAAAATTATAGGAATACATTGAGTCCGACACTCTTGAATATGCCATAGCCAAAGACAAAATAAAAAAATCTAGAAAAAGAAATAGCAGCAACAAGAAAAAAGGAAACTGAGACAAAAGGGAAGGGGATGCACAAGCTGATCCTTTCAGAATCAAAAGATGAAGAGGAATTATTAGCTACCATTGTTGATATCATAGAAGACGTTGTAGCCAACAAATTTCCAGTCGAGACCCAGTTCAAACGATTTGTCAAAGCAAGAGCACAACAAGGTCGGCCGAAAAAGGTAAAAATTACAAACACCTCAACGGCTAAACATATTGTTGATTTAGTGTCTAGACCTCCTCCCGCATCTCTGACCCAGATCACATAAGAAGAAATTCCACAGCTACCCTCCATAAACCCAGTCGACATATGCAAAAATGCTATGTTGAAAACCCTAAAGGAGAGGTTTGACCAAGACAGATATTTCCAGGCATACATTGAAAAAATGTCTGAACTACTCACCTCTATCCAGAAGATCACCACCAAATTTCCTATGATCAAAGCTAGTGCATCAAGACATCTCATTCCCCCACAACCTAGACAAATACCCCAAAAACCTAGATTTGTGGGAATTATAAAGTCGACATTGGTGAAGAACCTTGATAAGACATCCCAAGTCATCACAAGTCGAACCTCATCCTGTATCCCTGTCGACATCCCACACCCTCCACTAGCTAATGAAACAGGAAGAGATGTGGAAGAAGAGAACCTAGAATAAATCAACCAGGTAATTGAAAACCTATTCTCTGACGTCCCAGAGGATTCACCACCACAAGTCGAGGACCCGACACCGACTTACCATATCCCTACCACACCAATTACACCCGACCATTCACCATAACCACCACCACTTCCCAATCCATAACTTGCACCTGAACCATTTGCGCCTGAACCACCTTTACCTGAACCATATGCACCTGAAACATCTGTATCTGAAACCTATACACAAAATGCCCTAGATACACATCAAGCTGTAGATCTCATCCAAGAAACCCAACCAGAAGTCCCACTGACCATTGTGGACTAGCAACCAAACAACCAACTACCAGAAAATCAACCACAGGAAAGTATAACCCTTGCAGATGCACAGGAACAACAATAAGCATAACAACATAAACAAAAAAGGAAAAGAGATAGAAATCAGAAGGACCACCAAAAAGAGTCACAGTCAGTAATGGTCCACATTAGCCAACTTGGGTTGACCATAGCAGTCGATGCAACAAAGTTGAAGGATGGAGAGTTGGGACAACTCTTAGTAACTCTGGCCACTGAAGCAAACACAAGAAGCCATATCAGACGCAAGGAGCTCGATGAAACTAAGAAGGATCAAGTTGAATTCATGTTAAAATGTAGAAACCTAACACAATATGTAATACCAAGACCGATGGAAGTCAACACTGACAAGCCACTAGAAAAATCATATCAACTGTTTGAGAGTGTGGTGTTGACCCTACAAATACATATGCAAAATACAAAGGAAGAGAAAAAAGAAGAGACATCTAGATTACTGATGCAGCAGTATACAGCCTTCTTGAAAGCTTACAAAGTGTTACAAGACCACATGGAAGAGTCTGTAATTATAGATGGGGTACTCCGGAACTGGCCTACTTATTATAGGCAAGTCTTTCAGTAGACCCGATAGACAACAACAAATTCAAGCGGTGGAAAAGAGAAAGAGCACTGAATAAGCACTAAGAAGCAAAATACAAGATCAAATCATGTTGGAGACAACCAAACTGCAGAGACTCGAGAGACAATCACACCAGTGCATGTAGCAGGCACTCCGGAGCTTAGAGAAATTAGACACCATCTGCCCACAGATGAAAAGGATTTTGGAGACAGCAGAAGAAAAATACCAATTCATGGGACCAAACATGGAAAGAATAGCAAACCTTTCCATTCAGGAGAAGATGTCAACGTTATTAAGCATTGCCACACTAACCATCGACATCCATAAAGTACTTCAAAGTTGGATATAATTCCAAAGTTAATTGTCCATTACAGTAGAATAAATCGTCGAAGTATGTGTACAGAAGTGACCAACCATCCAACTGCATAGCCCATGAAAGACAAATAAGAAAATAACTACCTCAGATAGTAGATAGTTTTGAGTACCTCCCCTATTTCTTCGGGATGAAGAAAGATTTTGTTCCTGGGGAAGATGTTGGAGGAGCTAGTCAGTAAGCCGACTAAGTTGATTAGCCGACTAATTAGAGATTAGGTCGGCCACATAAGGTCATGTTGGTTGACCGAACCGACAAGTAGTTATATGTAACTATTTGTAAATCATATATATTAGGCTATTGAGCCAGATGAGAACCTGGTTCAGTTCTACCTCTATGTTCTTGTCTTTTGTATCTGTTATGTCTGTATGCTTTAATGTGTATTATTTTTAACCCTCTATGATCTACGATATTACAACACTTTGCTTTTGCATACATCGATTGTACTCTACTTGCAATAGTTCTTAATTTAGGAATTAAAAACAATCTTTTTTTCTAAACAAATGGGATATATTTATATTCGTAAAATTTTAAAGTTACATCCAATCCTCTATCTAGTCTTCATTATGTGAGTCAGTGTATGAGTATGTAACATTTCAACATTAGATGTAATGTGGAAACAAGACTGTAACCTTATTATCTTTTGTAGCATTCATGATGACACATTTAGGTAAAGAATGAGAGCATTTTTTCCTTAAAGGCCAAATTTTAACCAAATATGTGAATTGAATAGATATTTCCCCTCCTACATAGTAGTGACCTTAATATCATTTGTAAACATTTATTTGTCTAGTTGCCCACTTGTAGGATTTTTATGATTAAAAATTTTAGTAGAGAGACGTCTTTTCAAGTTTTCATTATCTAAAGTGATGATACAGTCATATAGAATATTGTGTTGTCATATACACAATAATATATTTCATTTTTGTATTACTTCATCCCACTACATAAGATTGTCATTCTAATCAAACTTGTCATTCATCCTCTCAATTTTCCCTTTGTTGGAAACCTAGCATATATTTCTACGGAAAAAGAGTGTGTAAAAGTTTTTGTTTCCTTGAAAGCATGAGAACAACTTTGTAATATGGACCTTTCACTACATTGCAAAGAATTGTTCCAATGTCACTTGACAATTTCAATATTGAAGTCAATTTTAAAATTAGTTTTTGTTATTTATGGCTATCTCTTAGATGTCTTGAACTTAATGTAAATACAAAAGTGTGGGTAGATGATGTAGGGTTGAACTGTATATTTTTTATTTGAATATTTGAAATGTTGATACATTAATATTTATAATTGATTTTATTTCTCTTCTTCCATAATGTTTTTTGTATTCCTTTTCAAAATCATTTTTTATAAATAAGTCTTCCGAGACTAGGGAACTGGCCCTTTCCATATCTCCCAAACAAATATGACATTGTCTAGTATGAACTGGCCTTTGATGATGCTTGTTTGTTTAGGTCTAATAATATTAAGTAGGATGTACCTTAGTTGCAATGCAATTTCTTTCTAATATATTGTACAAAATGTTTGTTGAGATAGGTCATCAACTGGTGATCAGTTTACGACATCCATACTTGGGAATAGATTGAATAAGAAATATTTTGATATACTTACCCTACGATTATTCAAGGACAATTTCCTTGTACAATAAATGAATATCAACCCTAGAAAAATCTCATGTGGACTTACAAATCTTATACAGATGCCTATCAAGCCTGGGAGACTTATCATCTATCATTTCCATATAGTTTGTAGTTAGTTGGTCCAATATCAAACTTCAATCAAATAATATTTCATGATCATCAATATAAATTTACAGGGCCACCCAACAATTCCCCATTGACCTCTATCTTTGTATCTATCCTTTTTTTTATATCTAGGTTTTAGTCATACCTTTCTTTTGCATTTTTCTTTGCAATATTCTAGAGGTGCAAAACATCATAGCTATGTCCACAAATTTAATGTTTTAAGGTTCGTAATGCATGAAAAAATGAATGTTTTAGGTTTTTTTTTTATTAATTTAAATATGATCGTCGGTTGTCCAACATCTAAGGAGTGGAAGCTATTTTTGGATAGCATTCCAATCTAACAACACAGCCACACTTCTGACATCTAGCTATCGTCGGACTTCTGACTCCTCCAATAGATATCCAACGACAATTTCATAGAACCGACGGATAACATATAATGAAGATGAGGGGTCCTCTGTCTCATATTTAACAACAAATGGGTATAATACTTGCCTTATTTAATATTATATTATGTCTAAAAAAGCGACGAAAGGATTCAGAACGGGGTCGAAAAACCAACAACCAGGGCTGTCGAAAAATTGACAAAATATTGATATAATACTTCTCCAATATAGGATGAAGCTCTGTAGAAATGTCGATGGGGTTCGTGAAAGTGTCGAATAATCAACGAATTCCTACCAATGAAAAAAGAAAATGTTCTTGTCGAAAAACAGACACGTGTTTGTCGAATGTCAGACATTACATCTGTTGGATTTCAGGCTAAAACATTTTTTTGGTAAGTCGTGCTAGTTAAGTTTGTTGTGGCCGACTTAGTTAGTGAAAAATTCAAGTGGAAGATAAAGTATAAATACGAGTGATGTGATCCTCATTTGGACACACACACACACTTGTGTAATTCCAATAGGATATGTGTGTGTGTGTGTGTGTGTGTGTGTGTGTGTGTGTGTGTGTGTGTGTGTGTTTGTGTGTGTGAAAGGATAAGGAGCACTTGTTTGGGGTTTTTTCTTTGTACTTTTGATCATCTATATTGAGGAATTTTTGTTGGGTTATCTTCCCCTAGAGGGTTTCCCAGGATAAATTTGTGTCTATCTTGTGATTGTGTTTCTTTCAGTGATCTTGTATATGATATTTGTCTGAAATTGAATTGAATACTATTTTTATCTATCTTAGCATATTGAATATTAGCAGGACATATAGTCATATGCTAAAGTAATTCACTCTAGGGGTGGCTAAGCCCTAAAGGAGACTTATAGCACTGAGTGACCATTACTATCAATATATCACTTATTATAACTACATGACTTGATAAAACAAAATTTCATAGACATAATTGAATATATATTCTCATGGTGTACAGTCTATGAGAATCATTGATTTGATACATCACAAGACTCCAACCTTGATACAACACAACCTTCCAATATTAGTACAACATAAGAGCATAGTACATGCATCCACCTCAATACATGAGGAAATAGAAAGGACTTCATAAAACACATTTTACTGACTTGATACCACAAAAGTCTTGGATAATGACTCTTGACATTGTACAATCAACACTACCTCTCAGCGAGGGAGAGATTCTCTAATTTATCAGGAATTCCCTACCATACCAAGCTTACTTCGGAAGTATCTCAACATCGTTACTGGTCACATATTTGTTCACAAATTTGCAATCTACTCATCAATAGCTATGTACTAAAATTCTATTTTACATGACCATGACTTCAATGAAGTTAAAATTCATCTTAATGTCTTATATGATAAGACAATGTTTTTCATCAATCTTTACTAGTAACACCTAATAACTGTAGCCTCAAGTATTTCACCCTAGTAGGTGTAATCCCAAGCTACATTAATCCTTACCATGTAGTACTATCTGCAAGATACATTTATCTTATGTAGTACTAATTGCAATACACATAGATAATCCTAAGCTATATAATTGGTCTACAATTTATAAAAATACATTAAAGAACTTATTCTAATGTACCTCAAAGGTACTCAAACATATTCTTATCCACAATCATAAAAAATACAACAGGTCTTTAAGTACCTTTATAGACCAACCATCTACTTATACATAGAAGCATCATCTGGATCCGATCCAAAATGCAGCTTCTCTAAACTAGAAGCTATGGATTTCATATTCATTATATATACAACACTTTAGTTGTTTAATATCATGCAGAAATAAAGTCTTATCTTTTTTCAATATTCAACATTTATTAACTCCAATAATCTTATACCGTATGAAGAATTTCTTAGCGATCTTGCCATTCTCTTTCATGTTCTTCAAGGCTTGATCACTTTCATATTGTTTTCATATCATACTACCCCACATAGCCAATTGTATGTCTATCTAACCTTTCCAAGAGTTTTAACTGTTCCATGACAATTCATACTATAAATCTTCTAGAGTATCTAATAACCTTCAAGACTTTGACCATGTCTATGTTCATATGGATTCTCTCCACAAGGTATCACAACCCCTGGCTACCTGAGTCTTCTACCATGCATAACTAGTTTTTGTTTTTTTTTCAATGTTGCTACCTCTGAAGATACATCAAAATTCTCTCTTGAGTCTTCAACTAGAGGAGTTTTTTTCTACTATACCACGCTTGTTACAGGAAGAGGCTTAGTAAATATGCTGGAAATTATTATCATTCATGGATATGTAGAGGATTTACACAATTCCTTTCTGTACCATGTCTCAGATATAACTGACTAGGAACTTTGCAAAGATTTACTTCTTTACAATATGCTCTATCTGGAGAAGTATCTTTGATGTAATTGTTCTCAATCATTGTACTAGTTAGAATCCATATATTCATGAAACTTTCTTTCACTAACCGAGACATGTTTGAATTTGCATATACTTGTACTAAGTAGCTAACACAACACATGTTTGTTTTACATGTTTATGTATTGATTTTAAAGAATGTAACTAATCCTAAGGCCTATATAATTATATATAACATCTATGCAATCCTACAATTCTGAATAAGAATCAAAGTTAACTTCATGTCTGTGGTCATGGACTTATAGTCTAATGTTCTTGAATCATTTCAAGAAATCTAATGAACATTTTCCTCAATCAGAAGAAAATATTTATCTAAATATTTCTACAACTCTAAACTTTTAGAATCATCCAATATTATTACATATAGATTCCTTCTGAATATGAGTACCATACATGGTTTCTACATAGAAATAATTTAATTTAACCAGTTCCATTGGCTTTCTAGAAGCTAGAAAATCTGGCTTCCCCCCTGATCCAACTAGCACTCGATAGGTCTGCCTCGACATGTTCACTCGACAGGTTCACATTCAACAGGTCCACCTTGACATTTTCATTTGAAAGGTTCACGTCGACAGGTCCACCTCGACATACATCATACCAACATGCTCTGTGACAGTTGAACTTCTGAACTGTTCTAACTTCTTTTGTAATTGAACGTAACAAGTAGTCACCCAAGCATCTCAGTATCCTATATAAGCATGTACACTAATGTAATATACATCATTCTGATCCTCGGATGTAGGTGTGAGTCAAGCCAATGTGGACTTGAGGGAGGATGATGTGACCGCTCCATCCCAAGATCAAGCCACTGTCATTAATGGCCTTTAAGACCCTGTGAGATGTGGCCACTCCACAACTCAATAATAGGATGATGCAGTCTCATCGCATCTTGGGTGCCATTACTAATCCTCTTGGAAGCCTCACCTCGCACAAGCGCCATTCAATTGGGACGATGGCAACTATCACGGTCTTCTTGCTTTACTTTGTCGCTCCTCTTTTTTATGTCATTCACACTCTCCATGTTCATGATGCTCTCCATAGTCTCTCTACACACGAGGGTCACCACTCCGTGCCACAGGCTCCATTGATTTGTCTCTTTGCTACTCTGTTCCCTCATATTTCGCTCCATTATCTGATTTTTCCAGCCAAGAGCCTTGCTCAAGTCATTCTTCTCATTGCTCTACACAATACCACCCCCTAGCCATTCCTAGAAGACAAAGAGGAAATTCCCGCAGGGGACGAGGCCACCATGATGGGACAAAAGACCAAATTCCTCTCTCTTCTCAGGCCAATAACAACAGCTTTAACCTAGAAATTTTGGAGGAAGTGTAGAGAATTGTCTCTGATTAGGAGGATGGATTTTCTGGAGCACTCGGTGTAGCTGGACGAACTATGGAGCTCAGACAGAACTACTGGGTCTTTAAAAACCTGCTCACGTGCCTTGTCCTCAGATTCAACCCACTGGTTCCACCACACCCAGCCCCTCCTGTTCAACCCCCCTCAGCTCCCCAAGACACTGCACCACTGGGTCCTCACTAGAACTTGCCTCAAGCCTCTCCCTATCCACCTGATGCCTTGGCTCCCTCCACTACTCCACCACTATGATCCATCCCCCCTTTGCATATCGGACCCTCCCCCAGCCATGCGTGTAAGTTATCATCCAACCCAATTGTCTCAAAGAAGACCTCTCCTTTACCCACCAAAAACCCACCTACAGCATCAGAGAAGGAAGACTCCAGCTCTAGTGATGAGGAAATGGCAACATCTGGTGATAGTTCGGTGACATCTTTAGGCGATCCCACACAAATAGCATCTCCAGGTTACACTTGTATAATCACGAAGGAACTATGGCTTGGGAAGAAACCATGACCCATGGTCTTTATGGCTATGTGTACTTCTGTCTTCTTGCATGGTCTACATTTAGGTTCCTTACTAGCCACATGCCACTCATTTTTTAACCTGTTTGGTTTTTATTTTTTTATGTAATGTTCACTTGATGGATTTGGCCACATCCTCCTTGAAATTTGGAGGTTTTTTCTTTGTTTAATTGGAAGGCCTGCTTTCCCTCCAAGAGGGAGGGTCATTTTTTTATCTATTTTCCCTCCCAGAGGGAGGGCCTAGCTACACTTTGATACTCCATATTTGCTCGACCTGAGTAGGTTGGTCTGTAACTATGCCTGTACTACTATTTTCTCTTTTTTTAATAGAATAGATCTCAACTTACAAAAAAAAATTATATACATCCTTCTGATCAATAGAAATATGATTCCTCCATCTTTCATGGAGCAAAAGTAATAAATTGGTTCGAATTCTTGCATATTTTCTGTGCATATATTTATTTTCATCCTAGTGTGTTTCCTTATTAGTTGGTTCTTCTTATATGCTTCTTCCATTATATTAATCAACTCATTCAGTCGACTTTTGTCCCCAACATGCACCTGGGCATGACCTGGATCATTGGTATCATAGAAAGATCTTTTTCAGAGCTTAAGTTACATAAGCACAAGTTACATTGAAGTTATTTAAATTATGCATGTTCAAACACGGTCGCAAACCCAACAAAAAAAGAAGACACTTCCTTTGACTTCAAAAAAAATGGCCGAAGAAGAATACAATAAACATGCAACTCATGAGACAGAAAAACTCATTGAAAAATCATTAGCTCACGAGCAAACTAAAATGTTCGCCTAGTTTAGTGATATTCTCATGTGAGTCACTTATAACTATGGGGAATCCTTGACGTAACCTCACTACGATAAAATCATCTCCTTGAAATTGCAAATGAATATGAACATACCAAATCTTGTAGATAAGATTAACGCGAAATTCATCGACAATTGGGTACAACAACTGGAATCTTACTACGCGGTGAATCAACTCTCCAAAGAGAAAAATATCACCATTGCATCCTTAAAAATATCAACCTCTGTACATTGCTGGCGGGAGAATCTATCAACAAAGATGGAAAAAGAAGATGACCCCATAGAAACATGGGTAAAATTTGTTGAATATGTCCAAAACGAATTCTACCCCCCCAAGTATCTTGAACATTAGTATAAGAAGTGGCAACAACTAAGCAAATGGAAAGACCATTCCATACAGAGTTACACCGACTAGTTCTATCGAATCATGGCTAGTCTTGGTGTCTAAGAAGAAGAGAAATTGCTTGTCCTAAAGTACGTTGGCGGTTTATCCCCATACATTCAGCAATAGATGGAGTTTCCTATTGTCAATACGCTTGCGGATAAATTTAATTATGCTATCAACCTTGAAGCTAAACATAAAGGAAAAGAACATTTCACGAACAAGTCAACATGCTGAACATTCAACAAGAAGTCACCAGCCGACTCTGACAAGTTCAAGAATCCTTCTCAGCCGACTCTGCCAAAGCATTATCATCAAAAGAATAACTTTCAAAAAAACAAGAGGGATCACATCAAACAAACTCCTACTAGGAAATGGTGTGATTATCACAATTCAGCATGGCATGATGTGTTAGAATGCAAATCTTGAAAGACATTTTTTGGAAAAATTATCAACATCCAACTTGTCTGATAGAACCCTGGTAGAATTTGGTCCATCTATATCAATTCTCTTAGCTTTGATCTCGACCACTCCTATATCCTTGACTATCAATGATGAGGAGGAACGAGAGCGCCTTTTCCATACACAGATATGGGTTCATAAAATTCCATTACATCTGATTATGGATAATGGTAGCCAGAAGAACTTCATTTCTGAAGAACTTGTGAATAAATTAGGTATTGTCACCACTCCACATCCTCAGCCTTGCAATATCGGTTAGATAAATAATGGGAAGGAACTAAGGACCACCCAACAATGTTGACTCACCTACTTCATTAAGCCTTTTGAAGATGAATTACTATGTGACATGGCACCACGTTCCATAGTCCACGCCCTATTCAGTAAACCATACCTATGGGATCGACATGGTACATACCATTCAGGGCCTCAGAAGGAGATTTTCAAAATCCAGAATCAATGGTATGGCATACCAAAGCGACAATCCACATCAACGATTGCTATGATATCTACCAAAAAAACAAAGAAGCTTATGAATCAAGCTCAAAATTTGCCATTAATCATGATAAAGCCTCAACATTTCAGGAAGATTGCAAGAACAAGTCGACTCACTGACCAATGCAGCTCTCGACAACAAGAACATATCAATATCATTCTTGAAAAATACCAAAACATATTTCAAGCACACGACAGAGTTCCTCTGCATTGTCTAGCAAAACACTCCGTTGAACTTGTTCCTAGTTCTTCATTACCTAGTGCATCTATTTACAAAAGATCCATTCTTGAAAATGAATATATTCACAGACAGATCCAAGATTCAATCAAGAAGGTTCATATCTGCCCCATCTCCTCTTGTTGTGTAAGTCCAGTCATCTTAGTTCCAAATAAATATGGTACTTAGCACATGTTCATCGACTCTCTAGCTCTCAACAAAATTTCCGTGAAGAATTGATGAACTCATCAATAATATGAAAGTTGCTAAGTTCTTTATGAAACTTGACCTCAAGTCGGGATACCACCATATTCCAATCAAGCACACTGATGTATGGAAAACATATTTCAAGACCAAGGAAAGATTTTTTGAATGGTTATTCATACCTTTTAACTTAACCAATGCACCTGCAACCTTCATGAGATATATGGATGACCTTCTATGACCTTTCGTCAGTAAATGTGTCATTTTCTATCTAGATGTTATCTTGATTTTTAGTAGATCATGGGAACAACATGTCAAACAGCTTCGACACTCTCCAACAACATCGACTATATCAGAACATGGACAAATGCTCATTTGTGATGACCAGCATAAATTATTTTGGGTATGTAATTGACTTTACAGGCATTCATGTTGACTTAGAAAAACTACAGATCCTCAAATATTGGCCCATTCCTCAAAATATTCATGAACTATTAAGTTTTCTTGGTTTAGTGAATTTCTATTGATGATTAAACTTGGCTTCAGTCACATCGCATGGCCTTTGAATTAGTTGACGAAAATAAATGGGAAAACTGTCTTCAAGTGGACACCAACACAACAACGAGCTTTTCAAAAACTCAAAAACAATCATTTTACTGCACCAGTACTTGTGTTACCTTATTTGCATCAGCCCTTTGAGATTGAGATAGATGCATCATACTATGCCCTCGGTGCAGTGATCGCTCAATCAGATCACCCAATCACATTTCATTCTGCACTTTCAACGACATAGTTATAAGGTACTCAACGTATGAAAAATAACTATGCACCATTGTGAAAGCTCTCAACCAATGAAGACACTACATTCTTGTCAAGGAAATGGTCATCATCACTAACCATAAACCTTTGCAGTTCACTCTATCCTAGTCAAAACTATAGACAACTTGACAACTCAAGTGGATTAATTACCTCCAACAATTTAAGTTGGTAATTAAGTATCGGAAAGGAAAAGCCAATGCCGTAGTCAATTTTCTCATCATACCACCCATTAGTCTACTATCTATAGTGATAAGTATGCAGGGTTATGACACCACTACTTGGCCTCAATCGTATGGGGTAGACTATTATTTCTCTACAATTTATCGACAGCTTCTGACCGACAAGTTGTCTACTACCGAATACTTCATGAAGGACACCTCACTATAGAAGTTTGGAAAAATTTGTGTACAAACCGGTGAGTACCCATAGAAGCTCATTTGGGATGCCCACTATAGCAAGACTACAGGAAATTTTGGAGTCGCAAAAACACTTGTTATCTACCAAAAGTATTTTTACTAACCTTCACTTAAATATGACATAAACAAGTACATTCGATCATTCATGGTTTGTGCCATTTCTAAACTGTCGAATCGACGACAAGAACTGTACACACCTGTTCCAGCTCCTAGCCGACCATGGAAATCTATTTCTATGGACTACTTGACGGGATATCCTACTACCAAACATCATTATGACGTGATATTGGTAGTAGTTGATATATTTTCCAAGATGGCTATACTCATACCATGGAAGAAGACTACGACATCATAGCAAACTACTCATCTCTTCTTTGAACATGTGTGGAAACATTATGGCCTCCCAACGAAAATTATTTCCGATAGAGGTTCTATATTTGTTAGTACCTTTTGGAAAACTCTCTGGAAACAATTTGACACCAGACTTTCTTTGTCACCAGCCCTCCATCCGCAGATAGACGAAAAAATGGAAGTTGTAAATCGCTTAGTTGTACAAATGCTTTGCATGTACAACCACAAGCATCATCAAACATGGGATGACATCCTTCCATACAAATAACATAGCTACAATTGTTCTCAACACAGCTCTATAGGAAAGAGTCCATTTGAGATGTATTACGGATTTCAACCCTCGGCGCCTATTGACTTAATCAATTCCTTGACATAGTCAAACAACATTGAATTCAAAGGATGAGAAGTGGAGAAAGAATTGAAATTCACAAATCAAATATACACCATTCAGAAGCAAGCACAGGAAATGTTGCAACGAGCTAATGCAAAAACTAAGGTCCGACACGACAAGCATCATATTCCTCATTCATTCCTAATTGGGGATAAGATCTGGTTACATATAAATAAGGAGTGCTTCATTGGTCCATACAAAAATATTAAACCTTTGAGATATGGTCCATACAGTATCCTTAAACAGATTGGAGAAAACACTTTTCAGCTCGACATTCTTGCATGCCTTGGACTACATCTAATTCGACCATATCATGCACCATTGTTGGAACATAACAACTTGAAGATAGCAAAACTTGAACACATCCATCCAAATGTTCAAGAACCTATTCTTTACAACACCATTGTGGGATGACGCATACACCATACAAGGGTGAAATCCATTCCCTTGTTTCAAGTGGCTAAAGCTGGACAACTCCCCATGCAAGGAGAATGGTACTCTGCTACTGAAGTAACAAACAAGTTTCCCCACCTGAATGAATACACAATGGAGACCATTGTTTCTTAAGGAAGGAGGAATGATCCAACCAGCACCCAATAGGTTCTCCTTCGACAGGTCCTCCTCGACATGTGCACTTGACAAGTTCACCTTCGACAGGTCTGCCTCGACATGTTCATTCGAAAATTTTTCCTTGACATACAACATACCAACATGATCTGTGACGATTGAAATTCTAAACCATTATAACTTATTTTGTCACTAAATGTAATAAGTAGTCACCAAATCTTCTCACCATCCTATATAAGCATGTACACTAATGTAATATACATCCTTCTAATCAATAGAAATATGATTCCTCCATCTTTCATGGAGAACAAGTAATAAATTGATTCGAACTCTTACATATTGTCTATGTATATATTTCTTGTCGACCTAGTGTGTTTCCTTCTTTGTTGGTTCTTCTTATTTGCTTCCACCATAATAGTACTCGACTCATTCAGTCAACTGTTGTCCCTAGAGTGGACTTGGGAGCGGCCTGGATCACCCCCTCTCTATTAGAATTCTTGTGCCATTTAGATCTTCAAGCAATTAGTTCTGAATTATGATTGCAATAAAAGGATAATGAAGATACAAACTGAACAAAACAAAACACACAGAAAATGGATGAGTGTAGCTCAAGTAATTACAGTATTATTGTCATTAATTAAATCTGTTACAATAGTTTACATAATGGAAGAATTTGAATGCATTAGGGAGCAATTCGAATATACCAACTGGATCTGACTGTACCTAAGTAACTAGCTAACTCATCGTGTCTCAATCAATATTGGAGTCCAACAGATCAACTCCCAGATGTCCAACCAACTCATACAACCAGTAATAACTAGTTAACTCAGTGCAACTAAGTGTGGTAGGTGGGAAAAGTCGCCTACTCCACATGCAGCCATGCATTAGTCATGCATAACTAGCGCTAGCTAACTGATTGTGATCTAACTAAAAGCAACTAGAATCTAACTAAGACTAACTAGTTCCAACTCTAACTAACTGATGGAGGTTGGTGTCGTGACTCCGAGTGGCTCCTAAAATGTAGGGATTCGTCTAGGAGGCACCGAAACTAATGCATGCATATGTAGCAACTGGAAGTTAACCTCTAGCAGTGTTCCCCGCACTCTAGTAACTGGTACATCTGGCCCCATTATTCCAAGTGGACCCAATGGTACTAGTGGACCCAAATAATTAATTAAGGTTCCTAAGTTAGGCTAAATAATATATATAGAAAGTATGGTCAATGGAGGATTAATAATCCTAACACCCCCCCTGAATCCTAACTTGGACAATTGTGGGCCCTGGTAACAATACCATAGCTCACCCAAATACAGTCTACAAGATAGTAAAAAAATGTTTCTTAATACATTCGAGGAAATAAGGGAAAACCTCATGGGAACACCCCCCACCACCCTCAAAATAAGCAGAAATAGCAAAATGCAAGCTATATTTAGAATAAATAATCTTTCTCCTTAGAAAAATAACTTGAGCAAATACATTGCTGCAAATTTGCAGCTTTATGTAGCAGCATGGTCCATATGTGAACATCTCAATGTACTTCTTAATTAATGACTATGTTTGTCTCTTTTGGATGGTGAAGGTAGGAAAAGATCAAGCTTTTTATTTTGTGGGCCATGTAGCTAATCATTCGCCATCATCAAGTAGCATCAACCTGGAACTTTATTGCATCGCTTTGTACAGAGTGAATTTGTGAGAGATAGTGCAACATGTTCATTCTGATACCGAGACCTTGTTCTTCTTCTATCTTCTGGATGTCCAGCACCACTTCCAGCTGCATCAAGGACCTTTTGAGCCCATCTAGGCTTAGGCTTCTGACATGCTTCTGATTAGGAATGGATATTGGATTTGGATCCAGAATATCTTGAGATTTAGTCTCCATAACAAGATCATGCTAAATGTGATATTCTTCATCTGAATCTAAAACCTGTAGCACAAAATCATCATCAAAAATAGGTGGAGAAATAGTTATACCTTCCTGTGTTGTTGGAGGTGTTTCATACAACTGATCTTCTTCGAACTCGACACTCCTTTCAATGAAGCATCTTCATGTTGTAACCTCCATCAGTTTGTAATATTTTGCATCTTTTGCATATCCCAGTAGAATGCATTCACTACTTTGGGCTTGGAAGGCCTTCCTCTTGTCAAGTGATATCTTGGCCCAAGCTTTGGAACCAAAAACTCTCAGATGAGAGACATTGGGCTTATGCCCATGTAGTTCTTCAAATGGAGTGACCCCAACAACTAACTTGTGGGGTACTCTATTTTGCAAATGGTTTCCATAGATTTCTCATCCATGGTATCCCTGCCATCATAAATCTCTCCCCAAAATGGCTTGCAGTGTCTGCATTTCAAAGAATCTCAAATATTGTTGTTGTGAATTTCACCAGAAGTCAATCTTGATCCACCACTTCCCATCAATCACCAGTCTACACAACACTCCTCTCTGAATTTTACTATCTCCAAAAGGACTAAATCTCACTCAGCATAGACAATAATGCAACTTTCACCTATACAAAGCGATGCAACAGGAGGAAGTTTGAGGCACATCTTGTCTTAGCAACTTTCAACGACTCCAGCTTAAAGAATTGTCAAAAAAATGGCTTCAAGATGATGATGGTTTATGATGGATTCTAGGGTTTTTATTACATGATGGTTTATCAAAACTTTGGTTTATGAGTTTCCATGCATCAAATCAAAATGTTTATGAGGATTGGCTCTCGAATAAGTTCTATTAACATCAATCATCTTAATATAGATTTGAAAGGATTGTTAGGTGACCTACAATTTATAGTAGTGAATCCAAAGGGGATCAATAATAATAAGAAAGACCGTAGTGTTGCTAGTGATGGTATTTTACTTATGATACTTTACGAATTCTATCTTTTATACTGTACTGCTACTGATACTCAACTTATATAACCATTACTACACTTCACTAAGTATTACTAAATAGGGATAACTAGAACTACACTTCCACTGAACTTATACATTACCCCTATATTACTCATTTAGGCCTAAACTTTAGTATAAATTTCCCAATTTGTAATTACTTTTTTCCATTATATATTGCTTTATCTCTTACTGAACCTCTAGGAGAAGGAAACAACCACAAAACCCTGCCTCTCTTTCACAGCTTTACTAGAGGAACCACACCAGGCCCCCAGCTCGTTCCTTAACTCTCGGTCCTCTTAGTAGAACTAGTAGTGCTGCTTATGCTAGGTATTCTTAGAACTAGTAGTGCTATAGATTGACAACAGTGCTACCTATTAGTAGAACTAGTAGTGCTACAAATTGACTCCTTGAATGATATTTGGCTTCTTCATCCAAAGGAATCAAATACATTAATCCTCTATCCATTAGTCTTCTAGCCTTGAAATAATCAACCATATCATTGAATACAACAAAGTAGAAATGTCAGGAGGATTTGTTAACAGAAAAAAATAAAAATAAAAAATTTGCAAGTATTAAATGAGATACACAACTAAATTGACACCCCATCAAATATCAATTGATGGCTCATCTAACTTAAAAATTCTGGATCATTTTGAGAAGATTTGAAAATGTATCAGTTAATTGACGTCTTGCAATCACTTAACTTCAACTTTACTTGACAAATCAGTGCATCCTACATAACTAGCAGTAATATTGGCAATGCTATGAAACACCTTCAAAATACCTCTCTCTGCACTAGTTCTCTGGGAAGATGAGACCATCCACAGAAGCCAATCAAAATGACCATGACTTCCTTTACAATGATGGCATATACAGCTGCAGCCTTAATATTCTAAACAAGCAATCACATATCTCTGGTAGTAAGCATTCTACAAGGGAAGGGTAGTTGCACAGAAAATTGATTATTAAAATTTAGATAGATCCTGAAAAGTGCATGCCTCTCACTGTAACTGTTCAGGTATGTATAAGTGTATGGTTGTTCACTAGAGATATTTCTTAATAGTTTATACTTCACTTAAGCAACTAATAAAACAAAATTCATGAACCTAAAATTACACCAATGCACCAAAATAATTGTTAAAAGTCTCAATCTGGAAAATGCTTACTTCAAAGTTTTTCATAGAAAAAGGCATGCTACATTTATAGGTTGATATCAAAAAAAAAGTAGCATCATTAGAAACTACATACATTGGAATGCATGTTCCGCTGCATAGCACCGATTGTCATTATCTTCCAATCAATCAAGGGGTAACTTAAAATGCCAACAGTACATCTAAAAATGCTAATCATTACAATATGGGATTTAGCTAAGAAACCATATGTGGCTTCTTCATCCAAAGGAATCAAACACATTAATCCTCTAACCAGCAGTCTTCCAGCATTGAACTAATCAACCATATCATTGAATACAACAAAGTAGAAATGTCAAGAGCATTTGTTAACAGAAAAAAAAAAAAATGCAAGTGTTAAATGAGATACACAACTAAATTGACAAACCATCAAATATAAATTGATGGCTCATCTAACTTCAAAATTCTGGATCATTTTGAGAAGATCTGAAAATTTATCAATCAATTGACGTCTTGCAATCATTTCACTTCAACTTCACTTGACAAATCAATGCATCCTACATAACTAGCAGTGATATTGGCAATGCTGAGAAACACCTTCAAAATACCTCTCTCTACACTAGTTCTTCGGGAAGATGAGACCATCCAGAGAAGCCAATCAAAATGACCATGACTTCCTTTACAATGATGGCATATGCATCTGCAGCCTTAATATTCTAAAGAAGCAATCGCATATCTCTGTTAGTAAGCATTCTACAAGGGAAGGGTAGTTGCACAGAAAATTGATTATTAAAATTTAGATAGATCCTGAAAAGTGCATGGCTCTCACTGTAACTGTTCAGGTATGTAGAAGTGTATGGATGTTCACTGGAGCTGTTTCTTAATATTTTATACTTCACTTAAGAAACTAATTAAACAAAATTCATAAACCTAAAATTACACCAAAGCACCAAAATAATTGTTAAAAGTCTTAAGCTAGAAAATGCTTACTTCAAAGTTCTTCATAGGAAAAGGCATGCTACATTTATAGGTTGAGATAAAACAACAAGTAGAATCATTAGAAACTACATAGATTGGAATGCATGTTCCTATGCATAGCACTGATTGTCATTATCTACCAATCAATGAAGGGGTAACTTAAAATGCCAACAGTACATCTGGATATGCTAATCATTACAATATGGGATTTAGCTAAGAAACCATATGTGGATTCTTCATCCAAAGGCATCAAACACATTAATTCTCCAGCCATCAGTCTATGCGCGACGCAGTTGCTATGTAATCACCCAAAAAGGAAAAAGGGATTAAATTTTTTTTTCAGTGAATCTGAAATTCAATTATAAGCTTTACTTTTGCTTCAGATGGCGCTGGCATATTATTTCAAGTATTCGAATGCTCAAGGAATGGTAAAATGCGGAATGAAAAGTATCTTTTATTCTTAAATAAGAAAGGTGGATCTGGTCCCTAACAGAGAATCAAGGTGTAAGGGAAGTTCCCGAAGACATACAGTTGAAAACCAATGACAATTGAACTTCAACAAACCAGAACCCAAACCCTAATAAGAAGAAATAAATCAGTACAAATACGTCTAAACCTGGGTCTGAAATGCATCTAGAGGTTGTGAAGCTCAAGGTTGCATAACCAGAGCTACAGTATTTAACAGTTTTAGCTAGATGACCTAAATCGTGTAAATAGCCTTATTTCCGACTGTCACCAAGATAATATAATGGTTAAATGCAATCATCGTAGAAAGTACTGTGCCTGACCTTGTAGCTGTGTAATCCCCCAAAAAGGAAAAAGGGATCATAAGATTTTTTCACTGAAGCTGAAATTCAGTGATAAGTTGTACTTGTGCTTCTGATGGCCAAGTCATAATTGTTCAAGTATTCGAATGCTTGAGGAATGGTAAATGCAGAATGAAAATCAACTTTTATTCTCAAATAAGATAGTTGGGTTGGGTCAGGTGCCTAACAGAGAGTTAAACTGTAATGGAAGTTCTTGAAGACATATGGTTGAAAACCAATGACATTTTGACTTGAACAAACCAGAACCCAAGCCCAAATAATGCTGCATAGATTAGTACAAACCCATCTAAACCTAGGTCTGAAATGCACCGAGAAATTGTGAATCTCAAGATTGAATTGAATATCCACAGTTATAGTCTTTGATATGTTACTCATTTATGTCAGTTCAAAAAATGGATCCTTAATTTCCATCAAGAAGTATTTAGATGGGTATTTACTAATCTCCATATTCAATGCATCTTTAGACACACATACACATGGATCACCTCCACCCCATCCTGGGATTATGCATCAAATCATCCTCACCCAGGTCGTAGAATGCATCTATTGTCGAAGCCAAAACTTTCAAAATAAATTTAAAAAAGAGGGAATTCAATAGTACCAATGATTTTTTAAATCTAAAAAGTATAGAATACAAAATATTTTCTATAGTTTCACAGAGTACAAAAGAGTTTCTACAGTTTCGCAGAGCAAATTCAAAGAAAAAAATTTCAAAAAATATCAATGAAAGACAACCTTCCACAACCATTATCCCCATTAGCAAAAACACACTGATAAACAAACTTAAACCATACACTATATCCAATGGCATTCACCCAAAACCCAAATATAATTCAGCCAAAAAATGGATGCTTCAAACAATCATTATGCCTGAACAAAAAGAAAAATGTACACGATATTTAGGATTGCTTACAACGTGAATAAAATGATCATTATTCCTTACCTGTTCACCATACATTTCTGCACCCTGAGAGCTTTAGTAATCCTAATGATGGAGGGTCTATAAATTATACAGTACACAAACTTTAGCACTGATCAAGAAGAATATTCTAAGCACTTCCTCCATATACCCACATCATATATTCTCCTCAATCAATGTAGCCGTGATTGGAACCATGGCTTAGGATCTTAAATGCAAACGTGGGGATTGATCTATTTTCATCAATTCATTGATTCATGCTGAAGAAAAAGGTGGTCAGGAGATTTCAAAGTTTTTTAATAACACGTACCACCTAACCTCCCTCAAAACGCACCCACACTTAGATTCAGACGCTGAATTCAAATGAAGTGATCTCAACCATACTTTAAGAACAAGGAAATGGCATAGAAATGGTTATGAACGTGTAGAAATGATTATGAATGTTGTAATTAGGTTTCCATTTAAAATTTTGAATTTAACAAGACTTTACATTTAGGGATATTCCATAGATATTTTTGGATTTTGCAATTGGATTATGCGAGAGCAAACCCACAGTTTCATATCCCCCTCTAATATTTTGGCAGGTTTGTCCTATGTGTGAATTTGAAATATGCATATGTCAACAAGAAGGATGGACGATGGATCAAGGGCTTCGTTATACACCATTTAATGTATTATTTGCAACGTTGAGGTGTATATTGAACCCATGTTTAGATGGTTATGTGCTATACACAGTCTGTATTCAATTTAGCTGGCTGCCAACCCTGAGGTGTCTTTAATTAATATGCTCAATACGTCGTCTGGATTAATCCAGCCCTGCAATGTGGAGGTTTATATCAGCCCCGGGATTAGATGGATTCAATCTTGCCGTGAAAACTTGAGGTTTATATCAGACCTGGGTTTATATAGGTATGTTCTAGCATCCATATTCAATGCATCTAATATACCGTCTAGATTATATCTAGCTCAACAATCTTCAAATTTTCCATACACCCAATACAGGGTCTAGGTATGTCTAGATGCCCATATTCAATACACACAATCCACGTTCTAGGTATGTGCTAATGTCCATATTCAATACACCCAATATACGGTCTAGATTCAATCTTTCTCTGCAACCTCGAGGTGTATATCAGACTGGGGCTTAGAAAGGTATGTTCTAGGGTCCAGTATTCAGTCTAGATTCAATCTATCTCTTCAACCTTGGGTGTATATCAAACCTGCAATTATATGCCTTTGTAGTTGTGTTTATATTCATTCAACAAAATACACCATCTAGGCACAATACAACTTTCCAACTTCAAGTTGTATATGAGACCAGGTTTTAGATGGCCATGTGATCCTATCCATCTTCAATATACCATCTACATTTAGTGTACTATTTCATGGACATGCCCATATTAAAAGTTGATGGATCACCTCAGTCCCCCACCTTTACTCCACTCCTCTCAATTAAAGATGCAGATTTGGAACTTTTTCACTACAACTTTACCATATTCCAAATTAAGCAGTTTTAGGACTCTCTTAGGCCTGTTGTTTTTTCGTCAATGTTTTGTGTATCCACAGAGAATAGTTACAAATGTATTGTTTGAGATCTAATAACTTTGTTATTATATCATAATAATTATATGATATTGGGATCACCTAATAATGGAAACTGCTAAGATCACCTGATCTATGTCATATTGTTTACTTGTGAGCTTTACTTATCCTGTTACAATTTATGATAAATTATAAATTTCTAAACAATTTTGATTAAATTTGTGCACTCATGAAGAATATTTAGGGGAATCCTCACCAACCTATTGCTGTATGTTAATTCCTTGACAAACTATCTGAAATTTCCATAGTTTGAAAATTTGAAACAAAGTAGTGTCTGAAATTTCTGAGATATCAAAAGATTGAATCTCCAATGTTTCCCTTATTTTTGGATGCCTGCTATCGTATTGAGAAAACCTGACGGGGAAAAAAAAACACCAAACAAAACAATAATAGCAATACTAAATTTCTAGCAGCAATTCTTTAATACCCAATGTATGAGATAAAAATTACAGTGCAAAGAGATATAGTAGGACCACAGACAATGCACAAGCATTTAAGTGGAGAAACTCCACCAGCAATGAAAATCATTTTTATTAGAGAATATTAATGGTTATAGAGTTGCTTATCTCTGGTTTATTGTGAATCTATATGTTGTCATTGCATATAGAATGATGTGAATCTCCTTCAGAATCTTGGGATGTCCATCTCTCCTTATCTCTTTTTTTGTCAACATGGGTTGGCTACAGTAGCCAGTTGTGAACCTTTCAATCTTCTTGTCTCTTTTGCTCTGTTTTGGCTTCCTACATCTCTTGTTGTGAACCCTTCCTCTGCCTCCTTTTTGTATGGGGGTTTCCTCCTTCATCCCAAAAATTGTTCTCTAACTGTAGGTTTCTTGGGAAGGTGGTTCTTTCCATATGGTGTTCTTCCCCTATTTTTCCAATACACTATGGATCAGGCGTCCATATTTTTGGGGTTTTGTTCTTACAAAAATGGTAAACTATTGAGCCAAAAAAAACTTCTATTCCACATTCTACCTCTCTGTTTAGAGGTAAAATATTGTTTGAACACTTTGCATCTAGAGCATGATCACCTTGTGGCTCCACTACTTTCACTCCAAGTTGCTTACTTGTATTGACTAACCTCTTCACCTCATTTTCTTCCTTTTGATTTCCTTTATAAGCATTGATTAGGTATGGTTTTAATGTTTCTATCCCTGAGCATCCTGCACTCATGTTCTCTTTGAAGAAAATTGACATCTCAGTACCACAATTATGGACTAACAAAAACTACTTCACAAATATTGAGGGGCAGCACATCACATTCAAACTTGTGAATGTAATTGGCTAAAATGGAAAACTTGAATTTCCATTCGAACATCCTTTTGAAGCCATACCAATGGATCAGGTTCAGGGTGTTTATCAATTTGAAGCCCCAGTTGGTAGGGTTTAGGGTGTTTATCAATTTGCATCCACAACTTCTGGACCAATGCGGCCTCAGAAATGATGTTATTTTGGCTTCCCAAGTTAACAATGGAATTCACCACAAATTTCCTAATTTGAATCCTCATAGGGAAAAGAGTCTCTTGTTCTTTCGTGCTTGCCTTCTCCTTTCTTGGTTGTTGTGTCTTTGCTGGAGGCCAAGAATAAACCATGAGGGTTAACCTCTCATGTGCTTCATCTCCTCCTTCAATATGTTGTCCTTCCCTTTGGCTCAGCAAGCATCTTTGTTTCTTTAATTTAACTCCTGCTGAACCTTCCAAAATTCTTCTTCCCACTAATCTTTGTTGCAAGAATTGCAATGAGGCCTCCTGCTTCCCTTTGAATGCATAGTGTTGGAAGTATTCTTTCTTCCATATCTTCATTGTGGGGTTTCTTTCTTAGGGTTCCCATTTCTAGATGTCATTCTAGCTTATGTTCCCTAACCTCAATGAATAACGCCTTTTTGTTGGCATCACTTATTTAAAATAAACTAAGTTCTATTTGAGTATGGTAGTGAAGGCCTCCAAGATAATCCATTAGGACCCCCTAATTTTCTTGTGAAATATAATAATATTCAAAAGAATGGCTTGCCATAGGAATTCAGATATACAGTCTTGGAAATTTGTTCTTTGTGTTTGTCTGAAATAATGCCATTTGATCTGCTGCTCTTCCTCATATCCAATAGGACAGAAACAAATGTGTTACCTTCTAGACCTGCACTTGAAAATATTCAAGTCTAACAATAAAGATGCAAACATAAAGAAACTTGAAATTCCACCTATTGTCACCTCAGTGGACACTTCTCTCACTGTTCTTAGTTATAAGTCTAGAGAGACAACTAAAATAGTGGAAAATGTGAATATAATTCAAACCTCAACAAGTAACAACAAATGCAAACATATTTTTTCTTAACAAACAGACCCTTACACTCACTAAAATATTCTAATCCATGATAAACACCTAGATGTGACCATAAATATATCCTTAATCATATAGTTCCAAAACTTACACTGGAAAAAGGGAAACACAACCCTAATGACCCAAGACAGACTAAACATTGATAATGTGGAACTGTCAAGTCTACCCATGGAGAAGGATTTATGAATTAAAGCTGATAGTGGATTTTTTACATGCAATGGGATAGATAAGTAAGAAAGGATCCAGAGAAGCTACTTATCACAAGCATAAGGGAAGAGAGTAGTGGAGTATAATATTATTTTAGCCAGTAGTTAGTGTTATCATAAAGATAACAGACATTACAATCTCCAAATGCCATGAGTTGTCGTCATTTGCTCATGAACTCATAGAAAGTAGAGAAACACAGCCCAACCTCATGACTCAAGACATACCTAAGTTACCAAGATACAGATATAGATACAAATTCTCCAAAGTTTTCAAAACCCAGGATCTAGATCACAGAAAGAGATAACTCCATTGCACTCAATAGCATATATCTGATAAAAAATGAGAAAAAGCATGATAGCACATCTTAAGGCTGTCACAAAACTCATGGCCTCAAAAGATAGTAAGGCATAACTCCCTAAACAAAATCAAATGAGAATCTCTTTCAAGAAACTCATAGCATGTTCTTATAACCTGTGCATACCTCAGGACATGTATCATCTAAATATAAGAAAAAACTACAAAACAAAATTACCATCTGTGCTCATTCAAAATATATTTCATTGTGTCTATATTCTACGCAACTGGGATAATAACCAAAACTCTACCTACTTCATATAATCAAAGTGCAGAGTTCGTTTCACCAATTTGACAAGAGTGTGGAGACAATCAAAGATGGAATGGAAATATTAGCTGCTTTACCTAACCACAACATATCAAAGGATAAAATTGAATTCACAAAGGCCTCTGCAAATTACTAAAAGCAACTAGATTCTAGAATGGAAAAGTTCTATAATGAAGGTTATAACTCTGACCTCAAAATTGAGAGGAACCATCATCAGATTAAAGCTACAACATTAGGCTTCAGACTAGTTGCTATATTCTCAAAGATTCGTGCTAGCTACACTTCATCAAGACTATGTTGAAAAGAGCCATTACCAAGTCTTGCCATTCTCTCCAAAATAGCCACTATAGGATCTATTCCAAACATGATTGTATGATATATAATCCTTGGTTCTAATGTATTCAGTCTATCCACAAACTGAAGAGGATCACCCCCATCATTATTTCCACCATCACTCAAAAATATAACCGTTGGCTTCTTGACCACATCGGGATGACTGGATCCCCGATCAATTATCTCTTCTGCCAGTTTCATACCAAAAGAGTAATTTGTTCCACCTGCTGCAACATATTGAAGAATCCTGTCCACTATATCTTTCTTCATCTCTTGCATTTCTATAGAAAGTATTGTTGTATTTTCAAATAAAACCATAGATAAAGAATCATCATTAGTAGTTCTACACCGAGTAGTAATGAATCGAACAATAGCCTCATACACACAGCCCATCCTACAATTGTGTCGAGATATAAATTTGGCCATGGTTGGTTTGATATCAGGACTGGACATTGAAATAGACTTGTCAATAACAAAAACCACATGATGTGGTAAGTTCTTGGAATAGTCACAAACAAAAACATGACCATATGTAGTTATGTGACCTATAGAAGATGCCATTGAGGCAGTCCTTTTCACTGGAACATGCTATAATTTATCTGTGTAGTAATACCTTTACGAACTAGCACCAAATTCATTATGCTCTTGTAACCTACAAATATGGTTACATAGAGCAAACTCCTTGTGATCTTCTTCGATACAGGGATCTTGAAACCGCATTTGCTTCTAGTAAGTCTCATGGGTAAGCTCATCTTTAGGCATATACTCATTGGGGCCATATTTTCTTGTCTCATGCTGACAGCCATCATAGATATGACTTGTGAAATTATAATTCATAGGATAGTAAATCAAATGAATGTGTCCCCGACCTTGTTCTTTACAATGCATGTTACACATCTCTGCCACACCAGATTCCCCCCAAATATATTTCCTACCCTCGATATCAAATTCTTCCTGATATGATGCAAAATTGGCAGTCCTCATGTTCCCATGAACTTTATTATGGGAAATAGAATGATTGATGGGTCGTTGCTTTAGAGCAGGAAGAATTTGATGTCTGTGGATCTCTAGCATATGCTTGGATAAACCTAGGAAAACAATATTTTGTGCTAAGTTTAGTAATTTTTTAGGAACTATAGGTTTTATCCAATTATGGAGTGCATTGTTCAAACTTGGATGACTTCAATAATCCCTGGTAATATTTTTTTGCTACTTCCAAATTGAAGAAGAACCTACTCATTTGATAGCACGGGGCGTTTCTTTTGTAATAGGAAAGATCCATATTTTGGAATAGGAAAAATCCTTACCTTTTGTTTTGTATTGTCACCTTCACTTGTGCACCTCAATATAATCTCTTCTTCAAAGAAAACTAGGTTAGCCTACTTCCCAGTTTTTACAATGATAAACCATGATTCCATCCTAGCGACTGGATGAAATTTAACCTCTGCACCAGCAAAAAGTAGTTTAGTGCAAAAATAATAAGCAGAAAAATGGAACCGCACAACACATATGGGTTGTTATCCAAAATTCACTAATATAACCAGTAAATATTTATTAATTCACAGTAAATTAGTAAACTTACCATGAATTTTGTAAGGAAAGAAGGTGATGTTGACACCAGAGGTGCAGAATTCGTGGCCCGCAAGCCTCCAAGTTATTTCCAATGTTGTTTTATCCATGGCAGCTATGGCAATTAAACAAAGAAATTGTAAACTCTCAACAGTGGTGAATATCCAAACCAATCTCTTCAAAGGGTGTTACCAATAGCCATATCCATAACCCACAAAACCCTCCTATGTTTGGTGCCAACGAATAGGCTATTTATCCAGAACGAGCAGGTTGAGCAGTGAATGTTTTCCTGTGAATGCTTCTGTCGAACACGGGTTCTTAAATGATGGAATGATGCTTTTTACTCTTTCTATTTTGAGCGCCCGTGTAATGAAATACTGAAAGGTAAGTAGTTCATGGATCCATTTTCTCAAGGTTAGTTAATAATATGTGTCTACTCCTTCTTAGCAGTTGGTAGGAATGAATCATATCTGGTTGGGCTCGAAATCTATCTCAACCATGCTTGAAACTCAATTGGAATTTTCAGCTATCCACATTGAGGAGTGCCACACCACATACCAGTCATGGTCTGAATAACAAAGGAAGGACGTCTGGGCAAGCTATTTTAAAATCCAAATAATAGTATAGATATGCCCCCTTACCATACCAAAGAATTCCCTACCTGGATCCAGGACACAGTTTTTATGTTCACCCTCATTCTAGGGAGAGAAGATGATGTTTCTATGGATGGTGCCATGCTGGCCCTCATTGATTGGTATCATCGGGGCCCTACCCACTCTCTTCGTTATGTTGAAGTAATTGGTGGATGATGGTTCAGGAAAATAGTCCATTGGCCATGAATGATAAGGTGGGTGGAGATGGCTGATGTCGTAGAGGTGGGTGGAGAGCTATTTGGTACACTAGTTGGAGAGCTACAAATGCAAATAGATATTTTTATTTCTTTATATATATATTTTATTTTTTTTATTTTATTATATAAATTATATAGATTTTTTTGTTATTTTTTTATAATTATTTTATTATATAAACTATATAGGTTTTTTTTATTGTTATTATTTTATTAAATAAATTATATCTTTTTGTTTTTTTTATATTTTTTGTTTTATTTTTATTTTTTTATTATACAAATTATGTTAATTGGCTATATATTATATTTTTTTAATAACTATCATATAAGTTGTTTAGTTTTATAAATGGAGTAGTTTACGAAGTTGACGATTTGGCTTGAAATCCGGTCGCCGTTGCCATTTCTCATCGAAATCATCAACTCCGATTGGTACCAAAACCTAATCAATACTCTTTGGGACGGTGACTGATGGCAATCATAGATGAGGGCCCTACATCCCCTCAAGAACTAGCCATTTGAATGTGCCTCCTGCACATAGACTTACGAAATGCATCCAATGCATGGCTAAAAAAACACATCAACTTTGGATTTGTGGGCTGAAGGTATCGTTTGACCTATTCTCTACAATGACATCTACAACAAGTAAACCTTATTGCAAAGTTTAATCACTTCTTCTAATGTTTGCTTGAGTTTTCCTTTGGAGCATGTGAGGAATGTCGATGTGAAAAAACCAGTGACCTTTGCAAATAGTGGCATTCCAAGAGGGTGCTCATGCTTTTCCCAAGCTAAAAGCTCAAAATGAATATGGTTATGAGATCATAGACTGGATATGGTGATAATTCCAAATGTAAAGTTGAAGCAATAACTATGGTAGCATTGAAACCTATAAAATGCCATAACAACTGATAATTGATTGGAGTCATGAACATGATCGGAGCAGCAAGAACCATACCTTTGAAGCACTCCGACTGGTCACTACGAGATCTTGAAATAGCCTATTGTTTGCAAAAATAGGGTATCGAGTGCAAAAACAGGAGAGCGGGGGTCAAATGATACCTTTAGCCCACAGATCCGAAGTTGACGTGTTTTTTTTGCCATGCACTGGATATATTTGGTAAGTCTATGTGGAGGAGGAGCATTCGAATAATTGGTTCTTGAGTGATAGATGTAGGGATATGATGCTTCTAGCTAGGTATTGATATGGTACTAGTTCTAGTGCCTAATTTGTAATTGGTGTGGAAACCTAATATTCCTTTGGAACACACTTAACTAGGTTTGCTAATTCAATGGTGCAGAACGGATAAAGATGGTCAAGAGAAAATTTGTGCAAATGCTTTGTTGGCCCTCTGAATATCGATGTGCATGACACAAATTTTACTAATAGAAGGTAGACAATTTACAAAATTTATACTTCATTGTTAAATATGCATTTTTCCATGACACAATTAAAAATGACTAACATAAATGACTAATTCATATTCTTCTATCTATTCATTTTTTATGTCATGACTAAATTAGTCGTTTATGTTAGTCATTTTTAACTTTGTCACTTATTATCTAGTCATATTTGTTAACTGGTGACTAAATTAGTCGTTTATGTTAGTCATTTTTAACTTTGTCACTTATTATCTAGTCATATTTGTTAACTGGTGACTAAATTAGTCGTTAATTTTAGTCGTTATAGTTGGGTCAATCAAAATTGCTCATATTTAGTAGTAAATCACTTGAAAAACCTGTGGTGACTAGAATTTTTAGTCACCTAGTAGCTAATTTCTCATTTTGTACTAGTGGCTCACATGATTGACATCGACCAACGACCCCGAAGGTCAAATCATGCCTTCATGACTACGGTCAAAACGAGCGCCAAAATCAAATGACCATTAACGCAAACCCTAGAGACCACACTGGACCATCACTTCCACCATTAATACATCCATCGACAGAAACGTCACTTGCTCCACCTATAAATACTGAACCAAAACATGCTCATTTACAGTATTTTGAAGAGATAGAGCAATTCAACAAGCAGAAAATTGAGAACCTAGAACCTAAGAGAAAAGTTGACCTAGAAATCGACAAAATGGCACCAAAACAAACCAGAGCCATAGCAAAGACAAAGGAACTACAATCTACTGAAACCCCATTAATGAGGAGGTTAAGAAACTTAAATAATGCCAAGGTAAAAGCAACCTCATGGGCAAAAACATGGGCCGAAATCAAGGAATGGGACTATGTCAACAAGAAACTGATACAAGCACCAGAGAAGGTAAACCACAGCTCCATCATGAACTACATGAACACAGCATTCATGGCAAGTTTTGGATCACTTTTGGAGGAACAAAAGAAATGGCAATAAAATTCATTATCTGCTGGTACCACAATGGGAAATTCTACTTCAACAGACCAGTTGATATCTCTGGCGAAGTCATATATAAACTGACTGGTCTATCCATCCAAGGTGACCCATTCCCTGTCAGCATAAGAGAGGGGCCAGTAGAATGATTAACTGGAATGCCATCTGGGAAGAATTAAAAAGGGCTAATCATTAGCCAGATACAAGCCCGAACACCACAAATCATGGCCAAAATCATAGCAATAGGACTCACACCTCTAGGTCGAGGAAGAAACCTAAAGCTAGATATGCTATAGGTAGGAGTCAGGAAAAGTATATATATGGGCTCAGTATGTCGCCGACATGCTCGAAACTATCTGTGATAAATGCCAGGAGTTGGGCAGGATTATAAGGTTCTTGTCTTTGATAATCTGGATAATGATGTACTACTTGTGCCCAGTCAGGGACAAGCAATTCCAAGAACCAACAAAATTCCACATGTGGAGGTTCAAGCCATTTGTGCAGACTGGAACATTAAAAGAACTAGAAAATGGAAAAGTATTTTTGGAAAATTGGTTCCAACAACTGAAAGTTTAGACGGGTAGATGGAGGGTGCCTCAAAGCATCTGACGAAGTCTGCCAAAAATAGCACACATCCAACTTAAAATCGACCACACCATGGTTTGGTATATGCAGGGTGAAAAAGCAAAAGCAAATACTCTCGACTATTATCCAACAATCAATGGGATCTTTTGCGATCTAGCTTGACAATTCAGCACAAAGTTTCCAATACCAGCAAAAGCCAAGGAAGTAAACCTAGCAATTGAAGAACCATTAATAGACTGGGAGAAGGAAGAATACTATGAACTCTGACTGCACATCAGCCCCTTCGTGTCAGAGGAAACACCAGCAGAGGATACCAATTGACTACAAATAACAATCATACCACCAACGGCCCAAAGGGGAAGTACACAGATAGAGCAGCAGGTAACCAATCCAGCTGAGAAAAGTGTCAGCCCAGCTCAACAACAGGATGGAGGGGAAGAATTATAGGAAGACATTGAGTGCGACAATCTTGAATATGCCATAGCCAAAGACAAAATAAAAAAAGCTATAAAAAGAAATAGCAGCAACAAGAAAAAAGGAAACTGAGACAAAAGGGAAAGGGAGGCACAATTTGATCCTTTCAGAATCAGAAGATGAATATGAATTATTAGCTACCATTGTTGACATCATAGAAGATGTTGTAGCGAAAAAAGTTCCAGTTGAGACCCAGTTCAAACAATTTGTCGAAGCAAGAGCACAACAAGGTCGGTCGAAAAAGGTAAAAGGTACAAACACCTCAACGGCTAAACATATTGTTGATTTAGTGTCTGCACCTCCTCCCGCATCTCTGACCGAGATCACATAGGAATAAATTCCACAACTACCCTCCATAAGCACAGTCGACATATGAAAAAATTCTATGTTGAAAACCCTAAAAGAGAGGTTTGACCAAGACAGATATTTCCAGGCATACATTGAAAAATTGCCTGAACTACTCACCTCTATCCATAAGATCACCACCAAATGTCCTATGATCAAAGATAGTGCCTCAAGACAGCTCATTCCCCCACAACCTAGATAAATACCCCAGAAACCTAGATTTGTGGGAATTATAAAGTCAACATTGGTGAGGAACCCTGATAAGACATCCCAAGTCGTCACAAGTCGAAGCTTGTCCTTTATCCCTGCTAACATCCCACACCCTGCACTAGCCAATGAACTAGGAAGAGATGTGGAAGAAGAGAACCTAGAAGAAATCAACCAGGTAATTGAAAAGCTATTCTCTGATGTCCCAGAGGATTCACCACCACAAGTAGAGGACCTGACACCAACTTACCATATCCCTACCACACCAATTACACCCGACCATCCACCATCACCACCACCACTTCCCAATCCAGAACTTGCACATGAACCATTTCCGCCTAAACCACCTTTACCCGAACCATCTGCACCTGAAACATTTGTATCTGAAACCTCTACACAAAATGCCCCAGATACACATCAAGTTGTAAAGATCAGCCAAGAAACCCAACCAGAAGTCCCACTGACCATTGCAGACCAGCAACCAAACAACCAACTACCAGAAAATCAACCACAGGAAAGTCTAACCCTTGCAGATGCACAGCCACAACAACAAGCATAACAACATAAACAAAAAATGAAAAGGGACAAAAATCAGAAGGACCACCAAAAAGAGTCACAGTCAGTAATGGTCCACATTAGACAACTTGGGTTGACCATAGCAGTCAACGCAACAAAGCTGAAGGATGGAGAGTTGGGACAACTCTTAGTAACTCTGGCCATTGAAGCAAAAACAAGAAGCCATATCAGATGCAAGGAGCTCGATGAAATTGAGAAGGATCAAGTTGAATTCATGTTAAAATGCAGAAACGTAACACAATATGTAATACCAGGACTGATGGAAGTCAACACCGACAAGCCACTTGAAAAAGCATATCAACTGTTTGAGAGTGTGGTGTTGACCCTACAAATACATATGCAAAATACAAAGGAAGAGCAAAAAGAAGATACATCTAGATTACTGATGCAGCAGTATACAGCCTTCTCAGAAGCTTACAAAGTGTTACAAGATCACATGGAAGAGTCTGTAATTATAGAAGGGGAACTCCGGGACTGGCCTACTTATTATAGGAAAGTCTTTCAGTAGAGCCGATAGACAACAACAAATTCAAGCATTGGAAAAGAGAAAGAGCACTGAAGAAGCACTAAGAAGCAAAATCCAAGATCAAATCATGCTGGAGACAACCAAACTACAGAGACTCGAGAGACAAGCACACCAGTGCATGCAGCAGGCACTCCGAAGATTAGATAAATTATACACCATCTGCCCGCAGATGAAAAGGATTTTGGAGACAGCAGAAGAAAAAGACTAATTCATGGGACCCGACATGGAAAAAATAGTAAACCTTTCCATTCAGGAGAAGATGTCGACGTTATCAAGCATTACCACACTAACCATCGACATCCATAAAGTACTTCAAAGTTGGATAGAATTCCAACATTAACTGGCCATCACAGTAGAAGCAATCATCGAAGTATGTGTACAGAAGCGACCAACCATCCAACTGCATAGCCCATGAAAGACAAATAAGAAAATAACTACCTCAGACAGTACATAGTTTTGAGTACCTCCTCTATTTCTTCGGGATGAAGAAATATTTTGTTCCTGGGGAAGATGTTGGAGGAGCTAGTCGGTAAGCTGACTAAGTCAATTAGCTGACTAATTAGAGATTAGGTCGTCCACATAAGGTCATGTCGGTTGACCGAACCGACAAGTAGTTATATGTAACTGTTTGTAAATTATCATATATATTAGGCTATTGAGCCAGATGAGAACCCGGTTCAGTTCTACCTCTATGTTCTTGTCTTTTGTATCTGTTATGTATGTATGCTTTAATGTGTATTATTTGTAACCCTCTATGATCTACGATCTTACAACACTTTTCTTTTGCATACATCGATTGTACTCTACTTGCAATAGTTCTTAATTTAGGCATTAAAAACAATCTTTTTTTCTAAACAAATGGGATATATTTATATTTGTAAAATTTTAAAGTTACATCCAATCCTCTATGTAGTCTTCATTATGTGAGTCAGTGTATGAGTATGTAATATTTCAACATTAGATGTAATGTGGAAAAAAGACTGCAACCTTATTATCTTTTGTAGCATTCATGATGACACATTTAGGTAAAGAATGAGAGCATTTTTTCCTTAAAGGCCAAATTTTAACCAAATATGTGAATTGAATAGATATTTCCCCTCCTACATAGTAGTGACCTTAATATCATTTGTAAACATTTATTAGTCTAGTTCCCCACTTGTAGGATTTTTATGATTAAAAATTTTAGTAGAGAGACGTCTTTTCAAGTTTTCATTATCTAAAGTGATGATACAGTCATATAGAATAATGTGTTGTCATATACACAATAATATATTTCATTTTTGTCTTATTTCATTCCCCTACATAAGATTGTCATTCCAATAAAACCTGTCATTCATCCTCTCAATTTTTCCTTTGTTGGAAACCTAGCATATATTTCTACGGAAAAAGAGTGTGTAAAAGTTTTTGTTTCCTTGAAAGCATGAGAACAACTTTGTAATATGGACCTTTCACTACATTGCAAAGAATTGTTCCGATGTCACTTGACAATTTCAATATCGAAGTCAATTTTTAAATTAGTTTTTGTTATTTATGGCTATGTCTTAGATGGCTTGAACTTAATGTAAATACAAAAGTGTGGGTAGATGATGTAGGGTTGAACTGTATATCTTTTATTTGAATATTTGAAATGTTGATACATTAATATTTACAATTGATTTTATTTCTCTTCTTCCATAATGTTTTTTGTATTCCTTTTCAAAATCATTTTTTATAAAAAAGTCTTCCGGGACTAGGGAACTGACCCTTTCCATATCTCCCAAACAAATATGACATTGTCTAGTATGAACTGGCCTTTGATGATGCTTGTTTGTTTAGGTCTAATAATATTAAGTAGGATGTACCTTAGTTGCAATGCAAGTTCTTTCTAATATATTGTACAAAATGTTTGTTGAGATAGGTCATCAACTGGTGATCAGTTTACGACATCCATACTTGGGAATAGATTGAATAAGAAATATTTTGATATACTTACCCTACGATTATTCAAGGACAATTTCCTTGTACAATAAATGAATATCAATCCTAGAAAATTTTCATGTGCACTTACAAATCTTATACAGATGCCTATCAATCCTGGGAGACTTATCATCTATCATTTCCATCTAGTTTGTAGCTAGTTGGTCCAATATCAAACTTCAATCAAATAATATTTCATGTTCATCAATATAAATTTACAGGGCCACCGAACAATTCCCCATTGACCTCTATCTTTGTATCTATCCTTTTTTTTATATCTAGGTTTTAGTCATACCTTTCTTTTGCATTTTTCTTTGCAATATTCTAGAGGTGCAAAACATCATAGCTATGTCCACAAATTTAATGTTTTAAGGTTCATAATGCATGAAAAAATGAATGTTTTAGGTTTTTTTTATTAATTTAAATATGATCGTCGGTTGTCCAACATCTAAGGAGTGGAAGCTATTGTTGTATAGCATTCCAATCTGATGACACAGCCACACTTTTGACATCTATTTATCGTCGGACTTCTGACTCCTCCGATAGATATCCAACGAAAATTTTGTAGAACCGACGGCTAACATATAATGAAGATGAGGGGTCCTCTGTCCCATATTCAACAACAAATGGGTATAATACTTGCCTTATTTAATATTATATTATGTCTAAAAAAGTGACGAAAGGATTCAGAACGGGGTCGAAAAACCAACAACCAGGGCCATCGAAAAATTGACAAAATATTGATATAATACTTCTCCAATATAGGATGAAGCTCTATCGAAATGTCAATGGGGTTCGTGAAGGTGTCGAATAACCGACGAATTCCCACCAATAAAAAAAGCAAATGTTGTTGTTGAAAGATAGACACGTGTTTGTCAAATGTCAGACATTACATCTGTTGGATTTCAGGCTAAAAAGTTTTTGTGGTAAGTCGTCCTAGTTAAGTTTGTTGTGGCTGACTTAGTTAGTGAAAAATTCAAGTGGAAGATAAAGTATAAATAGGAGTGATGTGATCCTCATTTGGACACACACAAAAACTTGTGTAATTCCAATAGGATATATATATATATAAGGAGCACTAGTTTGGGATTTTTTCTTTGTACTTTTGATCATCTATATTGAGGAATTTTTGTTGGGTTATCTTCCCCTAGAGGGTTTCCCAGGATAAATTTGTGTCTATCTTGTGATTGTGTTTCTTTCAATGATCTTGTATATGATATTGATGTGAAATTGAATTGAATACTATTTTTATCTATCTTAGCATATTGAATATTAACAGGCCATATAGTCATATGCTAAAGTAATTCACTCTAGGGGTGGCTAAGCCCTAAAGGAGACTTATAGCACTGAGTGCCCATTACTATCAATATATCACTTATTATAACTACATGACTTGATAAAACAAAATTTCATATACATAATTGAATATCTATTCTCATGGTGTACAGTCTATGAGAATCATTGATTTGATACATCATAAGACTCCAACCTTGATACAACACAAGCTTCCAATATTAGTACAACATAAGAGCATAGTACATGCATCCACCTCAATACATGAGGAAATAGAAAGGACTTCATAAAACACATTTTACTGACTTGATAGCACAAAAGTCTTGGAGAATGACTCTTAACGTTGTACAATCAACACTACCTCTCAGCGAGGGAGAGATTCTCTAATTTATCAGGAATTCCCTACCATACCAAGCTTACTTCGGAAGTATCTCAACGTCATTACTGGTCGTATATTTGTTCACAAATTTTCAATCTACTCATCAATAGCTATGTACTGAAATTCTATTTTACATGACCATGACTTCAGTGAAGTTAAAATTCATCTTAATGTCTTATATGATAAGACAACGTTTTTCATCAATCTTTACTATTAACACCTAATAACTGTAGGCTCAAGTATTTCACCCTAGTAGATGTAATCCCAAGCTACATTAATCCTTACCATGTAGTACCATTTTCAAGATACATTTATCTTATGTAGTACTACTTGCAATACACATAGATAATCCTAAGCTATATAATTGGTCTACTATGTATAAAAATACATTAAAGAACCTATTCTAATGTACCTCAAAGGTACTCAAACATATTCTTATCCATAAGCATAAAAAATACAACAGGTCTTTAAGTACCTTTATAGACCAACCATCTACTTATACATAGAAGCATCATCTGGATCCGATCCAAAATGTAGCTTCTCTAAACTAGAAGCTATGGATTTCATATTCATTATATACAAAACTTTAGTTTTTTAATATCATGTAGAAATAAAGTCTTATCTTTTATTTCAATATTCAACATTTATTAACTCCAATAATCGTATATCATATGAAGAAGTTCTTAGCGATCTTTCCATTCTCTTTCATGTTCTTCAAGGCTTGATCACTTTCATATTGTTTTCATATCATACTACCCCACATAGCCAATTGTATGTCTATCTAACCTCTCCAAGAGTTTTAACTCTTCCATGACAATTCATACTATAACTCTTCTAGAGTATCTAATAGCCTTCAAGACTTTGACCATGTCTATGTTCATATGGATTCTCTCCACAAGGTATCACAACCCCTGGCTACCTGAGTCTTCTACCATGAATAACTAGTTTTTGTTTTTTTTTAAATGTTGCTACCTCTAAAGATACATCAAAATTCTCACTTGAGTCTTCAACTAGAGGAGTCTTTTTCTACTATACCATGCTTGTTCTAGGAAGAGGCTTAGTAAATATGTTGGAAATTATTATCATTTGTGGATATGTAGAGGATTTACACAATTCCTTTCTGTACCATGTCTCAGATATAACTGACTAGGAACTTTGCAAAGATTTACTTCTTTACAATATGCTCTATCTGGAGAAGTATCTTTGATGTAATTGTTCTCAATCATTGTACTAGTTAGAGTCCATATATTCATGAAACTTTCTTTCACTAACCGAGACATGTTTGAATTTGCATATACTTGTACTAAGTAGCTAACACAGCACATGTTTGTTTTACATGTCTATGTATTGATTGTAAAGCATGTAACTGATCCTAAGACCTATATAATTATATATAACATCTATGCAATCCTACAATTCTGAATAGGAATCAAAGTTAACTTCATGTCTATGGTCATGGACTTATAGTCTAATGTTCTTGAATCATTTCAAGAAATCTAATGAACATTTTCCTCAATCAGAAGAAAATATTTATCTAAATATTTCTACAACTCTAAACTTTTAGAATCATCCAATATTATTACATATAGATTCCTTTTGAATATGAGTACCATACATGGTTTCTACATATAAATAATTTAATTTAACCAGTTCCATTGGTTTTCTAGAAGCTAGAAAATCTGGCTTCCCCCCTGATCCAACTAGCACCCGACAGGTTCTCCTTTGACAATTTTTCCTCAACATGTTCACTTGACAGGTTCACATTCAACAGGTCCACCTCAACATTTTCATTTGAAAGGTTCACGTCGACAGGTCCACCTCGACATACATCATACCAACATGCTCTGCGACGGTTAAACTTTTGAACTGTTCTAACTTCTTTTGCAACTGAACGTAACAAGTAGTCACCCAATCATCTTAGTATCCTATATAAGCATGTACACTAATGTAATATACATCATTCTGATCCTCGGATGCAGGTGTGAGTCAAGCCAATGTGGACTTGAGGGAGGATGATGTGACCCCTCCATCCCAAGATCAATCCACTATCATTAATGGCCTTTAAGACCCTCGGCGATGTGGCCACCCCACAACTTGATAATAGGATGATGCAGTCTCATCGCATATTGGGCACCATTACTAATCCTCTTAGAAGCCTCACCTCGCACAAGCGCCATTCAATTGGGACAATGGAAACTATCACGATCTTCTTGCTTTACTTTGTCGCTCTACTCTTCTAGGTCATTCACACTCTCCAGGTTCATGATGCTCTCCATAGTCTCTCTACACATGAGGGTCACCACTCCGTGCCACAGGCTCCATTGATTTGTCTCTCTGCTACTCTGTTCCCTCGTATTTCTCTCCATTATCTAAGTTTTCCATCCAAGAGCCTTGTGCAAGTCAGTCTTCTCATTGCTCTGCACAATACCACCCCCTAGCCATTCCTAGAAAACAAAGAGGAACTTCCCGCAGGAGATGAGGCCACCATGCTGGGACAAAAGACCAAATTCCTCTCTCTTCTCAGGCCAGTAACAACGGCTTCAACCTGGAAATTTTGGAGGAAGTGTAGAGAATTGTCTCAGATTAGGAGGACGAATTGTCTGGAGCACTCGGTGCAGCTGGACGAACTATGGAACTCAGACAGAACTACTAGGTCTTTAAAAAACTTCTCATGTGCCTTGTCCTCAGATTCAACCCACTGGTTCCACCACACCCAACCCCTCTTGTTCAACCCCCCTCAGCTCCCCAAGAGACCGCACCACCGGGTCCTCACTCGAACTTGCCTCATGCCTCTCCCTCTCCACCTGATGCCTTGACCCCCTCCACTACTCCACCACTATGCTCCATCCCCCCTCCACATATCAGACCCTCCTCTATCCATGCATGTAAGTTATCATCCAACCCAATTGTCTCGAAGAAGACCTCTCCTTTACCCACCAAAAACCCACCTACAGCCTCAGTGAAGGAAGACTCCAGCTCTAGTGATGAGGAAATGGCAACATCTGGTGATAGTTCGGTAACATCTTCAGGCGAGCCCACACAACTAGCATCTCTAGGTTACACATGTACAATCACGAAGGAACTATGGCCTGGGAAGAAACCATGACCCACGGTCTTTATGGCTATGTGTACTTCTGTCTTCCTGCATGGTCTACATTCAGGTTCCTTACTAGCCACATGCTGCTCATTTTTTAACATGTTTGGTTTTTCTTTTTTTATGTAATGTTCACTTGATGGCTTTGGCCACATCCTCCTTGAAATGTGGAGGTTTTTTCTTTGTTTAATTGGAAGGCCTTTTTTCCCTCCAAGAGGGAGGGTCATTTTTTATCTGTTTTCCCTCTCAGAGGGAGGGCCTAGCTACACTTTGATACTCCATATTTGCTCCACCTGAGCAGGTTGGTCTGTAACTATGCATGTACTACTATTTTCTCTTTTTTTAATAGAATAGATCTCAACTTACAAAAAAAAATTATATACATCCTTCTGATCAATAGAAATATGATTCCTCCATCTTTCATGGAGCAGAAGTAATAAATTGTTTCAAATTCTTGCATATTTTCTGTGCATATATTTCTTTTCAACCTAGTGTGTTTCCTTATTAGTTGGTTCTTCTTATATGCTTCTTCCATTACAGTAATCAACTCATTCATTCAAATTTTGTCCCCAACATGCACCTGGGCATGACCTGGATCATTGGTATCATAGAAAGATCTTTTTCAGAGCTTAAGTTACATAAGCACTTAAACACATATTTCCTTAAAATTGCAAAGATATTTTTACAAGCAAAAACATAGAATTTAGTTTTTTGGTTATTTTGTAATTCTAGATTTACTGTTTAATTCCAACTTTAATGAAATATGTGTTCTTACATCGAAGTTATTTAAATTACGCATGTTCAAACACGGTCGCAAACCCAGCAACAAAAGAAGACACTTCCTTTGACTTAAAAAAAATGGCCGAAGAAGAAGACAATAAACATGCAACTCATGAGACAGAAAAACTCATAGAAAAATCATTGGCTCACCAGCAAACTGAAATTTTCACCTAGTTTAGTGATATTCTCATGTGAGTCACTTAGAACTCTGGGGAATCCTTAACGTAACCTCACTATCATAAAATCATCTCCTTGAAAGTGCAAATGAATATGAACATACAGAATCTTGAAGATAAGATTGACGCGAAATTCATCGACAATTGGGTACAACAACTGGAATCTTACTACGCGGTGAATCAACTCTCCAAAGAGAAAAATATCACCATTGCATCCTTAAAAATATCAACCTCTATACATTGCTGGTGGGAGAATCTATCAACAAAGATGGAAAAAGAAGACGACCCCATAGAAACATGGGTAAAATGTGTTGAATATGTCCAAAACGAATTCTACCCCCCTAAGTATCTTGAACATCAGTATAAGAAGTGGCAACAAATAAGGCAATGGAAAGACCATTCCATACAGAGTTACACCAACTAGTTCTATCGAATAATGGCTAGTCTTGGTGTCTAAGAAGAGGAGAAATTCCTTGTCCTAAAGTACGTTAGCGGTTTATCCCCATACATTCAACAATAGATGGAGTTTCCTATTGTCAGTACGCTTGCGGATGAATTTCATTATGCTATCAACCTTGAAGCTAAACATAAAGGAAAAGCACATTTCACGAACAAGTCAACATGTCAAACATTCGACAAGAAGTCACCAGTCGACTCTGACAAGTTCAAGAATCCTTCTCAGCCGACTCTACCAAAGCATTATCATCAAAAGAAGAAATTTCAAAAAAACAAGAGGGATCACAGCAAACAAACTCCTACCAGGAAATGGTGTGATTATCACAATTCAGCATGGCATGATGCGTTAGAATGAAAATCTCGAAAGACATTTTTCGGAAAAATTATCAACATCCGACTTGTCTTACAGAACCTTGGTAGAATCTGGTCCATATGTATCAATTCTCTTAGCTTTGATCTCGACCACTCCTATATCCTTGACTATCAATGATGAGGAGGAATGAGAGCACCTTTTCCATACACAGATATGGGTTCATAAAATTCCATTACAATTGATTATGGATAATGGTAGCCAGAAGAACTTCATTTTTGAAGAATTTGTGAATAAATTAGGTATTGTCACCACTCCACATCCTCAGCCTTGCAATATCGGTTAGATAAAGAATGGGCAAGAACTAAGGACCACCCGACAATGTTGACTCACCTACTTCATTAATCCTTTTGAAGATGAAGTACTATGTGACATGGCACAACATTTCATAGTCCACGCCCTATTCAGTAAACCATACCTATGGGATCGACATGGTACATACCATTCAGGGCCTCAAAAGGTGATTTTCAAAATCCAGAATCAATGGTATGACATACCAAAGTGACAACCCACATCAACGGTTGCTATGATATCTACCAAAAAAACAAAGAAGCTTATGAATCAAGCTCAAAATTTTGCATTAATAATGATAAAGCATCAACATTTCAGGAAGACTGCAAGAACAAGTCGACTCACCGACCAATGCAGCCCTTGACAACAAGAACATATCAACATCATTCTTGAAGAATACCAAAACATATTTCAAGCACCCGACGGAGTACCTCTACATTGTCAAGTAAAACACTCCGTTGAACTTGTTCCTAGTTCTTCATTACCTAGCGCATCTATTTACAGAAGATCCATTCTTGAAAATGAATATATTCACAAACAAATCCAAGATTCAATCGAGAAGGTTCATATCTGCCCCATCTCCTCTTGTTGTGTAAGTCTAGTCATCTTAGTTTCAAATAAATATGGGACTTAGCGCATGTTCATCGACTCTCTATCTCTCAACAAAATTTCAGTGTAGAACAGATACCCTCTTCCACGAATTGATGAACTCATCGACAATATGAAAGGTGCTAAGTTCTTTATGAAACTCGACCTCAAGTCAGGATACCACCATATTCCAATCAAGCACACTGATGTCTGGAAAATAGATTTCAAGACCAAGGAAAGATTGTTTGAATGGTTATTCATAACTTTTAACTTAACCAATTCACCTGCAACCTTCATGAGATATATGGATGACCTTCTACGACCTTTCGTCTGTAAATGTGTCATTTTCTATCTAGATGTTATCTTGATTTTTAGTAGATCATGGGAACAACATGTCAAACAGCTTCGACACTCTCCAACAACATTGACTATATCAAAACATGGACAAATGCTCATTTGCGATGACCAGCATAAATTATTTTGGGTATGTAATTGACTTTGCAGGCATTCATGTTGACTTAGAAAAACTACAGATCCTCAAATATTGGCCCATTCCTCAAAATATTCATGAACTAATAATTTTTCTTGGTTTAGTGAATTTCTATTGATGATTAAACTTGGATTCAGTCACATCGCATGGCCTTTGAATTAGTTGACGAAAAGAAATGGGAAAACTGTCTTCAAGTAGACACCAACACAACAACGAGCTTTTCAAAAAATAAAAAACAATCCTTTTACTGCACCAGTACTTGTGTTACCTGATTTGCATCAGCCCTTTGAGATTGAGATAGATGCATCAGACTATGCCCTTGATGCAGTGATCGCTCAATCAGATCACCCATTCACATTTCATTCTGACACTTTCAACGACATAGTTATAAGGTACTCAACATATGAAAAAGAACTATATGCCATTGTGAAAGCTCTCAACCAATGAAGACACTACATTCTTGTCAAGGAAATGGTCATCATCACTAACCATAAACCTTTCCAGTTCACTCTGTCCTAGTCAAAACTATAGACAACTCGACAACTCAAGTGGATTAATTACCTCCAACAATTTAAGTTGGTAATTAAGTATCGGAAAGGAAAAGCCAATGCCGCAGTCGATTGTCTCATCATACCACCCATTAGTCTACTATCTATAGTGATAGGTATGCAGGGTTATGACACCACTACTTGGCCTGTATCGTATGGGGTAGACTATTATTTCTCTACAATTTGTCGACAGCTTCATACCAACAATTTTTCTACTACCGAATACTTCTTGAAGGACACCTCCCTATAGAAGTTTGGACAAATTTGTGTATCGGCCGGTGAGCACCCACAGAAGCTCATTTGGGATGCCCACTACAGCAAGACTACAGGAAATTTTGGAGTCGCAAAAACACTTGTTATCTACCAAAAGTATTTTTGCTGACCTTCACTTAAATATGACGTCAAGAAGTACATTCGATCATGCATGGTTTGTGCCATTGCTAAACTGTCGAATCGATGACAAAAACTATACACACCTATTCCAGCTCCTATTTGACCATGGAAATCTATTTCTATGGACTACTTAATGGGATATCCTACTACCAAACATCATTATGATGTGATATTGGTAGTAGTTGATAGATTTTCCAAGATGGCTATACTCATACCATGGAACAAGACTACGAATCACAGCAAACTGTTCATCTTTTCTTTGAACATGTGTGGAAACATTATGGCCTCCCAACGACCATTATTTTTGATAGAGATTCTATATTTGTCATCACCTTTTGGAAAACTCTCTGGAAACAATTTGACACCAGACTTTCTTTGTCGACAGCCCCCCATCCGCAGATAGACAAAAAAATAGAAGTTGTAAATCACTTAGTTGTACAAACGCTTTGCATGTACAACCACAAGCATCGTCAAACATGGGATCACATCCTTCCATACAAATAACATAGCTACAATTGTTCTCAACACAACTCTACAGGAAAGAGTCCATTTGAGATGTATTACGGATTTCAACCCTCAGCGCCTATTAACTTAATCAATTCCTCGACATAGTCAAACGACATTGAATTCGAAGGATGAGAAATGGAGAAAGATTAATTGAAATTCACAGATCAAATATAGACCATTCAAAAGCAAGCATAGGAAATGTTGCAATGAGCTAATGCAAAAACTAAGGTCTGACACGACAAGCATCATATTCCTCATTCATTCCTAATTGGTGATAAAATCTGGTTACATATAAATAAGGAGTTCTTCATTGGTCCATACAAAAATATTAAGCCTTTGAGATATGGTCCATACAGTATCCTTAAATAGATTGGAGAAAACACTTTTCAGCTCGACATTCTTGCATGCCTTGGACTACATCTAATTCGACCATATCATGCACCATTGTTGGAACATAACGACTTGAAGATAGAAAAACTTGAACACATCCATCCATATGTTCAAGAACCTCTTCTTTACAACACCATTGTGGGATGACGCATATGCCATACAAGGGCGAAATCCATTCCCTTGTTTCAAGTGGCTAAAGCTAGACAACTCCTTGTGCAAGGAGAATGGTACTTTGCTATTGAAGTAACAAACAAGTTTCCTCACTTGAATGAATACACAATGGCGACCATTGTTTCTTAAGGAAGGAGGAATGATCCAACTAGCACCCAATAGGTTCTCCTTCAACAGGTCCTCCTCGACATGTTCACTTGACAAGTTCGCCTTCGACAGGTCTGCCTCGACATGTTCATTCGAACATTTTTCCTTGACATACAACATACCAACATGCTCTATGACAATTGAAATTCTAAACCATTATAACTTCTTTTGTAACTAAATGTAACAGGTAGTCACCAAATCTTCTCACCATCCTATATAAGCATGTACACTAATGTAATATACATCCTTGTAATCAATAGAAGTATGATTCCTCCATCTTTCATGGAGAAGAAGTAATAAATTGATTTGAATTCTTACATATTGTCTATGTATATATTTCTTGTCGACCTAGTGTGTTTCCTTCTTTGTTGGTTCTTCTTATTTGCTTCCACCATAATAGTACTCGACTCATTCAGTCAACTGTTGTCCCCAGAGTGTACTTGGGAGCGGCCTGGATCACCCCCTCTCTATTAGAATTGTTGTGCCATTTAGATCTTCAAGAAATTAGTTCTGAATTATGATTGCAATAAAAGGAGAATGAAGATACAAATTGAACAAAACAAAACACATAGAAAATGGATGAGTGTAGCTCAAGTAATTACAGTATCATTGTCATTAATTAAATCTGTTACAATAGTTTACATAATGGAAGAATTTGAATGCATTAGGGAGCAATTCGAATATACCAACTGGATCTGACTGTACCTAACTAACTATCTAACCCATGGTGTCTCAATCAATATCGAAGTCCAATAGATCAACTCCCAGATGTCCAACCAACTCATACAACCAGTAATAACTAGTTAACTCAGTGCAACTGAGTGTGGTGGGTGGAAAAAGGTGCCTACTCCACATACAGCCATGCATTAGTCATGCATAACTAGCACTAGCTAACTGATTGTGACCTAACTAAAAGAAACTAGAATCTAACTAAGACTAACTAGTTCCAACTCCAACTAACTGATGGAGGTTGGTGTCACGACTCCGAGTGGCTCCTAAAATGTAGGGATTGGTCTAGGAGGCACCGAAACTGATGCATGCATATGTAGCAACTGGAAGTTAACCTCTAGCAATGTTCCCCGCACTCTAGTAACTGGTACATCTGGCCCCATTAGTCCAAGTGGACCCAATGGTACTAGTGGACCCAAATAATTAATTAAGGTTCTTAATTTAGGCTAAATAATCTATATAGAAAGTATGGTCAAGGGAGGATTAATAATCCTAACACCCCCCCTGAATCCTAACTTGGACAACTGTGGGCCCTGGTAACAACACCATAGCTCACCCAAATACAATCTACAAGATAGTAAAAAAATGTTGCTTAATACAATCGAGGAAATAGGGGAAAACCTCATGGGAACACCCCCCACCACCCTCAAAATAAGCAGAAATAGCAAACTGCAAGCTATATTTAGAATAAATAATCTTCCTCCTTAGAAAAATAACTTGAGCAAATACATTGCTGCAAATTTTCAGCTCTATGTAGCAGCATGGTCCATATGTGAACCTCTCAATGTACTTCTTAATTAATGACTATGTTTGTCTCTTTTGGATGGTGAAGGTAGGGAAAGATCAAGCTTTTTATTTTGTGGGCCATGTAGCTAATCATTCGCCATCATCAAGTAGCATCGACCTGGAACTTTGTTGCACCGCTTTGTACAGAGTGAATTTGTGAGAGATAGTGCAGCATGTTCATTCTGATACCGGGACCTTGTTCTTCTTCTATCTTCTGGATGTCTAGCACCACTTCCATCTGCATCAAGGACCTTTTGAGCCCATCTAGACTTAGGATTCTTTCACGTTTCTGATTAGGAATGGATATTGGATTTGGATCTAGAATCTCTTGAGATTTAGTCTCCATAACAAGATCATGCTAAATGTGATATTCTTCATCTGAATCTAAAACCTGTAGCACAACATCATCATCAAAAATAGGTGGAGAAATAGTTATACCTTACCGTGCTGTTGGAGGTGTTTCCTACAACTGATCTTCTTTGAACTGGACAATCCTTTAATGGTGGAATCTTAAAACCCGAGCGCACAAGCCTTCACCCTTAATCAATCTCCATACAATTTTTGCATATAAGGTTTTTGAGAACAATGGTGGAATCTTAAAACCCCACCTTCCAAAAGATTTAGGAAACGCCAAAGCTTGCCATTTTATGCCATTTTATCCACACCGTGCCCCTTTATTCTATAATGCATAATCTTCTAGTTTTTGTCTAATTTTTTTAATAACACCTCCTCAAAACCATAAATGCATCCAAAAAAAATACAATTACCTTTAAAATTCTTTTTACCATAACTAACTTCCCTCCCTCAGAAAGCCTTAAATGACTTCAATTTTTTATTCTTACTTCACATTTTTGGACATTAGCCCATCCAAATTCTTAATTACATAAAGAAACATATTTCTAATGTATTGAACCTCCACGAGAGTATACTTGGAACCTAACTTAACTCGAAAGGATTTATTTTTATTAATTGGTTAATAAAACTTATCATAGGATTTAGTAAGCTCTATCGTTACTTAACTTTCAATGTGAAGGATTTTTTTAATAAGGTAATAAAACTATGTGAAGGATTTTCTTAGTAAGCTAATAAAATTTATTGTAAGTTTTAATGTAATGATCCTCGTCACTTTCACTATCATGTTATTTCTAAATATATACATAAAACTTAAAACTTATTGTAAGTTTTAACAGGTAGTTTTAACGAAATCTCTATTATTTAAAAAAACCAACACTTAAATTATTATTTTAGTGATTTCCTACAAAAATGGATTAAATCAATTTCGTTAATGATTTTATTTCATTTTTTTATTTTTAAACTATTTTTTTTAAGTTTTGAGTTATTATCTCTCCAAATAAATAACTATTTTAAAAAAGTTACCTTTCTCAGTTACTCTTCAATCATAAGGGTAGAATTCTTTTATTAAAAAGTTTAAGCAATAAAGAAAATAGTTTTTATTATATACTTAATAAAAATCCAAGAAAGTTACTACCAAAAATAACACAAACCAATAATTGATAACCACCAATGTTATGCAAAATTTAGATTTGAAAACAGATTTCAAAAATCAACCTCAAAAAAACTAAAAAAAACTTGTAAAAATCCCTAAATCAAAAATTACATTTTGGCAAAAAAAAAAAAAAAAACTTGTAAAAATCCCTGAATGAAAAATTACATTTTGGCAAAAAAAAAAAAAAAAACTTGTAAAAATCCCTGAATGAAAAATTACATTTTGGAAGAAAAAAAAACGTGTAAAAATCCCTAAATAAAAAATTACATTTTGGAAAAAAAATGTAAAAATCCCTAAATCAAAAATTACATTTTGGGGAAAAAACGTGTAAAAATCCCTAAATCAAAATCAAAAATTACATTTTGGAACATTGTTTGTCCGTGTAGCCTTTCACGGATTATGTGAAAAGAATCCAAACTCTCCAATATTTAAACCCAAATAAAATTACCACAGTCACCATTTAGTGGAAACATTTGTCTGCGAACTCCTGACTGCTAGGAGAATCAAGTTATTTCAATCGGTACGCATTGAGGAGGTGTCTGCGATGATTCGCTCCATTTGGCAGGAAAGCCAGAACGGGGCGAAATCAGTGAATGTGAGCAAAGCTCTCTCGTCCCTCACAGCAAATATAATATGTAGAACCCTGATGGGCAAAAGATGTTCGATGGACGCGTCCGACAAGTTGGCAAGCCTTCATGGAATCCCGGAACTGATGCGGGGGTTGGCGGAATTAGCTGGTGCTTTTGATTTCGGAGATTTCATTCCTTGTGTCGGGTGGTTGGATTTGCAGGGTATCAGAGGGCGCATGAAGAAACTCAACAGAGAGTTCGACGAGTTCGCCGAGGAGATTATCGACGAACGCGTTGAGATGAGAAAGCTAAAGGAAAGCACAAACGGTCAGCGCGCGAACGATTTTGTCGACGTGCTACTCGACATCTCGGGGAGTGATAACATAATTAGCAGGAACGACATGAAGGCCCTTCTTTTGGACATGATGAGTGCTGGAACTGATACGTCGGCAGTTACATTAGAATGGGCTATGTCGGAGCTGTTGAGGAATCATGCTGTGATGAAGAAGGTGCAGGAAGAGCTCCAGTCAATCGTAGGCAAAGATGCTCAGGTAAAGCCATGTGATCTGCCAGGTCTGGAGTACCTGCATTGTGTGGTGAAGGAAAAGCTGAGATTGCATTCCACGGTTCCACTCCTGATTCCCCATGAGTCAATGGGAGCTTGCACTGTAGCCGGATACCACATTGCTGCTAAAACGATGCTCATAGTGAACCGGTGGGCGATAGGGAGAGATCCGGCTGTGTGGGGAGACGACGCTATGCCTGGTGGCAGACATAGCCATATAGATGTGAGAGGTCAGGATTTTGAACTCACACCCTTTGGATCGGGTAGGAGAGGCTGCCCGGGTATGGATTTGGCTCTTGAAGGAATCGGCCTTGCACTCGCCCAGCTGCTGCAATGCTTCGATTGGAGTTTGGGGCGACTATGCCACGACGCTTTCAGCTTTATGCTGTCCCATCTCAGCGATTGCACGCAGGCCTCTGAAAGAATCTATACATATACTTGATATGTTACCTAGGGAGTTTAAGTAATCTTATTCTTGTTCATATGACACCATAGTTTGTTCAATATAGGAATGTCATGAAAATTATAGGATAGGAATATCACGAGTAATCTTAATGTCAACACAAACACCATGGACATGGAAGAGACTTTGGACTCTAGGGAAGTTGTATTAATGAACAAATTGGCATTCCCAGTTCAAAACAAAACACTGCCTACAACAGTGATGACATTGGTTTTCTCTCTCACATAGCCGTACTTTGTTAAGTAATTGATGGTGTCGGCGAATATGGAATGCTATGTGTAAGAGTTAACGGATAAATTTTCTGGGCAAGAAAATGGAGTTGTATTTGTATGTAAAGGACTTTATTAGGGTGCAACTTAATATGAAATGATATTATTATTATTATTTATGTGAGTAAGTATTATAAAGTGGTGTTAAAGGTATTATTTTGTTATATGTATATGTACAAGTATAATTTACTTAAAAGAATTTAATCATAAATATAACAATTTAATTAAGATTTTTTGTTCACAAAATAAAGATCAATAAAGAATTATTATAACTTAGTTCAATAATTATTTTTATGTGGTTCACAACTTAGAGAAGAGAGGTGGCTACATTCACAATAATAATTTTAGCTTTAATAATTTTAGCTTTAATGGGCATTGCCCTATCAGCTGGAGTATTGGGAGCCTAACCATAAGGACTCAGCCTAACTCTCACGACTCAAACCTCAATATCAAATTGTCTTTGGATTTGGACTCTAACCTCAATATCAAAAGGCCTTCCAATTTGGACTCCAACCAAATGAGTTACTTCTAAAGGCTATTTTTTTTAATAAATTCAAATAAATGAAGAAATATTAATTTATGACTTTTTGCACCACAATCACAACAAGTTAAATTCATTATTTTTAGAATATTTAAGCAAATAAATTGGTATGATTTATTTATTAGGCTTTGCACCACAAGCGCAACAAATTCACAACTAATTATTTTGTAAATAGCTCAATTCAATTATCCATTATTAATAATATTTAAACAAATAAACTTATTTAAAAAATAAATAAAAACAACAAATTTTAATTTATTTTATCCAAGTAAATTTTATAGTAAAATAATAAAAAAATTACTTGTATTAAAATTTAATTAACATATTTTAAAATTATAAATAAAATTTTGTACAATTATTAGGCTTTTAAAACTAGGCATTTAAAACTAGGCATAGGCCTTTATTCATACACATTATCAAAGAAGAAAACCTCTAACTAAAAGGAATATATACTCAACTTGAAAACATCACAAAAGTCAAAATACATCTTCATAATAGTATTGTTATCATCTATATAAAAGAAACCCCACTATTATAAAGTTTTAATTACAAAGGATAGATCCAATGACCTTGAAGATAATTGAGAAAAGAATATAACATTTTTTATTTTTGAAACAAAAGATCCATGAAGGCAAAGCGAAGATTTTTTTTAATCCAATGAAATTATAATGTACATAGTCGTTACAATTATGTGAATTTCATATAAGTCAAAGTCATTACAATTATGTGAATTTCATATAAAGTGGAGTAGGGCACGCACTATGTCATGGTCACAATAGTATATACGTTTAATATTCAAATTGATTGCTCAGCATGTACATTTCACACAATGGGCTCAAATTTTTAATTCAAATTTTTTTAATCTTTTTAGTTCTATAGTTTTCTCTACATAAGTAAGAATTCTATGCACAAAATGTGATAGGTTGAAATTGAAATTTCTCAATTAATTAGTTGTTGTCATAGTCTAAATAAGTTTATAGTTGGCAGCAAATAATCATATTTTTCATGAAATGTCCATCTTGTACGTCATCATTAAGATGAATACGTAGGTTACGTAGAAATTGAAAAAGTGTTTATAGATGTTGTTCGCCTTTAGTTGTGTTATACCATCTATTATCCAATTGTTGTTAGACTATTCTTTTCATGTAGTACTCTTTGCGACATGAAAGTAATTTTATGACCCTTCTTTGACTAGGTACAAATATTCAGCTTTTTACTCATGACAATGTTCTATACACAAGCTTATATTTTGTCATTCTAATTGGATCAAATAAAAATACATATATAGAGTATGACCTTGAGTTCTATGTATTGTAGTTATAGAACAAGATCATTGTATTGGAAATAGTTTACAAATAGTTGTTTGAGATTTTTGAGATTTGTTTCTAGAAGTTGCTTTTGGCCTAAGAATTAGTAGTATTAGTGTTTAAGTTGGTTCAATTTTTTTTATATAGTCTGTAATACTTATTTCTTTGGTTTCTTTCAATTATTAGATCTACAAATTCTATGTAAATGATGTTTACAACTTTATTTTTATGTAAATTTTATTAATATTCCATTGAACTATAACTAAACCATCCTCTATGTTGTAGTTCTATGCATAGAGTTTAACTAACATAATAGTTAACTAACATATTTTTATTTACTAGTATTCTTGTCAGAATGCTATTGTTTCTTAATGAGATACCATTATGTCTTTCTAGGTTTCATGTTATTTTAACATTGAGGATTACTAGTTCTACATTGACTAGCGACATCGCCTCGTCATTATGTTTATTTACATATTTATTTCTATAAAAGAATAGATGAAAATAATGAATCTAAGGCTCGTGTTGAATGGTAAGGAGAATTTAAAAGTTTGGATATCTTGTTCCTACTATTTGATAAATCTCCTTTTGTTGAAAATTCTAAAATTCTAATAAAATCTATGTCATTTTTTATGCATTATGGTATGCAAGTCATAGAATTTAACCTCATCTTGCCAAAATGAGTATGAATTTTTTTTGTTTATCCATCATTGTTTTTTCAAAAATTAATTAGTCTTTTACGGGATGTGCTTGGTATAAGTCTCCTAAATAAACATTGCCTAACTAAGATGTTGGTGTGTGATTTCTTTTTCGTAAACACTTATCAAATTCATATAAGAATATTTTTTTATATCAAAGACACTTCCTTACTGATAATACATGAAGCTCTTAAAAATATTTCGTTAAAGAATCCCATTTTTCATGTCTCTAAGACAAATAGTTTGTTTTGTTAAAAGAAATATAAAATGTGGAGTATAATCTAGCACCTCTTGCATTTTAATGTTTATTTTCATATATAGATAAAGTTATAG